>CM076570.1:845707249-845859990 GCA_034641835.2 Pinus albicaulis
TAACAGTGCGGAGTCAAGGCGTATATAAGGCGTGTCAACATCCCTAAAGGCAAAGAAGTTATTGGAGTTAAGTCGATCTATAAGACCAGAACCAATGCTGAAGGCAAGATCGAAAGGCACAAAGGCAGACTTGTTGTTAAAGGCTACAAGCAGCAACAAGGGAGAGACTATGATGAAACCTTTGCACCAGTGGCAAGGATGGAAACAATGAGAACTGTGTTGTCTATTGCAGCACAACACAAATGGAAGATTTATCAAATCGATGTAAAATCCGCATTTCTGAATGGAGTGTTGAAAGAAGATGTTTATGTTGAACAACCTCTAGGCTATGAAGTTGAAGGCCAAGAGCATAAAGTATGCAAGCTGAAGAAAGCTCTTTATGGGCTGAAGCAAGCTCCAAGAGCATGGTACAGCAGGATAGATGCTTACCTGATTGAAAATGGGTTTGAGAAATGTGATGGAGAACCCACAGTCTACATAAAGGAAAATGAAGGTAAGATTCTTTTTTTTTTTTTTTATGTAGATGATTTAATTTTTACTGGCAATGAAGCTTCTCTCATTGCTGATTTTAAAGCAGTCATGAAAAGTGAATTTGAAATGACTGACTCGGGTTTCTTAAGATATTTTCTTGGAATTGAAGTAGACCAAAGTGAAAATGATATTTTCATTTCCCAAGAAAAATATGTTGAAGCAGTGTTGAAAATATTCAACATGCAGAACAGCAAGGCAGCTGCAACTCCAACTGTCATGGGGTTGAAATTGAGTAAAGAAGACAACAGCAAGGATTTTGATCCAAAATTGTTTAAAAGCATAGTTGGCAGCCTCATGTATTTGACTGCAACTAGGCCAGATACTATGCACGCTATTAGTTTAATCTCCAGGTTCATGGAAAGACCGAAAGAAACTCATTGGCAGACATCCAAGAGGATTCTAAGGTATGTAAATGGAACGAAGGGGTATGGTATTTTATACTCCTCTTCTGAAAATTTCGTGTTGACAGTTTACACTGACATTGATTGGGCTAGAAGTGTTGATGATAGGAAGAGCACATCAGGATATGTGTTTTATTTGGGATCGGGAGCAATTTCCTGGGCTTCCAAGAAGCAACCAGTAGTTTCTTTATCTACAGCAGAAGCAGAATATGTGGTAGCCACAGCAGCATGCCAAGAAGTATGGTTGAGAAGAGTTCTCAGAAATTTGTGTCATGAACAAGAACATGGCACAACCATTTACTGCGATAATAGCTCAGCGATAGCTTTATCTAAAAATTTTGTTTTTCACAAAAGAACAAAGCACATAGATACCAAGTTTCACTTCATACGTGAATTGGTTAACAATGATGAGATTGTTTTGTAGCACTGCAGAATAGAGGATCAATTATTTGATATCCTCACAAAGCCATTAGCGCAGAAAAGCTTTGATTATCTCAGGGAATGCCTAGGTATGCAGAAAAACCCAGCAGTTGAAATTAAGGGGGAGTGTTGGAAATTAATTCCAACTGCCCCTCATAAATCAGTAGAACAACGAGTTAATGAGATGGGATCGAGGAACGATGGAGTTAAGACTGATGGGAGAATGAAGGCAGTGGAAGCACAGATCTTATCAGCTGCAGCTACCCGCATTGAAGTCCCACCAGCAACAATTAACACAGCAGTAGCATTAACAACATAGGCAGTAAGCCATTCCGGCAGGTGGGAAAAGCACAAATAGAAAAAGGGGAAGCAACCCCCAAAACATCTGATGTCATCCTCAGCTGGGCCCACCCTTCACCACTCACAAGCATTTCTATGGGGATGTGAAAGCTCGGGTGAAATTCTTCCAACCAGACCTTGGAAAACATAAACGTAAATCATAAAGTTTATAAGGTTTTAATCCTTATGTAATAATTTTTGAGTTAATTATTTTCACGACAATGTGTGTTAATATTTATTAACGTAGTAATATTTAAGTTTTTACTTTGGTTATATTATATATATTATAAATATATGATATTTATAATATATATTACATTGAAATGTTTCATATAAAAGGATGTGTCGTGTGCATTGTATAATACACAGACAGAAGAGCTGTGTAATGTATTTTGTAATTTCCCAAAGGTTGAAAACAAAGTAAGAGCACTGTGTTTGTATATATCACAGAGACAGAGAGCAAATTTGGTACCGCTGTGTGTGTAGCAGCAAGTTGTAGTTTTTTAACCAAGTGAATCCAAAACTTCGTTCTGAAGTATTTCTCTGTAACAGAGATAGTTTGTTTTTAATTGAAACAGAGTTTATTGCTTGATCTCTCTGTGTCTGTCCACAATTTCAATTTTTATTTTTGAAGTTATGTGTTGTTTAAACGGTTAAGGAATTATCCCACAAATTCCAACAATGCTTTCTTCATCAGATTTCCTACATCTATATTTTCTTCATAGTTATTCTTTTTTTTTATATGGTTGATTTTCCTTATTCCCCAGCAAAATTAAGAGAGTGCATCTCCATCCACATTGGCCAGGCCGGTTTCTTCGTAGTTATTTTTTTTTAATTAATTAATTAATTATTATTATTATGGTTATGGTTGATTTTCCTTCTTCCCCAGCGAAATTGAGAGAGTGCATATCAATCCACATTGGCCAAGCCAGTATTAAACTCGGAAATGCTTCCTGGGAAATTTACTGTGGCTTTCACCCTGATGGCTAGATGCCCAACAACTAATTCTCTCCATCACATTTTTTTCTAGACGAACAAATTCTTGCTAACTCCCTGTATCTGGAAGCTGTCCCCTATATCTGGATAGAGTAGCGTGGAAGCTAGGAAGAGCTGAGCTCTTTCAATACATCAGTAACAGGTGTGAAAGACAAACTCTCTGCAGTCTAAAACAGAAGGTGATGAAGTCCTGAGAGGCATGAACCCGCTCCCACCACAACTGTTATCAAAACAAAGATAACCATGAACCTTGTAGCTTCATCCCCGTTGGGAAAATACACTGGAGAAAACCCCATAGAACGTTACCTCCTGCGGGAAGCTCAAACACAAGTATATGTTATGCATAGAAGTTAAGATCTCGTCCAACAATAGTAGCCACAATTACATACATGCATAAATTCAGAAGCATGAGAAACCCTGCTGAAGATTCCAGTGCTCTGAGCACCATTATGGATTGCTAAACAAATTATTAATACCAATCAAATGGACATAACTTTGGATATGGAAAAATACCAATTACCAATGTGTGCTATACACTCAAGGCTTAATTTGCAGACCAAGCTAACAACAATGGCAGCTAGAGACATACACTGATTAGTTAAATACTAGAGAACATGAGTACTAAGGAAAATTCCTGAACATGAACTCCTTCAAATTTCGTGAATTTCATGGACTCCTAGGATCAAAAATCCACTTCAATGCTCTCGAGAGATTTTTGCATATATGTTTTCGGGGCAGCGCTAACAATTCCCACTCTGTAACCATGATGAGAGCATCCCCTGAAACTAGAGCAAAAGGGCAACATGATTGCAAAGCCAATCTGGTAAGAGGGTGGAGGGTGAACATTTCATGATTTTTGCAAAGTGGATCAAATGAATATGTATCAAAGCGGTCAACTTGAAAAGAAATCGGTGAGCAGGTGTTGCCTTTCAGTGGGTCACTATTTCCTGAATTAAATCCAAGCAGACTATGACCATTTGACAAAATTGAGCACAAAAATAAAGTGGGTCTAGGCAGAATCATCCAAATAATGGTGCGGGTCTTGGGAAGATTCAACCAAATAATGGCGTTTTTGTGATAAATGTGTTCTGGCAGGGTCTTCTATTTGGTGTCATGTACCACCCGTTTAGGTCAATTTAGTCATGTTTGAGAGGGAATGAAAACCAACACGGTGTTTTTCAGTAATTTATAGAGATATGGGGATTGATTTGAATGGAAGAGTGCTATCAATTTTGTGTACAAACGTTCTTTTTTGTAGCACACGTCTTAGCATCATGTGTTTTTCTTAAGCTCTGTTTTCCATAGATGTCCTTTTCCTCTTTACGTTTCGATTGTTCAAGTTAGAGAAGATAAAACCATATTGAGATTCAGATTTAATGGTTATGAAGTAGTTTTATTTAGGGTTTGATTTCATAGACCAACTGGTGATCATGGTTTCGAATCTCGATTAGTCATTTTATATGTACTAAGAGCAGATGCCTTATTGCAATATATGGAGATGAGGATTAAAGATATAACTATTAAACTCATGTGCAAAAGTATTTTCTTAAAGCAAAATTGTAGTTAAGTCCCTTTTGACCAGAGTGTATAAAACTTCTTACAAGATTTGTTTTGTGGTGAGGCTATTTTAACCCAACAATGTCCACCTAGGGCCTGGAGTATCTATTTGGTTAAATTCATGACCCAAGATTTGCATATAACTTCATCTGTATAGAAAAATGCACTAGTACAAGGGTTGTTTTTAATGTGTCTTTCCATTATCATGGAACTGGTGTTCTCATATAAATGTGATTTTCACCTTGAAACTACGTAGAAAATTGCATTTGTACAGGATTATGTTTAATACATGGTTGCATTATCATGGAATTGGCGTTTTCATATAAACGTGGTTGTCACCTTAAAATACTTTGGTTAACCATATCATCTTATGGATAAACGCCATCAAGTTTTGAACTAGTGTTACCCTATTTTCAATCTTTTAAAATTTACACTTTTTATTTTCTCTTCATCTGATTAAAAAAAAAAAAAAAACTCCATTTAAAATTGGAGATTAGAAGAATCCCCTTGATAATGGCCATAGGTGTGGGAAAAAAAAAACTACGTTGAAAATTGGAGATTAGTGACATCTTGTTGCTAATGGGCAGAGGTACAAAAGTAAGCTGCATTGAAAATTAGAGATTAGTGAAATCTTTTCATTGAAAATTAGAGATTAGTGAAATCTTGGTTATAATGGCCAAAGGTGCCGAAGTAAGCTGCGTTGAAAATTGGGGATTAGTGAAATCCTGTTGATAATGGCTAGAGGTGCAGAAGTGTCTACTAAAGCCATGGCTTCCAAATGGGTAGTGTTCCTTTGTACTGCAATCTTCTGTCTCAGAATGATTTTTACTTTTACAATAGGTGAGGATTATATCCTTAAAAATTTTAATTGAACTCTAATTTTTTAGAATGTAGAGAAGTCTCACTGTGATGATAGCTGAGTCTAACCAGAGACTTTACAATTATGGATTTGGAAAATTGGTATTTTCTCTGGTTTGGGATTGTTGATTTTGAATCTTGATAGGTAGCAATATGTCATTAATTAATTTATTTGATGTATGATTGAATCTTGATAGGTAACTTATATGGCGTGATAGGGCTTCTATGTATATTATAAATGAATGTTTTTCCGTTATCATATCTCCAACATAGTACTTTGGTTAAGCAGGATGAGTAATAACCAGAATACTCCCAGAGAGACCTACTTCTGCATTGATAGTGATGAGAAACATGATTATTACACACTATTAATGCAAAACTAGGTCTCTCTGGGAGTTACAGAGTTACATGTAACGACATGTTTATTTTTTGTTAAAGATATTTATGTCTTAGAACTATTTTTATAATACACATATGTTAGGCCCATCTAACCTATTTTAATGAAAATTATAGAAAATAGAAAATAAGAAGTTGTTTAAAATGTTTAAATCTCTGCATCATAGATTTAAGGTTTTCTACGTGAATTGAATGTTTGTTTTCAACAGTTGTTGAATGTTGATTCCAGTAATGAGTTGCATACGGGGTTCAATTCCTTTTATAGAATAAAATATAAGGGAATATTTCACAATTAGGTGAGGCTAATCATGTTTAATGAAAGGCTTTCAAATATATCAAGTTGGGTAATTACAACCAAATATTAGGTGAATGTTGTTTAATTTTTTTCTTCCACTTGTTCTAATAATTATTATTGTATAATTAAGTGCTAAAAAAGTCATTAACTCCAAAAATATCCATACGCACAACTTGAACTGTCAGCATGTGAGCCTCATTACAAACATCAGTTTCATAATTTCAAACTCATTAGATAAAACATTTCAATACCATAATTTCAAACTCACTAGATAAAACATTTTCCTTGGGGGTTCTATGGCTAGACTTGAAATCTATGACTGCAACTTAGATTCAAAGTCCTATCTTGTTATATTTATGTAATTCTATAAATTTATTTAAAATTAATACATTAATATTTTTGGATTAATAATGATATAATAGTGTAAGTTGTTAATAAAATATTTTAATAATATTACTATTGGTGATTTATATTTTATAAAATTCATTTTGGCATATATCATTTAATATTTATAATTTATTTAACGAATTAATATGTTATAAAAATATTTAGTATTTATATACAATTTGAAATTACAATTTAATGAGTATTTTAGGAAGAGGTGACAAACTTTAATTTCAAAAATAAAAAATGTCTTTTTATTTTGACTAATACTATTTTCAAAATAGAGATTAATTCTTATGAGCTTTATAGTGAGATTGAACATTTATCAATTCCGAAAATGTCTTGTGATGAAAGAGTCTATCACATATACTATCCTAAGAGAGCTGAAAATGAAAAACACTACCTCCTAGATTGTCCATGTAACACCCTCAAAACTAGTGTGTTAAGTAAGTTATAGTTTTACTTTTCACTTTTACCATTAACTTGGAATCTCAACTTTCGGCTTGAGTAGCTAAGTGATTTTGTGATATGATTTTAATGATATGGAAAATAAATTTCACCTTCAAAATAAGTTAGTTAAAGAAACCTCCTAAACAATTACTGACAGTTATGTAATCCTTGATTGAAAAAGGGATTCAGAGGAAGGCCAAGAAGGGCAGGGAGGAAGAATCAAGAAGAGAGAGAAGAAGAGCAAGAAATGCCATTGAAGGTTGGCAAGACCTGCGAACTCATGAGCTCCGTGCAATAAACCAATGGATATTTCTTAATTTAACCCTGAAAGGGTGAATGTCTAAGCTGGACCTATGGTCTTGATGCTCATACTAGTTTATTACTCCAATTTAGAGAAAAAGAGCTTGAGGGAAAGATTGGACGTCATAGCTAGATTGGGAGGTGAGATCTTCTTGAAGAAAGACTGCTTAATAATTGATATGTATCTAATTTTTATGCACACTATGCTTGAATTAGTTATCTAATAATAATAGGTGGAAGATTGATGAATAGTTAATTTGTTTTCTGTGAGAAGTAAACTGCTAAGTTTTTCCATGGCATGTATGTTTCTTGTTAAAAACTAGAACTGTGAATTACTTATATTTGCTGGAAATTTGTACTCCATGGATTAATTTTACTAAATTAAATATGAGGAATTAATATCTACACTCGTAAATAGTCACATGAGAATAGAACAAAAGGAAAATGTTTCCCTGGAACAAGAACAATACTCATACAATTAAAAGAAGCTTCTTAAATCCTTAGAAAAGGAGATCAACAACATTGTTAGAGGAATATATAGTTTAATGTTCTCTTTCTAGGACAAGCTTCGGGTTGGTCCTCTGGCCAAGCCGTGGGCAGCCGAGGATAGTCCCTTAGCCACTCAGCGATACGAGGAACACAAAGATTCACTGAAATTGTAACATGTAAAGTATAGTAACCTGAGGAGTAGGCCGGTGTTTATGTAGAAAAATTAATTAACTGTGAACTGCGGAAAATTATAAGTATGTACATTCACAGAGAAAAGAATCACGACAAAGACACATGCGCTTTCATATGAAAGTTAAGAACAACGATAATGAGAAATATTAATACAAATATCATTGTGAAGCTGATAATAACAACAAGAATGCATTTAGAATAACCATCCATAGCAAGTCTGATCAAAACAAGTATAACCCTCAACGATGAAATTCCTTACTAAAAATTATCAGGCAAACATATTTTACTATTGGAGCAAGCCATTGTTAAGACAGATACATATAATACCATGAAAAGTAAAAAAACATAACCCCACATGTATGCAGGCCTTGAGGATACAACAACAACAATGTATTTAAATAAATAGAAGAAGCTTTCCAAAACTGGAGCGTACTTTAATAATGTATTTGTACAGGATATAGGTGCATTGGACTTAAGCCGGGCCGAAACCCTCACTAAAGAAATTCATGGGGATTCATTATGTACCAGCAAATGTTATGCATTTAGACAGTAGCCGACTGAGGAGAAAATGTAGCCGACTGAGGAAAAAATGCTTCTGGAAGTGCACGACTTAGCCGGCTTCAATCTCATCGATATTTTAAATACATAATTTTCGAAGTTCCAGAACCCAGAACCCAATAGAAACCTTAAATGGCAGAAGACAATCCCAGAGCACCTGTAAATTGTAAACCGAGTAATACTAGCTTGTTGTTCAAGTTTCCATGGCATAATACCGTAGCAAGAGTTATACAAATAACAAGCACAAAAACTCCTGCAAGAAGAGAAAACGAAGATTGGGCAGGATTCTTCAATTAAAATTTAACTAGAACATCGTGTGTAATGATAACATTCCTGGAAATATCTGGTGGTCGCAACGCTTGCCCAGGGGCCTTCCTATCCCGACATCCGATGGAAACTTGTGGAAACCTGAGAATGACATGAGCCAGAGAAGGATCGATTAAATACATCGAAAGGTAAAGTATGTCTTTCGGTGAAGGAAAGAAAGAAACAACTGGAGACAAAAGCAAGAACTTAATATATCAATAAAATGACCTGTAATCGGGATGAAGTGGAGTGAAGGCTCTGCGGCTAGGAAGACCCATGAACAGGGAGAACTGTAATGCAGAAACAGGTTACCTCGGGCCTTGGTCAAATTCAGAATCTCTCCGTACAAGGCTATCAAATTAAACCGTAGTCTAAAGAGCCCGCGTTTTGACCCAAAATCCGGGAACGATTTTCAGAAAATTCGGCAAAGATTTGGCCAGAAACTTGTTTTAAGTTGTTAAACATTAATATTTTGAGTGCCCCAGGGGCTTTTGATAGTGCTGAATCCATTTCCACTATCAAAAATGGATTCCAAGCACTGCAACTACCTGATTTTTGCAAATTTAGTTGACCGGATTCGGGCGGATTTCTGCCGTCCAGGCCAAAACGCGGGCTCGGTAGACACGTCCTCAAATTAACAGTCGGGGTAATGAAATTGAATCCAAAACGGAGTTTAAGCCTATTGTTAGCTACAACGACATGCCTCTGGAGAGCCGAAGGTGACATTAAACCCTGGAATCGAGGTCGAGACTTTCTGGAGTTGCAGAGACGATGTGTTAGGTAAAATGAAGGGTTTGCATAGTGATAGGGTTGGAGTTGATTACCATAACGCCCAACCAGTAACCTACCACCGTCGGATCAAAAACTTGGACATCAGCGGCTAGGATCTGCATGCTTGGCATCATACTAACCGGAAACTATGGGTATGAGCAGATACATGAAGTTTTCATGTGAACCTCTGAGCCTTTGATGGTTAACCAGTTAAGCCGGGGAAGCATGTCACAAAGGGTTGCGGATGCGTGATGATGGAAGATTAATTAATCCCGTGTAAAGTTTAACACCAGACCTTAGTTAATCTATTGACAATCCATTGATATTGTACCATATCAATACTAAAAACAATATCAATTTATGTTCTTCCCTTTCGAGTTGACATATCGGGTTGTAGTATGCAAGTTACATTTATCCTAGCCATAGAGTTTGCTGAGTCCTTTAATGTATAAATGTATGCACGTGGAAATGTGTATCATAGCTCTTGTTACCCAATGATTAAAATTATATGGTCTAAACAACAATGACCTTATTTCAATATCCCAAACCCACGAGTATTAAACCGATGTGCATTGTGCGGGTTTTATTGATTATGAAGCTTGTTATGATATACTATTACCATGTTATGATTTACTATAGACATCTATAAAATTTGTTTGTGAGAGATGTGTGTTAGAGTCCATTTTATTCTCATTTTCTATTTAGTTTTCAAAATGCTTATCACATTACAAATTTGTATAAATTTTTAAGTTAGAAAAAAATATGGTGATTTGGTATGTTTTTTCTTTTCAAGAATAAAAATAAAATGTTAAAGAATTTCAATTCTTCTCTCATTTTCTTAATGACAAAAAATTTATAAATATCTTAGAGGTCATTAATCATCATCATCATATACAATATTATAAGATAAATCATTTTTCATTATCTACATTTTTCATATAATACTGATTAAAATTTATAAATTTTAATATATAAATGTTACATATTTTTAAAAATTATGTAAAAGTGATTTCTTTTTTTTTTCAGGTTTGTGAAAGTTAATATTGAAATTATTCACATGAATTTCTCAAGTTTTTAAAGTGAATATTTTATGTTTTTGGTTTAACAATTAGATATCAAATTGTTAAATGGTAATTTTTTGGGTAAAATTTCTATAAAAAAAAATCTTTCTAGTGATTCATTAATATATATGGGGTCATATCCATTATATTTAAATATGGTAACAAATTAAATATAATTTAATTAAAATAATAAAATATAGGAAAAGTTATGTTATAAATTTAAAAGTAATAGTAAAAGTATTATAATTAAGTTATAATATTTTAAATCTATTTTAAATATTGTTTAAATGGATATTAAGAAAATTGAATTTATATAGGGTTGTTGGGTATAATGGTTGTTATCTTCTCCAACTAGGTTCAAAGTCTGGCTAGTAACATGATGGGTTATAATATCTTGAATATTGTTATATTGAATTTGACTCTTTTGAACTGTTAAGTATACATGTGGGTTGGCTTGATACGAACAACTTACTTTACACATAGGTGGATTTCTTTCTTCCTTAAAAAATAGAAAAGAGTAAATTTTTTAATATACATACATATTATTTACTTCTTTACTATGTATTAATTTCTTTATATTAAAAAATATATTTACTAACAAATTTAATACTTCTCTATGCTGGATAAATCCAAATTTAAAATGAATTTACATATATTTATTTATATTGTATTTAAATATCACGTACATAAATATGTCATTATTTAGTTTTTATTGAAATTGTTTTAAGTTCATTTAAGATGGAGATGAATTATAGCAATAAAATGTGGTTAGGATATTATTTGTGTTTTTCCTTGAAATTATAATAGACATCAAGTTTTCAAAATTTTCATGTTTTGTTTGAAAACAAATTGCTATCCCTTTCAACCTATCTAGTCCTCCAAGCTTCATTTTTTGAACTTTGAAACAAGAATGAGAGCAAGTAATCCACTTGTTGTCCATCCAAAATCAGAATTCAATTCCTTTAGGCTTTTGAGAGCCCTATGAAGTGCTTGTGTAACAACCCCGAATTTAACATGAACTTAATTATATCAAATATGTAATTAATAATCAACACCAATAACTTTTTAACTAATCAACATAAAAATTGCAAAAACACGGGCAAAGACGACTAACCTGTAACAACAGTGTTCCTTGCTTGCAACTCCAAAGTCGAACGCTATTTCGAACGCTATTTAAATCCTGCTAACTGCAAAAACGTTTTGGGGACAACTCTCTACCCAACTATAGACTTAGCTGTATGTAATCCTTCCACAGCTGGCCACCCCGAGGCCCTCAATCAACATACTACTACCACGGAAGTCTTTGCCTCACAATACCTTTCTCTCAAGAGAATGGATGATAGAATGATGTATGAGTCTTCCTCAATGTCTATTAAATAGACTCAACAATGGAATGGGGACCACATGCACACATTCAATGTGTCAACAAGCAAATTTTATTTCTTTATTTCAAGTTTTACTTAATTTAGTGTTTCTCTTAGTTTAACATAATTTGGTTAACTTTACTTATTTTATAGTTTCTTAGTTTAACTCTTTCTTAATTTAATTCTTTTTTTACTTTTATTAATTAACTCTTAACTTCACTTATTTATTTATTGTTTAAGACTCTAGTTTATTATTTACTATTTTATTTATAACTCCAATTATTGAATACTATTTTATTTATTAATTTTATTATTCTCTTGAATTATTATTTATTTTCTTATTTATTTAATTATATTATATTATATTATTTATTATTAATTATTTTATAAATATTAGGGGACATTACATACTCCCCCTATTCAAGGAAATTCATTTCGAAGTTAAGTATTTAATTATATTATATTATATTATTTAGTTATTTATTACTTCATGTTTGACTAGCACCCTTTGCTAAACTAGTATAACCAACATGCATCGAAAGTTCCCACAACACCTGGGAAATCTCAAGGAATCTATGTCCTTTTTCGAATTTTCGGAACCAGGCATAAGCCTCCACGGTTTGTACCATAGCCAAAGATGGTCACAAAGTTTGCGCCTGACTTAGACCTAATCTATCCCAAGGCAGGCATCTGGTCTCAAACTCAATGACTCCAGGCATCTCACAAGGCTGGTCCACTCCCTCTACATTAACTAAGGTGCACAACCCCAACAATCGAAGTCCTTACACCCCCTTCTAGACTTCGGCATCCCAATCCAATACCAGGTACTTGGCCTAGAATATCAGGCCCTTGGTCTCGTCAAGATGGTCCCACCACCCTTCAAGAGTTATCCATAAAGCGCTATAAAAGACAAAGGAACCACTAGCATATGTAGTGTTGATTGAGTTTGTCCCCAACCCATATGGTGTTACATATTCTACCTCATAGGTATGGGCTCCCACGATATCATCAAATAACTAGCCCTCTTGGCCCATTTGTGTATTTCCTTCCAATCACCTCATCTCAAAATGCATCCAATGCATTAGTTATAATAAAACATCATTGAAAATAATCCACATGCCAACTATTGCATGTCATCGTGATACCATAACTTCGTTTTTAATCACAACATTATGAATAATAAATAATTGCAGACACTTGCATGTCATAAAATATATATGTAATTCCACATGCTTCACATCATGAAATACCATCATAAGTTATGACATCAATGTATTTACGTCAAAGACATATCATGACATCACATAATAAATGAAAAAAAATGCCAATATACATCATATCATAACATCATGATACCTATGCATATATTATCCATAATTAGCATGCACCATCATTATCATAAAAAATAAATAAATAAGCACCACATATGCATCATCCACCTCTCATCAGAACTATATCCATTTACCACATACCATCATATCATGAAACATATTTAATATGAGAATCATATCAATACTTATCAAATATACAACAATAACACACTATAAAATTATTATCATGAACAATCGAAAAAAAAAAATATTTCGTTGCCTAAATAAACAATGAATACCAACTATGAACTAAGATTATTCGACATTTCTATATATTCTAGGCTATCTCATCAATATTATTAATGTAGTGTTATGGACAAGATTTTTATTGTTTTCATTAATCATCTCCTCTTCTTTCAATAAGAAACCCACAATTTACAGGAAATACATAGCTACACTATCAACATCATCTAGTTTCATACAATCCTTTTACTTGCAAGTTTCACCATCTAGAGCTTTAATCTTTAGTTAAGTTATTAGTAGCTTTACCAGATCCCATAAAAACTTCGCATATGATCCAGATTTATGCAGGAACGCAATAAAATGCAGAAATAGACATAAACACAGAGAAGGAGGGAAAAAAATACTTCATTTTATTTAAATCAAATGACTGAAATATGCTTACAGAAATAATGGAAATAAAAATAGCTAGGGTGCTGGTAGCATATCTTTGAGAAGAGATGTCGTAGCTACAGACATCTGAACTGTGTTACATTGAGGCTCAAAGGCCTATTACAGACATAATGGAAATAGATGAGCTAGGGTACTGGCAGCGTATCTCTGAGAAGAGATGTGATGGCTCCCAGCCCCTGAACTATGTTACAATGAGGCTCGAAGGCCTATTTATTATTGAGAAATAATGTAGGCCCTAAAAGTCCAAAAACCTAACCCTAGGAGATGAAGCGCCAAAATTGTGGGTCCCGTTTGGGTAACTTCTGAGAAGAGATGTGATGGCTCCCAGCCCCTGAACTATGTTACAATGAGGCTCGAAGGCCTATTTATTATTGAGAAATAATGTAGGCCCTAAAAGTCCAAAAACCTAACCCTAGGAGATGAAGCGCCAAAATTGTGGGTCCCGTTTGGGTAAATTGGTGTTTCAACTTCAGGGGGACGTAACTTTGGCATCTGATTTCTATTTGACGTGATAAATAGCTTGTTAGAAAGATCTATCCGAGGACTGCAACTTTCAATGTGAGCAACATGGTCCATGGAGGACCATGTTCCTCTCAATTTTCCCAAAAAATGTCGTTTAGGGTCTCAAAACACCTACGGAAGTTCAAGACCCAAAAAATTGCTAAAAATAGTAAGTTCTGTTGTAACTTAAAAACTGAAAGAACTGATTATGGGGGTTCAAATGGAATAGGTGGGTGGCCACAAATATCCACTTGGATCATTAAGGCCCCAAAATGGCTCCGGAAGTGCAGGACCCGAAAACCTGCTAAAAATAGTAAGCTGTGCCAAAAGGGAAAAGCTGCAAGAATTGATGGTGTGGGTCCAAATGGAATAGGTGGGTGGGTGGCCACCAATATCCACCTGGACCATTCCTCCCTCCTTAGGAAGCAATGGTCCCCATTGCGTTGATATTCCCCATGAGATGAGGCAAATGTTATTGAACTGGGTATTATATTTTTTGAAGATGTCATGGACCTACGAGCGGACATGCTAGATGCGTTTAGTAAATTTGGTTTCTTTATCAGCCTTAGACAATACATGTGTGGATTTTGTATGTGTAATTGCCAGAGCTATGGCAACATCAGGCTATGGTGCATCATGGGTCAGATCAATGGAGTGCTTCTCCTGACAGTGTAAAGGAACCTCTATGAGTGAGGAGAAAATGTCCTCGTATTCCTCCATGAATTTTTCCATCTGCTGCAGTCATGCAAGGGAGCCCTGTTTCGAGGTTGTGGCCACAATATTCTTCTTTCCCTGTGAGCAAGTTGTAAGGAAAATAAATTTCCTAGTTTGGGAAACAATCTTACTGCATTCTTTTGCAGTAGTCAAAGAGATGACAGGAGGCGGTACTACCTCTGGTATCCTATACAAGTTATTTCCCAAAGTAATAATAACAACACGAGGCCTAGACTCATACACATAATGTCGCCTCCACAAGTATGGTCGGTCCAATAATACATCAGCTACGTCAAGAGGAGAAACATCACATAATACCTCATCCGTGAATGACTTGATGTTGTACGGAAGGCGACACTGTTGGCGGATGCGGATATCTTTGCTTGGGTGAAGCCACCTGATGGTATATGGTTGCGGGTGTGCTATGGTGGGTAGGCTGAGCCGCTTCATGATCTCTGCTGAAATGAGGTTCTTTTGGCTTCTGCTATCGACAAGGAATTGCAGTGGAGAACCCTTCACCCACATCTGCGAATGGAAGAGGTGCTCCCCCTCCTCTAGATCCTCGGGATCCTCTCTCCGGATCTTGGTGGTGGCAAAAATGGCACTAGGATCCGCATCAATGATTTTCTTCCCTTTTTCATTACCTTTTTCTGGTTCTAACTTAGGATCAGAAAATGCATCAGATTCAAATGCCTTTAGTTCGGCCACCAATGACTGTTTGGCCCGACACTCGTTTGTGTTATGAGTGGGGCTATTATGAAACTCACACCACTTCCCCGTGTCCTTCTTTGGATTTTTGTTGTTTTTCTAAGTCACCCCGCTTTGGCCTTACCTTTCCCTTGCTTTGGATTCACAGATCCAAAGTCTCATTTCTTCTACTTAAATTTCTACTCGATCTTGGCAGCATAGCGATATCTCGTGACAAGCGATGTAATGTTGAGGAACTCCATTTCCTCCTGAATGTGTTTGTGCAGACAACTGCGGTACTTGAGCATCAAATGTCTCTCTGAATATTCAATAACCAACTTTTCGAACAGGGTATGGAACAAATTCTTCAGTTCGTGCACATCTTGATCCCTTTGCTACCGCAACATGCTCCATTGGATTTATTTTTCCTCATAGCTCCCCACAGGGTAATATTGTTCCTTGATGCCATCTCAGAACGAATTCCAAGTGGTTGTGGCCGAGAACAGAGAGGGTTCCCCTTCCTCCTCTTGCTCACAGTAGGTTTCCCACTAGTCTTTGACATGGGGAACAACTTTGAGGAGTGAAAAAATAATTTTTTCTTGGTCAGACAAATCATGGACCGAGAAATACCCTTCCATAAAATTTAAATATCTATCTATCGCATCTACATCTATCTGGCCTTCAAATACAGGAATGTCAAATTTTACCTATTCCTTGAAGGGAGTGGTGGCTCCAAAGTGGCTATTTGACACAGATGCACCATAGGTGGGCAGTCGTTGAAGTATTTGAGCAAATTTATCCATCATCATGTTCCTCTATTTCTCGAGGGCCTCCTCGAGCAATATTTTGATATCATCTCCTGCTTCCTCGTCTTTCTTTTCTTTCGCCATGGGAGTTCATTGGGGTTTGCGAGGCTGATCTTGCAAGGGTTAAACCAGATCAAGCCCTAACTCCTTATACCCTGACCGCGTTGGGGAAATGAAAAGAAAAACAGAGAAGAGTAGACCTCTTCCATACTATTGATCCAGATTTATGAAGGAATGCAATAAAATGCAAAAATAGACATAAACATAGACATGCAGTGGAAACAATACTTCATTTTATTTAAATCAAATGACTGAAATATGCTTACAAGCATAATGGAAATAAATATAGCTAGGGTGCTTGTAGCATATCTCTGAGAAGAGATGTGGCAGCTACAGACTTCTGAACTGAGTTACAGTAAGGATCAAAGGCCTATTACAAACATAATGGAAATAGATGAGCTAGGGTACTCGGAGCATCTCCCTAAGAAGATATATGATAGCTCCTAGCCCCTGAAATATGTTACAATAAAGCTCAAAGGCCTATTTATTGTTGAGAAACAATGTAGATCCTAAAACATCCAAAAACCTAACCCTAGGAGGTGAAGCGCCAAAACTGTGGGTCCCATTTGGGTAAATTGATGTTTCAACTTCCCAGGAACGTAACTTTGGCATCCGATCTCCATTTGACGCGCTCAATAGCTCGTTAGAAAGATATATCCGAGGACTAAAAATTTAGATGTGAAAAAAAATCAGTCCAGAAAACCATGTTGCTCCCATTTTTCCCAAAAAACGTCGTTTAGGGCCTCAAAACAGCTGCGAAAGTTTAAGACCCGAAAAACTGCTAAAAATAGTAAGTTGTGCTACAACTTAAAAATTGAAAGAACTAATGGTGGGGGTTCAAATGGAATAGGTGAGTGGCCACAAATATCCACCTGGATCACTAAGGCCCCAAAATGGCTCCGGGAGTGCAAGACCCGAAAACCTGCTAAAAATAGTAAGTTGTGCTGAAAGTGAAAAGCTGCAAGAATTGATGGTGCAGGTCCAAATGTAAGAGGTGGGTGGCCACCGATATCCACCTGGATCAACATCCCATCAGAAATCCAACGTTAATGTACTGGATCCCATCAGAACTTCGTAATTAGGCGCGCGTTGGCTAGAGTAGTACTGGGATGTTGCGCCAATTGTTGAACTCATCAGTGCCGCGGAAGGATACAACATCAGGAGAGGGTGGGTGGAGAATTCCAACCTTAGCATAAGTCAACATGGTGCATATGGGATATTTCCCATGGAATTTAATTAAACCTTTAGTCTCGAGCATTTGAACGAAATTTACGGCCCATATCCATTCAATTAAACAAACATCACACTCCAAGTAATGAGTTTACGACCGCTGCAACACATTGTAGGATGAATAATCCTGAGTGGTAATCCTTAGGTCATTGCTTCGAATCCGACAGGTTAGAAATATTTGAGGTGGTTCTTGGAAGGAACATCGTCGAGACTTGCACTGGGAACAACTGCCTTGGCTTGTGTAAGTCAATTGGATGTGGCTTTGGCCAAGTGGTTGAGGCGTGTGCCTACTAAGTACATGATGGGGTTTCCCCACGAGAGTTTGAATCTCTCAAGCGACGTGTCTTTTTCTTGGATCGAATTTGTTACAAATACTGGTCGAAATCCGAAGAATCAACCTCTTAGGATGTGTAGTTACAGTCCGTAGGTTTTGTTTTGGAGGCTCCTTACTTCGAGACGTAAAGTCCTCGTAAGTTTCAGATATTTACTATGTGCATGTGGACAGTTGGTGTCGTGCTGTCGTAAGTCGGCTTAACTCAACTGGTAGAGTGCGTGGCTCGATGATGTGGTATTGTTTGTAACGTTGTCTTCTATGTTTGGTATTATTTGTAATGCTGACTTCTGTGTTTTTAATTCATACAATTGGCCACTTTGCATGTTTCTTCGATGTGGTATGGCGTGTGTTTATCGATCGAAAAGCTTTGTGATAGCGCTTGGCTCGTGGACTTAGGCCAATAGTTGAATATTAGGCCTCAGGTCCACCACTTTTACAGTGTCACTTTAAAATAATTAGTAGGTTTTTGCTAGTGTTTTTTATTTTTACTTTTATGAACAGGTTTGGAGAAAGACGCATAATTTGGCTACAAATAGTGCAACTGGTAGAGCACATGGATTTTAGCTATTATTTTAAAGAATTAACTAATTTATAATTTCGATGTCTAGATGCATGCAAAACAATAATAAGTCGAAGTCTGGATGCATGTAAAAAAAATTCTTTTAATTTATAATTCTTTTAAAGGTTGGAAGTTCGATTTTGGTATGAATATATACATATTATTAAAAATATTAATAGTTTCTCTCTCTCTCTCTCTCTCTCTCTCTATATATATATATATATATATATATATATATATATATATATATATATATATGGAGCTCTGATTTCTATGGCGAATTTGTTCGGCCCCTGCAGCTTTCGACCCTGTAGTCCCGCATGTGACTAGTTGCTTTCGTCGTTGGGGGTGAGTAGTTTTTTTCGCCATAGGGATCTGCGGGAATACACGTGTACTTTCTTCTCTATTTTTTACTGCGACGCCACCTTTTATCCCTCCTCCCCTCTGATGCCCTCTCCTCAACCTTCTCCTCCCTCTCCCCCTCGGATTAAGTCTCCTTTGGTCTCTCGTGTTCCTCCCCCTCCCCTTCCTTCTCCTTCCTATGTTTCAAAGCTTCGTTCTCGCTCCTCTCTTCTCTCTGACACTGTTGTGAAAGGTGGCTTGGCGGTTGACCCGACACCTAAAATTATTTTAGGTCGTAAAACACACCTGTCTAAAGCACAGAACCAAGCCTCGGTGGACATCAGTGTGGGTACACAGAAAACCATTCAATGGGAACTTGGATTTGGGAAAGGCCCTAAAAATGGTCTCTTATGATCCTTCTCTCATTGAATTTGCGGGGTATTGGGGGTGACCCTTCAAAATTAACCCTAAAACAGTTAATTCAAATTGTTTCCCTAGATGCCATTCTCTTACAAGAAACAAGATTTCCATGTTCATGTGTTGCAGAATTTATTTCTAGTTGGCTAAAGGATTGGTCCTTTGTGTTCAATGATGCTATGGGATAGGCTAGTGGCCTAGTGACAGTGTATTGCCCCTCTATCTCTGTCCTTTCCTCCAATTTCCACCAGGCTTTTTTTTCTTCATCGTGCTTTGGCCAGAAGACCAGGTTACCTTTTAATTTAGTAAATATTTATGGCCCCTGCTCTGATAAGCTGTCCTTCTGGTCTTTCCTGCTCTCCTTTGATCCTTCTTTTCCCCACCCTTTGATTTTAGGAGGAGACCTAAATTTTACCCTTTCCCAATAGGAGGTTTGGGGGGAGTCGGCCAGAGTTGATCCTTTGGCTCCTTTTTTTCTTTCCCTGATGGAATCCCATAAGTTGGTGGATGTTTTGCAAACTATCACCCACTTGGAAAAATATACGTAAAGGAGATGAAGCAGTAGAAAAAAGGTTGGATAGGTTTTTAATTTCAGATGATTTTTTTGATAGACAGTTCAAAATAGAGTCTTGGGTGTAATCGGGTGGCTTGTCAAACCATCTTCCCATCATTCTTTCTATTGACATCCCTAAATCAAAGCCCTCCTCTCCTTTTAAATTCAACCCATCATGGATTTTAGAGGAAGATTATAGGGTTTTAATCTCAAATTCATGGACACATCTCTCTTTGGATCATCACTCTCCTTTTATGAAACAATGGGCCTCAAACATGGCCGACATAAAAAATGTGACTAAGAAATGGTTTCATAATTTTAGAGCCAGTCAACAGGATCTTTTAAAGCATACTAAAGCTGATTTAGCAAATCTCTATTCAAGAAAAATTGGGTGTCTCTTTGATTCTGATCTTGTTTCCTTAAAATCTCTAGAGGTCAATCGACACGACCTTCTTTTGAAGGAGGAAAAAAATTAGCGTTTAAAAAGTTGAGCAATTTTTATTCATGTTGGTGATAATAACACCAAGTTTCTTCATTGATATACTTCTCACAAAATAAGTCAGAACGCTATACGCAAAATTATAAATTCAGAGGGTGTCAAAGTCAACTCTTTTAAGAAAAAATCAAATGTTGGTTTACAACATTTTAAAAATGATTTCACTGCTCTAGAATGTTGCCCAATCCAGGAAATATTACATGTCCTTAATTTGTTCCCCTCCAAGATTTTTCAAGATATGAATAATATCCTTAAAAAGGAAGTTGATGATGGAGAACTTGAACATACTCTTCGTTCTTTCAAAAAGGACAACAGCCCTGGCCCGGATGGTATGACAATTGAATTCTATTTAGGTTTTTATGATATATTAAAATATTATTTACTGAAATTTGAAAGGGAATCCCAAAAAGCAGGAAAGGTTCTGGGCTCTTTAAATTCGACCATTATTTCCCTCATTCCCAAGAATCAAAACCCCTCAAATTTTGGAGATTTTCACCCTATCTCTTGCTGTAATCTGATCTATAAAATCATTTCAAAAATTATTTCTCAACACTTAAAACTCATCCTGAGCAGTATTATTTCATAGGAACAATTTAATTTTCTACAAAATTGAAAAACTCATGATGCTATGTCTTTGGCCCAAGAAGTCTTGCACTCTGTCCATCTTAATAAAAAAGAATCCTTTCCGCTCAAATTGTATTTATCAAAATCTTACGACAGGGTTAATTGGAATTTTCTTAGACTCTTATTAATTCAGACTGGGATGGATGTTGAGTTTGTTCAATGGATCATGGGATGTATTCAATCAGCTTCCTTTGTTGTCCTTATAAATGGATCTCCCTACAATTTTTTTCATCCCCAAAGAGAGTTGCGTCAAGGATGCCCTATGTCTCCCTTTCTATTCCTTCTAATCGCTAAAGCTTTAAGCCGACTTGTAAAAAAGGCTATTGATTCAGGATCTTACAAAGGTATTCACATAGCGGGAGAATAATTCTTGACACATATTCTCTTCGTTGATGACATTATCTTTTTTGGAGTTGCTTCGAAAGAAAATTCTAGTTCCCTTTCAAAGATTCTTGACCTTTTTCAAAAAGACACAGGAATGCTGATAAATCATGACAAGTCTTGTATGATACATAACATCTCATCAAATCCCCTATTATCAGACCTCAGATCTTCTATGCCTTTTCCTCTCTCTGAGTGGGTGGTTGGCTTCAAGTATTTGGGTTTCTCCCTCAAGCCTAATTCATATGTTTTCAAGGACTGGCTTTGGCTCTATCAGAAGATTGAAAAGTGCATTATGCTCTGGACAAATAGAAGCCTTTCTAGAGGAGGACGGTTGGTCTTACTCAAATCAATTCTCCAGAGCATTCCTATTTACTAGGCCACCATCACAGCCATTCCAAAAGGCATTCTTCACAAGATTAGGAAAATTTGCTTCTCCTTTCTATGGGTTGCATACAAAAATAATGAAGGTATCCCCTTAACTAAATGGTCTTATTTATCTCTTGCAAAGGGACTAGGAGGTTGGGGAATAAAAAATCTGCCCATTTTTTGTCTATGTTTAGTAGCAAAATCTCTGTGGAGACTTGCAGAGAACCCCGACTCTCTATGGGATAGAATATGATTGTTGAATGGATTGCACGGAACACTAGTAAAGGAAATCAAGTGAGAATCAGATTGGACCCATGGGTTGGGGTTGGAAATAATTTTAAACTCTCGGAGAGGCTTCAAAACATTTTACTCTCAAAACAGATCCTCACCATAGCAGATGCAGCCTCATCCCTTCCTCATGCTTGGGGTTCTTTAGGTTGGAAATCGGTAGACTCCCTTCAGCTCAGTGAGGAAGATTCTTTGGAGTGGTCTTCTTATGTTCTCCTTCTGGTTAATAATTTTATTCATCTAAACCAATATGTGGATGACTCACTGTTCTGGACAAAGAAATCTACAAATGGATCTTACACTGCAAATAAGGGCTATAAATATTTTATGTAGGAATCCTTTTTAACGACAAAAGAGGAATGGTGGGCTCTTATTTGTAAAACGCCTGAAAATTTAAAAGCCATGATTTTGTTATGGTTGGCTTTAAAAAGTAAGCTTCTTACTTGGAATAATCTACAATAACATGGTGTGGAAGGTCTGAGTGAATGTCCTATTTGTGGATTGCATTCTGAGATAGGCCCTCACCTTTTCTTTTTTTGCTCTTATGCAGAGTCATTTTGGACCAAATCTGCCTCTGCGTTTTCATCAGTCGGCTTGGATGCAGCTGGGAATATCCTAGCTCGAGCAAATAAATGATGGATCCTCCCTGGGGTAAGCTCTTACGCTGCCCTCCCCTCCTTCTTCTCTTATGGGATATGGTGGGCCCGAAACTCAGCTATTTTTAATGGAAATTATATCCCAGAAGATTCGATTACATCTTTGATTATCCAGTGGACCAATGATCACAAGAGTCCTCCAAAAGTTAAGAAGATGAGAATTATTTAGTATCCTGACATCAACTGTGAGAAACCATGGGCCTTTTTTGATGGAGCCAATCAAGGGTCTCCTCCCCTTGCTAGTGCAGGAGCTTCCCTCCATTTCTCCAGGAAAAAATTACTAATAAAATTTTCTCTCGGTCATGGTTCAAATAATAGAGCTGAATTGGTTGCTCTCTGGGTCGTTTTATTCGTAGCACACAACAAAGGCATTACAGATTTGCAGTGCTTTGGTGACTCAAAAATAGTAGTGGATTGGGCATATCAACGTTCTCAAATTCAAGCTCCTCACTCACAAGTAGTTTTACGAGCCATTCAACATTTCTTCACCAACTTTTCCTCTCTTGCTTTCAAACATGTTTATCGAGAACTAAATGAAGAGGCAGATTCTTTATCAAAGCAAGCTCTAATGCTACAGCCTGGTTGTTTGATAATAATCGATGCCTCCTCTTCTGAAGAGGAAGTTTATATGGTATAATATATGATAGACTAACAGTCCATAAAGGAACAGGATCAAAATTACGCTCATTTCTAGATTTTTCTTTTTTCTTTTTGTAATGATTCCTCATTGACAATTTATGAGGTTCTAGAAAGATGCATCTCAAGGAGCAATGTAAAAACCCCTTGGGGCCCGGTCCGTTATTCAAATATGAATAAAGATTTTTCAGCATGGAAAAAAAAAATATATATATATATAGATGCGTCTGAAAAATTCTTTTAATTTAAAACTCTAATCCTAGATTCAAGCATGTATATAATTACATGCAAAAAAAATAAATCTCAAATGTATCTTTAATAATAAATAAAATTATTGTATTAAATTTATAATCACTACAGTACCAAAAAACGAGCCCTTTGGTCATCATCACAATCAAAATCAAGTTTTAACTTTTACCTAGAGGTCACCCAAGGTCAAAAACCGCTCTGATACTATATGTAACAACCCCAAATTTAACATGCAATTAATTATATCAAATATGCAATTAATAATCAACACCAATAATTTTTTAACTAATCAGCATAGAAATTGCAGAAACACAGGCAAAGACGACTTACCAGTAACAACAGTATTCCTTTCTTGCAACTCCAAAGTCAAAAACTATTCGAATGCTACTAACCGCAACAAAGTTTTGGGGAAAAATATCCACCCAACCGTAGGATCAACTGTATGTAATCCTTCCACAGCTGGCCACCGTAGAGCCCTCAATCAACGTACTACTGCCAAGGAAGCCTTTGGCTCACAATACCTTTCTCTCAAGAGAATGGATGATAGAATGATCCATGAATCTTCCTCAATGTCGATTAAATAGACCAAACAATGGAATGGAGACCACATGCACACATTCGTTGTGTCAACATGCAACTTTTATTTCTTTATTTTAAGTTTTACTTAGTTTAGTATTTTTCTTAGTTTAACTTACTTTTTGTTAACTTTACTTATTTTTACATTTTCTTAGTTTAACTCTTTCTTAATTTATTTATTTATTTACTTTTGTTAATAAACTCTTTCTTAATTAACTCTTAACTTCACTTATTTATTTATTGTTTAGGACTCAAGTTTATTATTTACTATTATATTTAGAACTCCAATTATTGTTTACTATTTTATTTATTATTTTTATTATTCTATTGACTTATTTATTTAATTATATTATATTATATTATTTATTATTTATTATTTTATAATTATTAGGGGACCTTACATACTCCCTCTCTTCAAAGAACTTCATCTCAAATTTAAGTATTTAATTATATTATATTATTTATTTAATTATTTATTACGTCATGTTTGACCGGCACCCTCTGCTAAACTAGTATAACCAGCAGGCATCGAAAGTTCCCACAACACCCGAGAAATCTCAAGGAATCTATGCCCTTTTTCCCACTTTCGGAACCAGGCATAATCCTATCTGGTTTGTACCACAGCCAAGGCTGGCCCCAAGTCTCGCACCTGACTTACACCTCATCTACCCTAAGGTAGGCATCTGGTCCTAGTACTCAATGACTCTGGGCATCTTGCAAGGCTGGACCACTCCCTCCACACTCACTAAGGTGCACAACTCCAGGCATCGAAGTCCTTACACCCCCTTCTAGACTTCAGCATCCCAATCCAATACCAGTCACTTGGCATACAATATGAGGCCCTTTGCCTCCTCAAGATGGTCCCAAAACCCTTCAAGAGTTATCCATCAACAGCTATAAAAGACAAAGGAACCACTGGCATATGTCATTTTAATTGAGTTTTTCCCCAGCCCATATGGTGTTACATGTTCTCCCTCATAGGTATGGGCTCCCATGAGATTATCAAATAACCAACCCTCTTGGCCCATTTGTGGATTTCCTGCCAATCACCTCATCTCAACATGCATCCTATGCATTAGTTATAATAAAACATCATAGAAAATAATCCACATGCCAACTATTGCATGTCACCGTGATAACATAACATCGTTGTTAATCACAAAATTATGAATAATAAAGAATTGCATACTCTTGCATGTCATAAGATCTATATGTAAGTCCATATGCTTCAAATCATCAAATACCATCATAAGTTATGCCATCAAAATATTTACATCAATGACATATCATGACATCACATAATAAATGAAATAAAATTCCAATATACATCATATCATAACATCATGATCCCTATGCATATTTTATCCATCATTAGCATACAACATCATTATCATAGCAAATAAATAAATCAACACCACATATGCATCATCCACCTCTCATCAGAACTATATCCATTTACCGCATACCATCACATCATGAAACATCTATAATATGAGAAGCATATCAATACTTATCAAATATAGAACAATAACACACTATAACATTATTATCATGATTCATTAACAAAAATATATTTCATTGCCTAAATAAACAGTGGATACCAACTATGAACTAAGACTATTCAACATTTCTTTAGATTCTAGGCTATCTCATCAATATTATTAATGTGGTGTTCTCAATAAGATGTTTATTTTTTTCCATAATCATCTCCTTTTCTTTCAATAAGAAACCCATAGTTTGTAGGATAGACATAGCTACACTATCACCATGATATAGTTTCATACAATCCTTTTACTTGCAAGTTTCACCATCTAGAGTTTAATCTCTAGTTAAGATATTACTAGCCCTACCAGATCCCATTAGAACTCAGCATCCCATCAGAACTCTAGCGTTAATGCACTGGATCCCATCTGAATTCCGCAGCTAAGCATGTTTGGGCTAGATTAGTACTAGGATGCTATGCCAATTGTTGAACTCTTCGGTGTCGCGGAAGGACGAAGCATCGGGAGGGGGTGGGTGGAGAATTCCGACCTTAGCATAAGTCATCATGGCGCATGTGGGATATTTCCCATGGAAGTTAAATAAACCTCATGTCTCGAGCATTCAAACCAAATTTACGGCCCATATCCGTTCAATTAAGAAAACATCGCACGCCAAGTAATGCATTTACGACCGCTAAGACACATTATAGGATGAATAATCCTGAGTGGTAATCCTTAGGTCGTTGGTTCGAATCCGGCAGGTCAGAAATATTTGAGGTGGTTCTTCGAAGGAACATCATCGAAACCGCACTGGGAACGACTGCCTTGGCCTATGTAAGTAAATCAGATGTGGCTTTGGCCGAGTGGTTAAGGCGTGTGTCTGCTAAGTACATGGGGTTCCCCGCGAGAGTTCAAATATATTAGGTGATGTGGCTTTTGCTCGGATTGCATCTATTACAAATGCTAGTCAAAATCCGAAGAATCGACCTCTTAGGATGTGTAGTTACAGTCCATAGGTTTTGTTTTGGAGGCTCCTTGCTTTGGGATGTAAAGCCCTGGTCAGTTTCATATATTTATTGTGTGCATGTGGATAGTTGGTGCCATGTTGTAGTATGCCGACTTAGCTCAGCTGGTAGAGCGCATGGCTCGGTGATGTGCTATTTTTTGTAACACTGTCTTCTATGTTTGGTGTTGTTCGTAACACTGACTTCTGTGTTTGTGATTCATAAAGTTGGCCACTTTGCATGTTGCGTGGATGTCGTATGGAGCGTGTTTATATGTCAAAAAGCTTTGTGATTGCACTTAGCTTGTGGAATTAGGCCAATAGTTGAATATTAGGCCTCGGTTCCACCACGTTTACACCGTTATTTTAAAATAATTAGCAGGTTTTTGCTGGTGTTTTTTCTTTTATGAACATGTTTAGAGAAATACACACACTCTGGCTACAAATAGTGCAGTTGGTAGAGTGCGTGGCTTTTAGCTATTATTTAAAAGAATTAAATAATTTATAATACCAATGTCTGGGTGCATGCAAAACCATAATAAGCCGAAGTTTGGATGCATGTAAAAAAAATTCTTTTAATTTATAATTCTTTTAAAGGTTGGCAGTTCAAGTTTGGTAAGAATACACACACACACACACACATATATATATATATATATATGTTATTTAAAAGAAATGTGCATGCAAAATTTCTTTTAATTTAAAACTCTAATCCTAGATTCAAGCATGTATATAATTACATGCAAAAAAAAAATCTCAAATGTATCTTTAATAATAAAGAAAATTATTATATTAAATTTATAATCATTAGAGTATCCAAACACGAGCCCTTTGCTCATCATCACAATCAAAATTAAGTTTAAATTTTACCTAGAGGTCACATAAAGTCGAAACTCGCTCTGATACCATATGTAACAACCTCGAATTTAACATGTAGTTAGTTATATCAAATATGCAATTAATAATCAACACCAATAACTTTTTAACTAATCAGCATAGAAATTGCAGAAACACAGGCAAAGACGCCTTAACTGTAACAACAATATTCCTTGTTTGCAACTCCGAAGTCGAAAGCTATTTGAATCATGTTAACCGCAACAAACTTTCGGGGACAACTCCACCCAACCATAGGCTCAACTGTATGTAATCCTTCCATAGATGGCCACCACCAAGCCCTCAATCAACATACAACTACTAGGGAAGCCTTTGCCTCACAATACCTTTCTCTCAAGAGAATGGATGAAAAAATGATCCATGAATCTTCCTCAATGTCCATTAAATAGACCAAATGATAGAATTTGGACCACATGCACACATTCACTATGTCAACATGCAACTTTTATTTATTTATTTTAAGTTTTACTTAATTTAGTGTTTATTTTAGTTTAACATACTTTTTGTTAACTTTACTTATTTTTATAGTTTCCTTGTTTAAGTCTTTCTTAATTTATTTAATTTTTTACTTTTGTTAATTAACTCTTAACTTCACTTATTTATTTACTCTTTAGGAGTCACTTTTATTATTTACTATTTTATTTAGAGCTGGAGTTATTGTTTACTATTTTATTTATTATTTTTATTATTCTCTTGACTTATTATTTATTTAATTATATTATATTTTTTTATAGATTATTGATTATTTTATAATTATTAGAGGACATTCCAACTTAGATCTAAGACTTTTGTGATCCATAATGTAGATAAATGTCTTTCGGATTAATCACATCATTAGGATTTTGTCGATGCTTAGAACCATCTCATGTGGTTCATCCTCAAGACAAGGTGAAGAAGGAAATCAATCTCATTGAATAAATAGTAAGGATGCGTCATTGCCGTGTAATAGTTGTTCAAACTAGTCGTTAATTAGTTAATTAGTTGAAAATTTAAAAATATTTTTTTAATCTATTTCAAATATTATTGATTATTTTAAAATATTATACAGAGGGGAAAGGGGTAACAAATAAAATAATGATATTGATTAAATTATAAAATTATAAAAGAAATAAGGGGAAGGGGTAAATACTAGTGAAAGGAATACAAATGACTGGTTAATGAATAATATATAAAAAGGAAATAAGGTGAAGGGGTAAATACTAGTATGGGGGATAATACTAAAATAATGAATTTATTAAGAGAAATTAATAAAAAGGGGGGTTAATAAATAATAAAGCATCATAATAAGGAGAAGGGGGAGCTTATGAATAATAAATAATAATATAGAATAAATCTAATAATTCTAAAGAGCTGAAAGGGGGAGGGGGAATATCACTATATATATATATATAAGAGTTAAAAAACAATAGAACCAGGGATAATATCTAGCAAGAGGAAGATGCATAAAAACAAAAACCAAAAGAAAACAAACCACATATACAAAAGGAGGAGGAAAAATAAAAGGGGGAAGAAAATAAAAGACAAAGGAAAGCAGCCCAGGTGGAATGAATCACCTTGAGAGGGGTGGACTCTTACTTAATTTCCACCCATCAGCTCTGTTGATATTTTTGGAACGTCTCTCAATTACAATGTGTTAATTATTTTTTTTTCTTCCTAGTCCAAACAACTCCTCATCATAATCTTCACTTCTATTAGCATGCCTTTGCACCCCTTATTGTCCATCTAAATCTACAATTCAATTAGTTTAGACTTTTGAGCACCTTATAGAATTCTTGTTAATTACTTTTTTTTTCCTCCAAAATCCAAACAACTTCTCATCATAATCTCGACCTCTATTAACATGTCTTTGTAAATGGTAGTGTAAGTATTGAGTCCTGGTCATATATGTGGTTATAGATATATACAACTTGTCGTCATAAAGTACCGTTCAAACTTAATCTTGGTATCAGAACTTGGAAGTGGGAGCATTTTCACGGTGGTGTCAGAACTTGGAAGTGAGTGCATTTTCACGGTGGCAACGTGTCCACTGAAGATTGGAAAACAGAACTTGGAAGTGGGTGCATTTTCACACGGCAACGTGTCCACTGAAGATTGGAAAACGTGGAAACTAGAAAATTGTTTTGCTTAAATGTTATTCAGTTTTTAATAAATAGAAAAAGTATAATAAAAATATTTAGATTACCTAAAATCTCGATCAACTAGACTCCAAAGTCACATCCATCATATGGATGGCCAAACTGGAATCTATAGTAAACCGACTCAACGGTTTCAACTAAATCTTGGAATGCGGAATGAATAGATTATTCACCATTTGCTTGACGATTTCCCTACGTTTGTTTAACAATTTACGTGATTTACTCATACTCGTTTCAACTTAATCATGAAACGGTTCCCTTCGAGTTTGCATTTGCTTAAAGCTTTTCTCGTCAAACTACTTTTTGATTTACCGATTACTTTTATAGGCAATTACTATTCCGTCTTATAAGTTGAAGTTTGGATTATTTTTGTCCGACAGATAAGATGAAAGGGTAATGATTCATTTGGCAGTTATTATTGGTCTTATTCTCGATTTCATATATATATATATATATATTCACTTCACTTTAATAGATACATATAAATATTTATAAAATAAGTATTTTATTTACGGTAAGGTATAATTTTTTCCTCAAATTAATAATAAAAATGTATAAAAATAATTTAATATTATATGTTGAATTTATACAAGTAAAATTCGACTAATCTTGGAATGGATGGTGTAAATTTAAAATTAGATTTTTGAAACGGTTCCCTTCGAGTTTGCATTTGCTTAAAGCTTTTATCGTCAAACTACCTTTTGATTCACTGGATATTTTTATTGGCCATTACTATTCCGTCTTATAGGCTGAAGTTTGGATTATTTTTATCCGATAGATAAGATGAAAGGGTAATGATTCATTTGGTACTTATTATTGGTCTTATTCTTGATTTCATATATATATAGTCACTTCACTTTAATGGATACATCTAAATATTATAAAATAAGTATTTTATTGTACTTGTCGTTGGCACGATATTATGCATCAGGTTTTTCCTGATTATGACATTAATTCACTTTGATTAAACATATGTTTTTAGGTTTTTTTTTTTTTTCATGGTTCACTATAAGATTTATTATTGTTTGTTTATTTTAATTATTTTAAATTGAATTATCTGTTATCTAATTGGCCAAAAACTTTCACTTGTTATTGCAAAATGCCTAGATTTTATCACCATTATTTGTACTATCATTACAAAAACATTCATATCTATGTTGCAGGTCTTGTACTTTATTTGGAGTCGGGCTATTGCGCTCCTTTATCTGAAAAAAGGGTTCTTTCACATCATACGAGAACGTTTCTGCAGCCGGCCTGGTCAATACTGAGTCTTTAAGACATAATTTTAATTTTTCCCTCAAATTCAAATGTTTTGCATAATAGTGTTTGGTTATAATGATTTTCGGTACGAATCAAGAAAATAAAGCGTGCCAAATACTAGTTTCCTTGGAATATGTAAATGCGACTGAGACGCTTAATCGCTAAATTTTAGACAGTTGCCATACACTTCTATTAGTTTATCGCTTGTGCTGTGATTAAAATCTGAGCAGCTTTTGGTTCAAAAATATTCAAAACTTAGAAATATTACAAAATCTATAATATATATATATATATATATATATATATATATATATTTAAGGAGCAATAACAAAAATGGAATTAAATACAAAGTTATAATAATATATATATCCTATTATAATGGTAAAGGAGCAATAACAAAAATGGTTCCACCGTATCGACTCACGGTTCCACTTCCAATACGAATTCGCATTTAACCTTAAATTCATTCTAACTCTTGCCACAACAACTTCTCTTCGGCGCGGGAGCTCTCATCGCTCTACACAGAACTACACTCATTGGAAAATCCACACCCGGCTATTTCAAATTGAATGTTGTTCAATCAACCTTAATTAAATCGCAATAAAAAAAAGGGAGAATCACAATGAAACCATGGACCAAAGCGGAATTTGTATTAATGGAAGTCTTGTCAATACATAGCATAGGGATACAACTACGCAGATTTTGCAAGGGAGACTTGAGATTTTATGTATGACTCTATGTGTTTTTGTTATACATTGAGGTTTCTATTGGAATTCAAGATAATGGAGTGTCAATGTTTTTCTAGAAATAGTCTTCATTGCTATTATTTGATTCACTCAACTGGAAAGAGTGTGTCTTTCTACTTGAGGAAGTCTGAGAAAATAGAGTGCAGCAGAGTGGAGCTGTCTACTTCAATCAACCTATCGGAATTACAAAACCAGTGATACTACATGTTTTTCCAAACAACTTGGATTGGTCTTTGGTTAACAACCCCTATGCTTGCGTAAGAGGTTTATGAATTCATGGAGACACAAAGTTCCATTGATTTTAGTTGCAGGTTGTGTTGATGAAATTTGATGGTCTAATTTAAACAATTTAATCCTCATCATTAAACATATAAAATGTAGCTAAATATATTTTATTGTGCAGTTCAAATGACATAAGAGAAAGTGGTTTCCAAATTCCAGCACGACTAGGCCTGCCACAGGACTGACTCACGCATTCTCATACAGCTCCAATTACCCTACGCGTAGAATCGATTGACACCCATATGTAATCGATTCACTCCAGAATGCCTCCAACCTTGATACATATAAAGCCTCTTATATACCCAGTCATACGCAGAATTACATTTTAATTCCCAATTACAAAACTCTTGCTACAATGTTTTCTTCGACACGGTAGATCTCATTGATCTACACGGAACTTCCATTCCTTATGTTGGTCGATCCCAACGGAATTGGAAGACTTCCATTAAATTAACTATGTTTGCGGGAACAGGATACAAAGTAGTCCCAATAAATCTCCAAGGGGTTCCTTCACCCTGAATATTAATCAATTAAACAAAGTTCAATACTGAAAGCAAATATACCAATAGCCAGGGTTTTACAACCCTTCACGAGAATCGAATTCAGCTGTACAGGACTCACTAATTGAGTATGCGCTCTCAATTTCATAACCAATTTTTCAATACTAGATAGGATTCCACTTTGTTTCTTATAAAATTGGGTTAAGAGAATTCGAATTCGTTTACGCAGGACTTAAATCAAGTTCATAATAGCTCATCATGTCCGCAAACAAGTTTTGGTGTACAACTGATTTGGACGCGTGATTAACAAATGAAATCCGGCATATAATATGCATCGGATCTAGAATTTGAGAAAACAAATGGGCCATTTTGAATGTTCCGATTCCGATTGGGGACGGAGAGGAAATGACCAATTCTTAACTCCGGCCTATAAAAACATCGGGTCCGGACTTGCAACACAAAACAAACGAGCCATATAAAATCTTCGATTCCGATTTGAGGATCGGACCTGAAAACTAAAAGTTTCGATTTCTGATTAGGAATGGACGCGATGAATACAATAAACTCCGTTGCAATAAAAGGATCGGCTCCTCAAAGGACAATCAAAACTCACTGATTTAAATGCATCACATCCAAGATAAGTTCTCTAACATGTATATTGACTATAATATTATTTAAAAATAAAAACACAAATAAGGTTATTGGATCTGTATGACTCTCTGTGTTTTTGCTATACATTGAGGTTTCTATTGGAATTCAAGATAATGGAGTGTCAATGTTTTTCCAGAAATAGTCTTCGTTGCTGTTATTTGATTCACTCAACTGGAAAGAGTGTGTCTTTCTACTTGAGGAAGTCTGAGAAAATATATTGTAGCAGAGTGGAGCTGTCTACTTCAATCAACCTATCGGAATTACAAAACCAGTGATACTACATGTTTTGCCGAATGACCTGGATTGGTCTTTGGTTAACAACCCCTATGCTTGCGTAAGAGGTTTCAAAATTCATGGAGACACAAAGTTCCATTGATTTTAGTTGCAGGTTGTGTTGATGAAATTTGATGGTTTGATTTAAACAATTTAATCCTCATCATTAAACATATAAAATGTAGCTAAATATATTTTATTGTGCAGTTCAAACGGCATAAGAGAAAGTGGTTTCCAAAGTCTAGCATGACTAGGCTTGCCACAGGACTGACTCACGCATTCTCATACAGCTCCAATTACCCTATGCGTAGAATCGATTGACACCCATATGTAATCGATTCACTCCAGAATGCCTCCAACCTTGATACGTATAAAACCTCTTATATACCCAGTCATACGCAGAATTACATTTTAATTTCCAATTACAAAACTCTTGCTACAACGTTTTCTTCGACACGGTAGATCTCATCGATCTACACGGAACTTCCATTCCTTATGTTGGTCGATCCCAACGGAATTGGAAGACTTCCATTAAATTAACTACGTTTGCGGGAACAGGATATAAAGTAGTACCAATAAATCTCCAAGGGATTCCTTCACCCTGAATATTAATCAATTAAACAAAGTTCAATACTGAAACCAAATATACCAATAGCCAGGGTTTTACTGCCCTTCATGAGAATCGAATTCAGCGGTACAGGACTCACTAATTGAGTATGCGCTCTCAATTTCATAACCAATATTTCAATACTGGACAGGATTCCACTTTGTTTCTTATACAATTGGGTTAAGGGAATTCAAATTCGTTTACGCAGGACTTAAACCAATCAAGGCACATAAATTTCAGAATACAACATCGACCGGAAGGTCGATTTCTTCAATGACACACAACATTCATCTGACCAGAGTTTAAACCAATCTGGCTGACATCACATGGCCATTTGGAGGCGCGATGAGTCGTTAAATCGAGTTCATAATCGCTCATCGCGTCCGCAAACAAGTTTTGGTGTACAACCGATTTGGACGCACGATTAACAAATGAAATCCGGCGTATAAGATCCCTATATTCCTGATTATTTCGTATATGAGAGTAGTACTTCAGGGCCATTCGTATAAAAGAGCATTCACATTCATAGGATTTATTGTGTCTAGCAAAAACACATCTTGAATTTGTATATGTATACCAAAAATAGACCGATTGCGAAGTTATTTCAATGAGAATTGTGAAGCAATGGATTTTTGGAAGCTCACTGTGTTGGACAACATGCGTTCTTTGCATGATACAACCATCGAGTCCTTTAATGGGGCATTTGCTTGTGCTTTCAGGGACTGGAGTGTGTTGAACTTTAATATCTTTTATTGGCTTCAAATATTGCTGTATCCCGTATTTCTTTAAGTTGAAACTATGAAGATATGCTCGTTCTGGTCTCGTTCTGTCCAATAATTTTTTCTTTTGTGGAGTATACCCTTCACGAGTTTTTCAAGGGTTGATGGACTTTAAGAGCCGGAGATATGCTGTTAAATTGTCACATTAATGTATCGGCACTGGTAGAATCTGTTTTAGGATTTAGACTGTTGTCGACGGCCATTTTTCCCATTTTCGACGGTGAATTAGATCGGCATATTATTTATTGACCATTGGACTAGTAAATTTAAATGCGAGCGAAAGCACTCACAAATTTTATTTGCTAGCAGGAGGAGGTCTTCTACATGGAATCAGCTTCTTTTACATCAGGTCCGGATTTGCAACACAAAACAAATGAGCCATATAAAATCTCTGATTTCGATTTGAGGATCGGACCCGAAAACTAAAGTTTAACTCCGCTAGATAACACGGATCGGATCCATGACATAACAAACAAACGGGCCAATCGTAAAAGTTCTGATTGCCGATTAGGAATGAATGCGATGAATACAATAAACTCTGCTGCAATAAAAGGATCGTGTCCGGTCTTCATATAACAGTTCAATCAGGCCATAAACAAAAACTCCCCCGATTCAATACTTGCGACAGTACCATTACTATTCCCCACAGCCCTTTAATTTGATAACTATGTGTCTGATATCCTTATGAATCTGAATCTGGTTAGCTCTATTCTAGTGCTTCCTGTAATTTTGGCAGATGTAACGACTATGGCCACCATTTTCAGATTTTTGAGGGTTGGTTATAATTTACGTTCATGCCATTTTTTTTCATAACGAAAATTATACTTTAATTCGTTGGTAAAATTATAACTTAATTCATTGATAACCGTCAATTTAGAACGCATTTCACTTGTAAAAAAATATCACCCTTTCAAATTAACGGACAATCAAACAAATACGTTGTATTTTTAATTAAAAAGTAAAAGAACCGTCAATTAAATAAATACGTTGTATATTTAATTAAAAAGTAAAAGAACCGTCTATTAAATAAATACGTTGTACATTTAATTAAAAGGTAAAAGAAGTATGGTTTGTAGATTTAAATATGATTTTCAAACTGGATTATTATTATTTTTATTTATTTATAGAATTTTTTTAAGTGTTAACAACCATAAAGTAAAGCCTCAACAACAATCGTATATGAGAGTATTACGTTAGGGCCATTCGTATAAAAGAGCATTCACATTCCTAGGATTTATTGTGTCTAACAAAAACGCATCTTGAATTTGTATATGTATACCAAAAAAATTAGAATTAATTATAGGAATTATTTTTTTAAAGAAAAAAAACACATTTTGAATTTATAGATATAGAAAAAATCATAATTAATTATGGGAAATAGTTTTTTAAAGATAGAAAAAATTATAATTAATTATGAGAATTAGTTTTCTTTAATCTTTCATCATAATTAATTATGAGAATCAATTTTCTTTAACCTTTCATTATAATTAATTATGAGAATTAGTATTCTTTAATCTTTCATTACACTTGGTAGGTAGGTTGAAGGCCTTATTAGGAAATAAAAAATTGTGGGACACTTAGAGGCCTTCCTAATGTCTATGATTTTTTTTCTTTGTGAAATCCATACTAATCGGATATAAAGAAAATGAAAATTGTTGGTCAACACTGTTAAATTTATTATTCTTATTAAAGATATTGATTGTTCATCTGATTGTTCATTTTTATCTTTTGAAATGAAGTATGTAATATTCCCTTTTTTTGATCCCGTCAAAGGGGATAGAATTGACCCATGGTTTTAACCCACGGTATTTCCCCGTGGTATTTCTTGATGGTATTTTCCCCATGGTATTGACCCATTGTATTGACCCGTGGTATCTCTTGTTGATATTGACCCATCAAGCCTATAAAAGGGGAGAGGAGCTAGGCATTTAGGGCATTCTGGATTATCTATTTTATTATGTTTGGGTGCAGGCTGGCACCGCGTTCTATTATTGATCCGGGACGAAAACTGTAGTAATGTTTATTTGGTGGATCCATTCAGGATTCACAATTGGGCTTCAATTTCTTATGTTTGTTGTGTTGTGTGATGTGTTGATTTATTTAGAATTTTGATATCTGGGATATTACAGTGGTATCAGAGCTGGTTTTTCTTGCCAGCCTGAGGGTTTTAAGGGTACTAGTTTCGGTGATCCTTCATAATCACCCTAGCTAGAATCTCATCAATTTCGGTGGTTCTCCATAACTACCCTAATTGACCATTGTAGAGAAAATTACTTGTCCCCTTGTTGATTAGCTATGGGCCTCTTATCTGAATTTCTGTAGGGCGCAATGTTTTGTATGGCGCAATGCATTTAATAATTATTTTGCACTGTCAACCTGTCACAAAGGCGATCTCTGTCTAGCCACACGAGCGCTGGAATCTACCCAACGATCCGCCCAAGCTACGCTACCAGGTAGCATTACGGAGCCGTGGCACCCCGCGCGAAATTTGCAGGAAAAGGAACGACTGTCGACTGGAGATTTGGGGAAGGTTTGCTTCTTTTGGTAGCGGACCGGAGCTCCAGAGCGGTGGAAATTGCGTTTGATGGAGTAATTAGGAAGAAATCGGTTGGAGTCGTTAAGGCACTGGCGGCGTTTCGTGGAGACGGAGTTTTGTGCTTTCACGTGCAGATTTGCTGGTGCTGTTAGCTATTATTCGTTTCTGCTGAAAATTGCTGTGAAGGGAGTTCTTGTTAAAGGATATTGGCTGTTAATTCTCGGAAATTTGTTTGTTTGTCTGGCTGATTCATTGGAGAGATTTGTATCAAATATTCAGTGATTCGAAATGTTCCGGGTATTGTGCTGTTGAAAGTTTGAGTTTTCGGCTTGGAAGCTGCATTGCTTTGGAAAATATGGACGGTTCTGTATAATGTAGTGGATCGAGAAATCTTCAGAGCGATGTCGTGATTGTTCTTAATTTTCTTTTAATACCTTTTACAGCGCGATCTTTTGGCTCTTGGTTGAAGGTTGCGATTTCGGCAAATGTAAACTTGGAGATGACTTTTCCAAAGCGGTGACAGGTTTTTACTATTAATGCTGTCTGTGATGCGGTCAGACCGTCAGATTGCTGGTGAAGGAGCGGAGCGCAAACTTGTATTTTCAGTCAAAAGATCAGTCAGCGTCGCTATTAAAGCTCTATCTCCTTTGGATAACTCGGCAGTCCAACCCGAATTCTTTTATATTTAAGGTATCGAAGACCAGCTTCAAGACGTGCTCCTCCGGCCTTCTCACCGAGTATTAGATCGAGCAAATCCAGCAAACGAGATATCAAAATTCTGCTGTCTTAAGGTTCGAAGAGCTTTGTAGTTTGAAGGGCTTTGTTGTTTATTCGATATTGATAGGAGCACTCAAGGGTTGTTTATAAGAATATATATGGGGAGATATAAGAGATTGTTTATGTATTATTTATTTATGTAGGAGTTTTTAATGCAAATTTTGAGAAAATGGATCGTCTCCTAGAAATTTTGGAAAACAATCAGAAAGAACTTAATGAATTAGTGAAGATAAATGGTTCTTTAAGGAGCCATACCTCCATAGACCAAAATGATAGTCAAAGGAGACCGTTCTCAAAAAGGGTCCACGTCGTTCTGCAGCAAGAGCAACCATGGGAGGTGAAGGAAGGACAAAGAAGAGGAGCTAAGCTCTTCACACTTGGGTCTGAATTACAACATACAAATCAGAAGCAAGAACAGAGCGACAGACCTTTCTCTCGAAAGGTCCATGTTATCCTTCAGCAATCAAAAGATATCCGGAAGGAAGATGTAACAAGCAAGTGTCTCTTCGAACTTGGATCCAAATTGCAGGGTACAAAGTCAAAATATGTTCTCCGACAGCTAGACACATTGGATGCGACTTTGAACTTCATAGATAAATCAGAATGGGAAGGGTCAAGTTGGGCCTTGAAGCCATCCATGCTTGCTTTGATACAACCTAGGTTCTTGGAGCATTCCTGTGAAAATGTTAGACTCACCGTCGCTTCTTGTCTCAGTAAAATCATAGCCTTAACAACACCACTATTGCCCTACAATGATGACATCATGAGGAGGACTTTTCGGGTAATGGTAGAAGCAATCCAAGGGTTGGAAAACACAACACCACCATCCTTACTTTTCTACCAGAAGCGCACAATTTTGGAACGCATGGCGAAATTCAGATTTGGTATGCTTATGCTGGATCTAGAGTGTGATGATTTAATCCTTCTGATGTTCCAATACTTTTGCAATGGAATTACAACGTCTCATCCAAACTACATCAAAACAGAGATGAAAGAGATCATATCTCCAATATTAGGAGAAGATAGGGCCATCTGCGAACAATTGAGATCCAAATTGTTGGCCAGTTGGAGGAAGGAGATAATTGCATCACCTGCTGCTTATGAACTAGTTGAGGGGTTGATCAAACAGAACATCAAACTACTTAGAAAGAAGTTAACCAAGGAGGAACTAACAAAGATTTGTGGAGACAGCAAGAATGAACTAAGGAGGAAAGGCTTATGCTTTGTATGCAAGGGAGTTTGGGCACTTGACCATTCATGTCCAGAGAATAAGGAGGCAACAAGGACAACAAAATTAGAAACTTCTTCAGATCATGGGGATTCATCCATTGATGGCTTCGCTGGTTTTCAGGAGAGGACCTATGAAGGATCTGAGCAGTCAAATACAAATGGTGAACAAAAACACCATGCTCTTCAGAGAAACTTGCAGGACAAGCTGATCAGTCAACTTGAAAAAGTACATGACGAAAAGAAGGATGCAATTCCTCCTGATGATGTGGTAGTTGAATCTATAAAAACAATGGAGGACATCCATAAAGAGTATGGGCAATCAGGTATAGACAACAATCCACCAGTACATCCATGTTTGACAACCAAAAAGGAGGGACAACTCATCCTCACAGGTGAAGAGGTCCAGGATGAATACACTCAAGGAGAATCAAATGAGGAGAGGATCATGCATTTTGAGGAGAGGATACTCACAATTGAGGGCATATTGCAGCTTGGGCCCTTGGGTGCGGACAACGATGGAGGGTACCATAACCCACAGGTCCCAAGATTCAGGCGGCATTGGGATCCAGGAGAATCCATTGGGGAAATGATTGGCCAAAGGATTGTTTGGGATCCAGGTAAATCTATTCTGGGAAGGAGTGGTCAAAGGATTGAAGGATCCATTCAGGATCATTCAACATGGAGGTCACATCGGATCGTATGGGATCCTGGTATCAATGTACAAATGCTTCTGTTGTGGATAGAAGTGGATCGCTTGAGGACAAGCAATCTTTGGGCGGGAGGATTTGTAATATTCCCTTTTTTTGATCCCGTCAAAGGGGATAGAATTGACCCATGGTTTTAACCCACGGTATTTCCCCGTGGTATTTCTTGATGGTATTTTCCCCATGGTATTGACCCATTGTATTGACCCGTGGTATCTCTTGTTGATATTGACCCATCAAGCCTATAAAAGGGGAGAGGAGCTAGGCATTTAGGGCATTCTGGATTATCTATTTTATTATGTTTGGGTTGAGAACCTGGCCTGGCCAGTTCTTTTATTGATCCCGGGACGAAAACCCCGCGGTAATGTTTATTTGGTGGATCCATTCAGGATTCACAATTGGGCTTCAATTTCTTATGTTTGTTGTGTTGTGTGATGTGTTGATTTATTTAGAATTTTGATATCTGGGATATTACAAAGTAGAGGTGTATAATATGTTTCCTACATTAATTCACGAGAAAAGAATGTGTAGACTGGAATAAGATAGTTGCAAATAAATGAAATAAACAACAAACCATGAACAATATATATTTTTTTGGGGAATTTTTTTTTGAGAGAAAACTCTTGCGCTTCAAGGAAAACTCAATGTATTCCTTGACAATAAACAATGGTTACAATATACTTTTAGCTTTATACTCTTAAGAAGAATAATGAATAGTAAGTCCATTTTTTCTTGGCCTACATCATGCACTCTAGACTATATGGGCTACAAAGGCTTCTATGCACTAACTTAGGCATGCTACTATGGACCATCACAAACTATTAAACCAATTTCATCATACAAATATTATGGGAAAACACCATGGGATCATAAATAGTGAATTGTGAATCCATGATTGATTGTATCAAATTTATCTTAATTGCTTTGAACTTATTTAAGATTAATCTAACTTTCTCATCCACTGAAAACCCATCATTGATTGTATCAAATTTGTCTTAACTACTTTAAGACTGAGTCAATATTATCCTAATATTCTCTTTAAATTTGACATGTGGTATAAACACCTAAATAGTTCTTACAATGATATGACGATTTACATGTGTTAAAATGCAAATTCATAAAAATACTTAGAATTGTATATCATTAAGCATGTGATGCAATGAAACATCATATTGTTTCATTGCCAGCATTAGCCATGCTCAAATTACAATTACATAAAACAAGTAATTATTTTCCTTTTATATGCCCAAACAAATAATTTAAGAAGCGTCTACCTCTTCTTTATTTACACCCCTCTATGCTCCATACAATGAGTTGAATCAAGCACTCGATGATAAAGTGTTGTATTTAATGTCTTCAACGTGTTTATCTTACTATTGCTTCACATCTATACTAGCCATGCATTTCCATGTGGCATTTACTTGTAACAAATTTTTATTTTGCAGAACTTCCCATTCAAATCAACATTAGATCAAAATAACTTGTCCGAAACACCCTGGATCCAAATGAAAGGAAGCATAGGTGTGGAATAAGCTTCCTACACCAATCTATGAGAGAAGAATGTGTAAAGACTTAAAATAGAGTAGTTGCAAACAAACGAAATAAATAATCATTAACAACATGATTTTTTGGGATAAACTCTTCCATGAGAAAAAATCGTATTTCAAAGCAAGTTCAATGTATTCCAACTTCGGTCTCTTTTACTTAAATCGATCTCACTGTACTGAAACTGCATAACAGAGTTTTTAATTATCAATCCTCTCCAGCATCAATTCTATGCTGGAACTTCTTGGTTATATGAACCATTGTCATCAAACATTGTCATTGGATTTTCTAAGAGAATCCATCAAATTCTTACAGAATTCGATTTCTAAAATATACAATTTTTGTCTCAGATTTCTTCCAAAGTACCCTACACTCCATATACGCAGAATGAGACATAAACTAAGAATCGGATTCTCTATATTAACAACCACAGTAATTACATTGGAATTCTTTCCGTTTAGGCCTAGTTTTCAATCAATGGCCCTCTTACAATCTGCCCGAAGGCTACAAGCAAAAACCCCTGTTCCTACTCACTCAGATATATTGACAATTGAATTGAAGCTCTTATCTTATCAATGGTGAGTACTTTGGCCTTAAAAGTGTCTTTATTAAGCATGGGAGATCCTAGTTGAGTGAAGAAGAACATTCACATATTTATATTAAACTTAAATTGTAACAATTATTTCTAATTTAATTTAACTATATTTTATTACAAAGCAAATCTTCATAAACATGCTCAAACTCAAATTGCAACATCTATTTCTAATTTAATTTAACTATACTTTATTACAAAACAAATCTTCATAAACATCCTCAAACTCGAATTGCAAAATCTCTATAGTTACATTAAGCGGCATGTAATAGCCGTAATAGCTATCCATAGACATTTCCAACATCACATTGCAACATTACTATATTTAAACTAAGCGGCAGGTAGTCACTACTTTGTAGCCTTGTTTATTGTGAGGTATATTTTTTACCTCAAAAAATGAATAGAGATAATTTAATATTATATGTTGAATTTACACCAGTAAATTTGGAGTAATTTTGGAATGGATGGTGTAAGTTTAAAATTAGATTATAACATACATTTATTGTTTTTTAATAGCTATTTTGTACACATAATCTCTTTTTATTTTCTCTAAATAATTCATTATCATATGCCAAGTCTTTTCAGGGCATGATTAGTTGAGTGTTTACTGTTTACCTTATTTTATATATAACATTTTTTAATCTTTATGTGTGCTTCTTTACATGATGGTTGCCACGGTGTCATCTCTTGTCTTTTGTTTAATATAGTCCCACCTCCACTTGTTGGCATTCACCGACATTCCAATACATCTACATCAATGTTCAATTTCGAGTGGCACCTCACACAAGCTCCTCCATACATTCCTTTGACCTCGTCAAGTGATTGGAGTTCAAACCATTATGTCCTCCCTTACAAATTATTTATTCTATTGTCGAATGAATGTTCCTTTATGAGTGAATTAGAACCCTAAATTTTGTGACTATGGTTGAATGCTCTTTTAAGCGCTTTCAAACCTAAACATTATAGTTACAAATCCCTTATTCCATAAATTGCAGTGAACTAGTCTTAAAATGTCGATAAGTAGAAACTGAGTTTATGAATGGCTTTGTTTGCATTTCACATATAGCAAATAAGCTCCTTAAAATGTGACAATATTAAAAACTTTGATTATTTGCATTACACCTTTTGAACGTAAAATGAATGAGCTTTTGTATAAACAAAACAAAGCTTATTATTATCATTTAGTAGTTTCAATTTTTTATACAACATCCTCCATGGACAAATTGGAGATACTTTATGAATAGAGATATATATTATCAATATATCTACATACTTATGACGTTAAGAATTAAATGTTTCTTTTTATGCATTGAAAAGTTCTATAAAAAAAACCACATTTATGGAATATTCTTCTCTCGTTTCTTATTAAGTTTTCACTTTACAAGTTGTGCTATCATCATCCCACTTTGGTTAGTCTGGCATATTAATCGGATTGAGTATGTAGCAATTTATCATTGTGTTATGCTTCCTTGCATGAAATCTACCTTGAAAAGAAATCAATCTTTTATGACATCGTAAATTGTTATATATATATATATATATATATATATATATATATATATATACACACATTCCAAGGCATAGAATAGACGGTGATGGTGTGTAATATTAAGTCACTATGTGATGTGATGTGATGTGAAGGTCACTGGTTCGAAACTTCGTGGGAAAAATTCTAGTCATGTTAAGGATTGGTGTGACCCATGATAACTGCAATCAATGGGTGATTTTGATGGCTTAAATGCCCCTAAATCATGGTTTCTCAAGCCACAAGGCAATCATAATATAATATCTAATAAACTCAAAAAATTTGTATATATATATATATATATATATATATATGAAAAAGAAAATGATCTATTTATACCTTAAACTCGTCATAGTTTTTTATAGAAATATGAATAAATAATTCAGAAACATGGGTAATTAGAATAAGTTTTTATTTGTAATTATAGTGAAGTTGTTTGCAAATTCAATTAATAGATATATTCAAATGTTGTATTGTATAAAAAAATGTAATCAATTAAGTTGTTTAGAGTGAATTATTGAAAATTATTAAAAATAAAATAAAATAATTTTAAAAAGTGATGAATAATTTTAAAAATTAAAATTTGAATAAATTGTTTGTAATATAATCTCTCGATGGGAGTTTGACTCGAGGAGAATAGAGATATGGGATACAGTGCTCGCCACTATGTGGTTTCAGGTGCATTAATTGGAGAGGGTGGTGTGGCCACCCGTGTGCATGTAAGAGCATGTGATATGACTTTCCCTTATCACCAGTGGTATATTCAATTTGTAGGAAGACAGGGGCATTGCAGGTTCGCCTGTGTAGCATCCCTACTAAGAACCATTTTTTTTTACTATAAGAGTGAATTGGTCATTTTTTTGGGCACATTTTGGGCAATGGAATGGTGATTACCTAATATTAAATTAGATATCTAGTAGCATTGTAGTTCAGAGGTTTCTAGTTCACCGGAAAACCCGAGGGAAGTTCTAGGCATGTCGCATTGAGAAAGTAAGTGGTATAGTTCTAGAAGGATCTGGATGAAGAGAGAATGATGTGAGCTTAAGTTGGTTGCAGTTAGGAAAATTGCGAGGCTCGGTTTCTCACAAAACTTACATTGTGCATAGATTTGTATTGCGCTTCTAGTTACGATGCTTAGTGGTATCTGCTTTTCAGATAACTCTACAAACCTCTAATATTTACAACTATATTGAGAAACCATTGTTTAGATACAAGATTGTAAATTTTTTCATGTTGTTTGGTATCAACACTATGGGGTGTATATCTGTTTGGGTGCGATCGTCATCTAGTATGATTTGGAATATTGTTAGGTCCTTTAATTTGTGTCAATTGTGAGCTTCATTCTATTTTGTGATCCTCGCATGTTTCATTGTATTTCTTCCCTAAGAGGTTGAATACTTCTTTGTTTGAGTAGTGCCAAGTTTCTATTGAGTATTATTCCTCTTGTCCCATTGAGGGTTGTCCGTTTAATTTTCTTCTTCCCAGAATTCTCTTTTCTTGTCTAGTGTTGTGGTATCCCTAGAATTGTTACTTGTCTATTTAGATGCAACAACAATGTGTGATAAGCGGGAGGTGGGGGGGAGGTTAAGGCCCCCAGTGTCATAACTGAGCCTAATAGTAACCCCATGAGGCTACTAAGACCTTCAATTCAGTCGTCCCCCCAGAAACACACAAAGAAATTCAACAACTGGAGACTATGAAAATCAAATATAGATAAAAATTTTCTTATTCATATCTCATGGAGGATTTTGGGTAGTGAATTCCCAATCCTAGTCATACCAAGGGAAGGAATAAACAAAATTTTCAATATTTATCATTCTACTAGAAGGGTTCTTAATGGGAGGTCGACGTAAAGGTATAATGTCTTGGCTAGTAGAAACCAATTGTTCTATGGAGTGAATGGAAGCTTGTTTGGCTCAAATCAAGTGGCACATTCCATGCATTCTAACTAATTATCCCCTACAGGCTCTAGTATAAAATATCTAACTCTTGTAACTTCTTCATATTCCTAGTTATTCTAATGATTGGAGGTAGTTTTTATATAGTGATTATGTAATAAAATATTTAGTATTATTACAGTTATTAATACTCCTACCATTTTGGACTAGTTATTTTATCGATAGATGGTCAAAATTATGTGGTTTCCCATTGGGAAGATTGAGACTATTTTCCATAAAGTATGTTAACAATGAATGGATGACATATGTACTGTAGACTAAGCCAGATCAGTGGAAGGTGTTACTTTCCTTTAAGCTAACCTCCAAGGTGTCACTATGAAAATGGGGTTATAAAATTACTTCTTCTACAAAGATTAAAAAATTAAATTCTGAATACACTAACATACTCAACCCATCGAGTTATTTTCGACACAAAACAACTAGTCGACCAAACACGATCAATCATGATAGGACTAGTCGAGATGATCCCCAACCCGACAACCTAGCCCGAATTAACAGACATACCACAAAAAATAGACATAGGATGAATAGACATGATAAGTAAAAAATAACCCAACCAATTGACTTACCTCAACTAGGCAAGGTCAATCAAAATGATCCAACCAACCAACTTACATGGGCCAGAAAATACCAGTTAAAACAACCCATCCAATTCACTTACCTCAAATAGACAAGACCATTCGAAATGACCCAACCATCGATGTACCTCAACTAGACAAGATCATTCCAAATGACCAAACCAGTTGACTTACCTCAATTAGACAAGACCCTTACGTAGGCTGACAAAAACATAATTCTACAATCCAGTTGAAATATTTATCTTGGTTGACAACAATGAATATATCCAAGGCTCTTCAGGGAACTATGCACTACGTAAACAACTTTAAACAAGTAATGAAAAGCCATAACCTCATTGGTTTGTAACCCTCAGATGAATTTGGTGCCCTAATAATCTGGGTCCTCCCACAATGGTCTGAAACTGGCTACTAAGCACTCATTGTGGAAATTTAGCACCTTTCTAACTATACACAAGGCATAACTCATCAACTCAACTTGAGTCTTCAATGTTCGTGGAATTAACGTACTCTTTGGTTGACTCAGGGTGAAGCTATGCTAGCTTACCCACTATATACTTGTGCCTTAGCCTCTTTTCCACTGAACATATAGTAGCGTAATAACCACCCTCTTGCCCAAATGTCGACCTGGCCTTCTCATTCACCAGATTACCAACTGATGAAATTCATGAATCATAATGGTATAGTTGTCCACATTTTGTAGTCACGTGAGACCATGAAAACAAATATATATATATATATATATATATAATTCATCTCATTATAGACAAAAAAAAAAATATTCCTCCACTTATAGTACTAGTGCATGTATATATCTCACAGAAAAAATGTTCATCTTTTCAATGAATCAAGAATACAAGTAAACAAATTATCTTATTACCTTCAAATGATTGGAAACTGAGAGTGGGAATTTAACTCTCCACCCAATTGTAGGCATATTAGTTGGATTAGCTACTACATAACATAAGAGCCCACTACCCAAGTGAGTTATCAACCTACCAAGTAAGAACACAAGTATTTTATTAGCCCCAAGGCAAGCACTTGGTGGTTTATCAATTCCTTTTGGCAAGAACATGGGTGTCTTAGCCTAGAAGTATTTTTTTAGCATGGATATTTCCACAGTCAACAAATTTTTGATGTTGAGGACATCTGGAGAATTGTGTGTCACAAACGTATGTTTGCCCAACGTTTCGGGTGAACCCTTTAGCCATATTTAGGGGCTTAAATATTATTGTTGACGTGAAGAGTGCTAGACCCTTATATATAGAGGATGTTAAAATAGAAATGTTATAGAATGTTAAAATATAACCATTAGAGATGGAGAGGAGATTAAATGAACCATATGGGAAGGAGCCTATGATTAAATTTAATTTTATTAAAGGGGGTCTGACAATAAAATTTTGACTTGAATAATAATAAGAAAGTAAAATTTGAAATATATGAAAATGTCAATTCAGGAGGAATGTAAAATAATCCAAAGATAGAAATAAATAAATAGATTATTAAAGAGTTAAATACAACCAACAATAAAAATAATTGATATTTTAAAGGATAAAAAAATATAAGTTTGACTTGAATAAAAGAAAGAGAATTGTTATTATACTATACAAATTCAATTCAAAGAGGAATATAATTCCATGTTAAGTTATTTTAGAGGATGATAAAATTAATTAAAACGGATAAACATAAATATAGGAAAACAAATTATTACTTAAAAAGTTTTAGATTATCAAAATATTATAATATATATTAAAATAAACTTGGTTATGTGAATTGAAGTATAAAATGATTTTTAAACTTGGTAAAAATAATATAGTTAAATTGATCAAGTTTATCAGCCCAACAGGTTCCTAATTGTTTATCAGCCCCAGGGAAAGTTACATATCAATTGATTTATCAACGAGGAGGCCATTATAGGTTTATCAACTCAAAAAGAAAAGGAGTATCATGACTCCATCAAACTCTCTCTAGCAAAACAAGACATGGCATACACTCAGGTATCATTAAAAAAATGAATAGGCACAACACCAGATTTATAACAAACGGAGGGAATCCATCCCATAAGCACAAAATGCATATTCTAAAAAAAAATGCTTCAAAGTAAACAACAATAGCTACCCAACTCCAATTTGCATCCCCCAATCCTTGATCTTGAAGAATGAAAAATATCTCTTCTAATTCTCGTGATGATGAATGAAAACTCTTTCCCTATTGTCTCCTAGTTGATATTTTCTTCTCCATATTTTTTCTTTCATATTGACTCTATCAACACGATTCAAGAGATTGATTATGTCGACTCGTCCTTTACACAGGAGGCCCTTCTCCGCCATCCAATGACTACACAACAATGTGATTAAACCAACAAGGATTTAGGTGATAAAATAAATGCAAGGCTTGGATTTACAAGAAATATCCTCCTCCCCACCACCCTAGAGGAATATATTCCTTGATATTCTTTACCCAAACACAAAATTTACAAGAGTTGTATATACATAATTATTTACATTCATTTACATTTACAATTACTATTCACAAAGCAAAAATGTGTGTGATACCCAAATTTTTTCAACCATATTCCAAGTCGCTTCATCTAGTCCAAAGTGCCTCCACTACACTTTAACATGTTTGATGACTCAATTCTAGAGTGTGATCTACCTCTTATCTAGTATACATACCAAATCTAGGTAGAACCCACCCTAGATTCAACTTGTATCACATACTAATCAACGCTAATAAAAAACATGATTAAAATCATGTACATACTTTTTAAGCATATAAACATGGAATACATCATGTTATTTCACCATGGGTGGTGATACCAACCTATAGGAAACTAGCTCCACTCTTTCAATAATTTGGAATAGCACGCAAAATCATGGTGCCAACTTGGCACAAGACCAAATTGCTAATGATATTTTCTTTGGTATAATGTGAAGGTACACATGATCTCCCACTTTAATTTTTTTGTGCACTCTATGTTGGTCTGCATAGATTTTTTTCCTGTTCTGAGCTATCTTTAAATGATGTATGATGGAAATGGTTTCATTCTCCATTTCCTTAAGCATATCTCGCCCAACATGCACCCTATTCACTGGATTATTCTAGTTGATTGTTGTACTACTTTTCCTACCATAAATATCCTTGAATGGACTCATATTTAGTGATCCTTTATACCCGTTGTTATAACAAATCTCCACTAGGAAGAATCTCTTCCCATTTCAATGGTTGGTGCATGACATACATCCTGAGCATGTCTTCTTGAAAAATTTTCACCCTTTCCATCTACCCATCTTCCTGTAGATGGTATGTTGTACTGAAAGCTGATTCTATCCCTATGCTAATAAATAGTTCTTTACAAAATTAGAAGTAAATTTTGCATCCCAATCTGAAATAATTTTCTTAGGTACTCTATGTAACCTCACAATCTCCTTTATGAAGAATTGAGCGACATCAATCATTGTGAAAGTTGATTTGATAGCCACAAAGTGAGTTTCATTGCTAAACTAAACCATAATTGAATCACATTGTTTGGATGTCCTTGGAAAACTTGCGATAAACAATGGAAATCACTTCCCATTTCCATTCCAGAATGGGGATTGGTTGTAGCATTCATGCTATATGTCTCCATTCAACCTCTACTTGTTGGTGTTCTAAGCATATTGCAATATAATCATCCACATCCTTTTGCATGCATCACCAATAATATGACTTCTTCATGGATGTTATAATTTTTTGATAACCAAGATGACTAGAATATGGTATTATATGGAATTCATCCAAGATGATATTATTCAAGTCACCCCCATAAGGTACATTCCATCTTGCTATGAAATTCAACAATTTGTCATTTGTGAGAGAGAAATTCTTGCTTAGCACCCCTTCTGGTTCCTGTTGTAATCATTATTGTATCTGCTGATAATGTTCATATTGTTACTCAACCTCTTTAATATTTCCTTGAATATTAGATTCATAATAATTCATAGTTGCTAGCTAAGCCTCTTGTAGCCTCCTACTAAACGCTTCAACTTCCTTGTTCTCCTTGCCTTTGATGCATTTGATTTCGAAATGAAGTTCAATAATCAATACCACCATTCTTTCCTACCTGGAATTAAAATTAAGATAATCAAACAAATACTTCAACCCTCCATGATCCGTCATTAATATGGATTTTCTTCTAAAGAGATAATGTCTCCACATCTTCAATGTGTGGATTCTAGCTGCCAATTCTAGATCATGATTCACATAGTTTGGTTCATGCTCATTCAAATTTCTAGACTTGTAACACACAACTTGTCCTTCTTGCATGAGGACTCCAGGGAGCCCTTCCATGCAGACATCTTTGCACACCATGAAATATTTGTCTTGGTGCATGGGTGAGCAAGTGTTTCAGCTACCCAAAACTTGCAACACATTCAATTGTCCATAGGAATTTAACTCCTTTTCTTTACAATGCACTGATTGGATGAATGATATTAGAGAAGTTCTTAAGGAAAATCCTATAGTAACTTTCCATCCCAATGGATGATTTGAATTTGGCTACATTTTTTGGAGTTGGCCATTCCATAATTGCCTTAACCTTCTCTAGGTCAACAACCACTCCTTGCTTTAAGAATATATGTCCCAAGTACTAGATCTTGAACTAAAATAACTCGTACTTCTTAATATTTGCATAAAGCTTATCCTCTCTTAAAATTTTTATCACCACTTCTAGATCCTCTTCGTACTCTTTTCTAGTTCTTGAATAGACCAATATATCATCAATGAAAACTAGTACAAAGTTTTCCACGTAAGGATTGAGCACATTGTTCATTAAACACATGAAATTAATAGTGGAATTTGTAAGCCCAAAAGGAACAACTACAAATTCATAGTTCCCATATCTAGACCTAAATGTTATTTTGTGAATATATTAGTCCTTGATGCATACCTGGTGTTGCTTAGATATTAATCAATTTGCAAAAATAGCCTTGTTACCCTCAATTGGTCGAATAAATCATCACTTCATAACAAAGAGTATCTATTCTTAATGGTGGATTTATTGAGATTCCTATAATATATGCATAGTATCAGTGTGAAATATTTATTTATCACGAAAAAAATCGGTGCTCCCTAAGGTGATAAAATCGGCTTGATATAATATTTTTCTAACATTTATTTTAGCTGTTGCTTTAGCTTTATTAGCTCCAAAGTCCTCATTTGATAAGACCCAACCTTGGATTCCAGTATTGTCCCAGTTAACAATTATATGGATAAATATACTTATCTATATGGTGGAAGTATAGGTATTTTCTCAGGAAACACATCTTATAATTATTTTAAATTGGGTGCTATATTAATATATTATTGTTCCCTTTAGGACCACTGACTATTCAAACAACAAAAAGTCTACACCCTTTTGGACTACATTGTTTCAATTGCAGCACTATTACTAACCTGACCAATATTGCTTTAGGCTTTTCTTTCAACACCATATTTTCACCGTCCCCGTTAATGCATTCAATTGAATTACCAAAGAAGTCATTTTTTGTTATATGCCTAGCTAATTAATCCATCTAAATGAATGTCATTAGTATCCAACAAAAACAAATTTAAATTTGTTATCATGTGCATCCCACTTAGCATGATTGTGCATGATCTTACCACGTGATCCACTCATCTCTTTATCCCTATGGCTAGATGAACTAGATATGATTCCATCTGCACTTCCTTTTTTAATTCACAGTCTTGAATATTGACGGGCTCACATAACTAAAGTTTGAACCAAGGTCAATTAAAATTAAATAATTTTAGTTATTGATCATACCTTCCATTTAAACAATGGACACCTGATGATCAACTTGTCTATTATCTAATACAATGTATATTCTATGTATGATATGTTACATGTACCTTACTATCTTTTCCTCTTGTATGTTATAAAATCTTGGATTGTTCCTCTATAAATAAGGGAAGTCCTTTCATAGATGATTTTCCCCACATGTCCAACATTTTATGGGTTTTATCCTGGACCCATTAGCTCCTTATCTAGTAGGTTTAAAGGGTTGGTCATGACTAGAAATAGTGGTGAACCTCACGCCTCCACCTTGCTGGCTTCCTATGGCTTTCTACCCATTTCCCTTAAAGTTTGATTTTCCCTTTGATTTCCAATTAACCTTGTATTCAAAATCGTGCTTGGATTAGTTGCAATGTTACTTCATCTTTCTAATAACATTATCCAGAGTTTGTGGGTCATTGAAATCTATATTGTCCCTGAATTCTTGTGGAGATCAATTAGGGAACCATGTATATTTTATTTTTCATCCTTGAGGGTGGGAATATACCTCAACAGTTCCAAAAATTTCATTACATGCCCATCAAGTCACAATTTCCCTAGATTACGTTCATAAAATTATTTTTCCTTATTGTTATAGTATCTCTCTAATAAGTACTTTTCTCTAAAGTACCTCTCAAATATTCTCCAATAAAACTCTTCCTCTTTCATATCCTTAACATTCAATCAATATTTCCACCAAATATCATCCTTTCCTTTTAGATTGAAGATGTCCACCCTTGCCTTCATATTGTTAGATTAATTATGGACCTTGAAATAATTCTTTATTCCAATCATCCATGTTTTTCCATCCTTGGCCTTCTTTCCATCTCAATAAAATGTAGGAGGATTGGCCTTCTTAAATTCCTTTCAAATAAGGTCTTTTCCTTCCCTTCTTTATTAAAAATGTCTTCATGTGGAAACACCCAACATCTTCCCCTAACTTCATGTCCTTCTTTCTAGAGTACTGAATGGGGTACATCTTGCCATTGTATGTTCACTTGAATTTTTGTGGCTCTTCTTGGCTTTTCTTCCCTTTGCACCACTTGTCTTTAATTCTTGTCTCCATGGTTCTGATGAGCGTTGCCTATACTTGTAGCTGAAACCCAACTCATTCTACTCTTGTCTCTGTAATTTTGATAGGATTTACAATATGAATTCATTCATTTTAGCTTATTTCTTTTGAGCTCTGGCAATCCTTTTATTTTCAACCTCACAACTCCTTAACTCATCCCTTACGCTTCACAAAGTATCCAACCAGTTAGAAGAGCATGTCTCTTCTCTCCTATTAGCTAAATCCTCCTCATGCCTATGATGTGATATGTCAGTACTATATCTCATAATTTTTCTACTCATCCCTTATTTCTTGGTGTCTTCTTATGTGTTTTCATACACATACAACTGTTAGCAAGCCTAAACCATAAATACATAATACCAATCATCACCTTGTCTTGTTACTTTGAGTTTGTTGGTCCAAGCCATCTGAAACATCATACCTCAGGTACGATCATGTATGTTATAAAATAATGATCATATTAAGTTCTACACATGCATGCAACTTGCAATCTATAGTCAAATGTTATAGTGGCATACCAAAATTAATAAAATTGATCAATACAACCTGTAAAGAATCATCTATATTTTATCCCCAAGTGCCTATTGTTGAACCTATAGCTCCAATACCACTTTTTAACATTTCCTTCCATTGCCTAGAATAAACTAGATCAATGGAAGGCATTACTTTGATTTGACACAACCTACATGGTCTCATTATGAAATGGGGTCATCAAAATTTCTTCTGATCCAAATCTTGCAGAATTAACTTTGGAATAGACTATTGTACTTAGTCGGTTGAGTTTTTTTCGACACAACCCAACTGGTCAACCAAACACAATCAATCATGAAATATCTAGTCGAGATGATCCTCATCCTGTCAAATTGGCCCCAACTCGCAGAATTACCACAAATAGTCAACATAGCACAACTAGACAGGATTAGTAAAAAATGACATAACTAGTTAAATTACCTAAGATAAAAAATATTAATCAAACAACCCAACCAATCAACTTATCTTGACAAGAAAAGACTAGATGAAACAAACCAACCAGTCGACTTACCTAGACTAGACAAGACTAGTCGAAATGATCCAACTAGTAAAATTACCTCGAATAGACAATATCCTTATCGAGGTCTACATAAACATAATGTTGTTAGCTAATTGAATTCTTCATCTAGTCCAACAACAATGAATATATCCCAAGATATTCAGGGACCTCTACCCTACATAGACATATTTAAACATGTAAGCAATGACAATCCATTTCATGTAGTTTAGCTAGAGGGGTAATATGCGGTATACCTAAGGGGGATCATATGGGGTATAAAGGGAGGTACTCGAGGGAATAATACAATGTAATAATCTAATGGGTCATAGTTAATAAATAAAGTGGTTAACCCCCATTATGCAAGGGACCACAAGTAGTTAGAGAATAATGTGATAAGCCCATTGTAATGTATGTATGGTATTGAGAGACCTATGGTATTGTATATATGAAGCCTATATAGAGGCTAGAGACTCGCCATTAATAGAAGTCAAGTATTGGTTTGTATTTACAGGCATTAGCTTGTGGAGCGATCTCCTTCCTTAAGGAGTAGTCGTATGGTGTTACCCTACCTCAAGGGTTTTGATATTAATAAAGAAGCATTTCCATTTTATAGTATTGGATACATATTTATATTTCTTGGGCATATTTGAAATTTTAATATACTTGCAGGTGAGATCTATTACAAGTGGTATCAAAGCACTTTCTTCGGCAGAGTGGGGAGAATTGTTTTCATTTTTTTTGCAAGAAGTTTTTGGGTGGAGAGTTTACAAAACATATTTGAAGATTTTGGTGAAAAAATTACAAAAAAAAGAATATTTGAATTTATTATGAAAAAATACCCCAAAAAAAAAGTGGTTGAATCAGAGTAAGGAGGAAGGAGTTATTGTTGATTTAAAATCAGTTGTGTTGCAAAACGTTTTTGATGAAAATTCATCGAAAATATCTCTCTAGTAATGTTTTGTTGTTTTTAATGTAGAATTTCAGATAACTAATTGTAGATCTTGTATCCTCTTGAAAAATCACCCAAATTAAAAAAAAATGGTAACATCCCACGTTAAAAATCCATGTAAAAAACATAAGACTATGGTCATGGGACATGTATTACAAGCCGAATGGTTGGAAAAACATCCTAGTAGGTGTCACTTCGGTTAATTATGGATAAAGGAAATCAGAAAAGGAAATCACAAGGTTTTGGAAATGAAAAGAGACATTATTTGGCATTTATTTTTATAAATAATTAAAATTAGGAGAAATGGAAGGTGAAAGGTCACAAATTGCATGTTAGGAGGAAAATGAAGAAAATAGAGGCCTTAATAACAAAAAGGCTTCTGATGATCTGTTGGTAACCTTTTGTCAGTTTAGTTTTAGAGCTCTCTCTCTATTCTCTCTCTCACACACTCTTGGATATTTAGAGTTTTCTTGGAGAATTTCAACATTGGATCAGGAAGGGAAAAATAAAGGAAGAGGAAGAAAAGGTCAAGCAAGGAAGAATAGGATCAAGAAAATACAATAGGATTCTTTGTAGGTATCGATTTGCATGTGTGGTTTCCTTTCTATATTTGGCATGCATGATTATGCATGTGTGTTCTTGGTTCTCTTTTTGTCATTGGCATGGGTTTTTCCAGGTGTGACACTTCTTTTCATCCTAGCCTTTCCATTTCCGTATAACCATGGTGTGATGGGGTTCTCATGTGTTGGTTGATCTGGATTTTTGGATGGGTTCAAAAATGAGTGAGCTGGATCTCTAAATGAATGAACACATGACCTAGCGATCCATGAAGTGGACTATGGATTGCGGTAAAGACATTGGCCTCGTAACCCCTGAACCAGATTGTGGGTTGTAGTAAATTCAGGAATTGTGTGCCTCGGTGGGCCTAAGAATCCCTGACTAGTGAATGGAAGGATATATGGAAAAACTTCGAGATGGTTTCCCTTGATCACGCATAGGAATCCTTGCCAGTGAATGGTGAGATATAAGGTAAATCCTAGAGGGTGATGTCTTGATCAAGGCCTATTAATCCTTGGATTAGATGGTGGATTGCGATAAATCCTAGAGACTAGGATACAAGAAAATTCCTCATAGTGGAGGTGGAAAAATCTAGTGGCATCCATTATTGTTTATGGGCTAGAGATCCAATGAGGATTGTAGTAAATATCATTTTTATTATTGAGGGTGAGGTGGTTTAGCCTCGGGAAGCCTTGGTTGGTTCTTTTCATTTTAGTCCCACATTCGTGCTTGGAATATGGCACGGGGGTGATTGGATGAAGAGAGATTTGGCTCAGTTAATCTATGGTCGGGTAGAACGTGGAAGTCCCATATCGGGTTGGGTTTTGAATTCATTAATAAGAGTTCCTTTCCTTGGTAATTTATGCGTAAATGTAATGGATTATATGTAGCATTTATGGATGTTGTCTGCTTAGTATTTCTATTGCTATTATGATGGTTATGAGCATGTATTTTGACAGTGATGATGTATGGATCTCATCATGTTTTGAATTTCAATTGAATTAACAATTAAAATGACATAATAGATGATAATACAGATAATGTGATAAGGAAACAATGATTCTTAGTGAATATAAGATAAGTATAAGACTCCTATACTCAAATATCTTGTTTAAACATGTATATTACATATTTGTGACATCTGTTGACGAAATTCCTGTCATCGCTAGTAGGGGTCCAATCAAGGCCTTGTTCCATTGATTACAATTGTATCATTATTCTAATGTTATATTTGAGTTTTTGAAGTCTCATGGAGGTCTGGGTAGTGAGTTAAACCCTGGGCCTGAAAAAGTGGCACAAAAATCGGGGTTGAAGGCTCAGAAATACCTGGAAATGTTGTGAAACCAACTTCAAAAATAGAAGAAAAGAAATATCAACGCCTTAGAAATGAGCCACTTCGAGGGGGAAACCTCCAATACATTACATTAATGAACAATCCTTGAATGATACAAATTACAAAACCTCCTTTCTATATATAAGAGTCCATGGGGCCACAATGTAATCCTAGTGGGGCCACAATGTACTAGCCGACCTAACAATAATTTATGCGTTTACCCTTGGAAGTGGGGTTACAGTGGGTATAATAATAACAATAATGGGGTTACACTAACAATAAGGGACTATACTAGTAACATAGGGACCTAAAATGCCCCCGTCCTTCAAAAAGTGTTGTCCCCAACGCTTGAGAAGCTCTTATGCTTCTCTGTGATAAAATTCTCATCCTCCCATGTAGAATCTTCGTAAGTCCTTCCACTTGATGAGATACTCTGAAATTAATCGATTTCAGAGTCAAGCCAGTTCTTTTTTCGTGACCGTCTAAGTTCCAATATGATTTTTCCTTCTCATCAAGTTTTCAGCAATATCGTTTGAACTGAAGATTTTCACCTATAACCTTCTTTAAGCATGAAACATGGAAAATTGGATGCACTCTTGAAGAAGCAGGAAGCTCCAATTTGTATGCCATAGTACCAATCTTTTGCAACAACTTGAAGGACCATAGTACTTTGGCGATAATTTATTATCCCTCTTAGCTTGCTTGAGAGACATTTGTTTATATGGTTTTATTCGTAAAAATACCCAGTCTCCTACATCAAAACTTCTCTTGCTGCGATGTTGATCTACCTGTTGTTTCATTCGATTTTGTGCCAAATTCAAGTTATGCTTTAAGAGTTGGAGAACTTCTTGTTGATGCTCGATGTGATCTTCCACTGCTTGAACCTTCGATTTTTCTCTTAAAAATGATGTGATGGATGGCAGATGATATCCATAAAGTGCCATAAATGGGGTCATTTTTGTTTAAAGAGGAAGGAAGTGTTATACCACCATTCAGCAAGAGGTAACCACTTGATCCATTGTGTTTGTTTATCAGATGAGAAAAAACAAAGACATCCTTTCAAACATTTATTTACTATCTCAGTTTGACCATTGGATTGAGGATGATAAGATGAGCTATTAGCTAATTGAGTACCCAAACAAAAAAATAATCCGTCCAAAAATTTCCAGTAAAAATGGGATGTTTGTCGCTCACAATAACTCTTGGGTTTCCATGTAGCTTTTGAATTGTATCCATAAATGTAGTAGCAACTGTACTTGCTTTAAATGGATGAGATAATGTACAAAAGTGTGCATACTTGGTAAGTCTATCAGCTACCACCATGATGGAAAATTTTAGGGGCTAATATTCGTAGGTGGGCTACTTCTCCATGGTTTTTCCAAAAAAAAGATTCGCCAATTTCCATTTTTTTCTAAAAGTGATTTGCCCAAATTTTATAGTATTAAATTATGTTATCCTAAAATTCGCCAAAATTTTATAGGACAATATAAAATCATTAGAAATTTGGATATATTTAAAAAAATATCACCCAACATTTTACAATTTTCATATTAGGGACTCATAAGATTTGCCAAGGTTTCTAAACTAAAAGATAAATTTCCATCCTTAAAATTTTCCCTGACCACCATAATGACACTCTTTCCTTCGGACTTAGGTAAACCTGTTAATAAATCCATAGAAATCTTCTCCCAAGATTGACTTGGAATGGATAAAGGTTGTAGAAGACCCAGGGTCTTAATTGTCTCAACTTTATTCTGCTGGTAAACCAAACATTCCGCCACAAAATTTTGAATATAAGATTTAAGGCCATCCCAAAAAAATTCTTTCTACACCCTGTGGTAAGTTTTTAAAAATCCCGAGTGTCCTCCTAAAGGAGAAGTGTGCAATTCCAAAAGAATATTTTGTTTTAGTTGGGAATTCTTGCAAATATATAAGTGATATTTGTACCATAAGGAACCATTTTTCCAACTAAATGTATCAGATGTACTAGGATCTTGCTGCAAATTTTGAAGGAGAGCCCACACTTCTTCGTCCTTCTTCCATTCATCCCTTACTTCGGTTATCCAATCTGTTGGGATAATTGAAATGGCACAAAGCAATGCTTCCAATTTTCATTCGTTTGAAAGTGCATTCAGATAACATTTAGCTTCAATTTTTTGTAAATGATTTCAAATTCATAACCCAACAGCTTTGTGACCCATTTTTGCTACTCTTCTGAAGATAGTCTTTGTTCCAAAAAGTATTAAGACTATTATGATCAATTTTTACCTTGAAGTCTCTTCCCATTAGGTAAGGTCGCCATTTTTTTAGTGCATGTAGAATTTCCAACATTTCTTTCTCATAAATAGCTTTATGTAAATACTTTACTTTGATTGGATGGCTTTCAAAATAAATGGGTCTTCCTTCTTTCATTAAAACAACACTAATTCCATTTCTTGAGGCATCACATTCCACAATAAAGGTTTTTGTGAAGTCTGGTGTAGATAAGACCGGTTCTAGGCACATTTCCTCTTTAAGATGTTCAAAGGCCTTAGTTGCTTCAGGAGTCCATGAAAATGCATCTTTCTTCAATAATGTTGTTAGAGGTGCTGCTATTCTCCCATAATTCTTAACAAACTTGTGATAATACCCTATTAACTTGAGAAATCCTCACAACTACTTTATGGTTGTGGGGACTTTCCATTCCTTAATGGCTTTAATTTTGTTAGGGTCTACCTTAACACCCTCGTGAGATACAATATGACCGAGATATTCCACCTCTTGTACTCCAAAGAAACATTTGGATGTTTTTTCATATAATTGTTTTCTCCCATAATAGTTTGAGCACCCTGTCAACATGTTGAACATGATCCTTCCAAGACTCGCTGTAGATTAGTATATCATCAAAAAATACTAGCACAAATTTTCTAAGGAAGGGTTTGAAAATGGAATTCATCAACTCTTGAAATGTAGAAGATGCATTGGTAAGGCCAAAAGACATGACCAAAAATTCATAATGACACTCATGAGTTCGAAATGTTGTTTTCGGAATATCTTCAGCCTTCATTCTAATTTGATGATATCCTGAATGAAGATCCAACTTGGTAAAATAAATTGCTTCATGTACTTCATCCAATAATTCATCAATCACAGGAATGGGAAATTTATCTTTAATGGTGAGCTTATTGAGCTCCTTATAATCTGGACACGTGCGCGATGATCCATCCTTCTTGTGTACCAATGCTATAGGAGCAAAGAAATAACTTTGACTAGGTTGAATTATACCTGCCTCTAACATTTCTGCAATCATATGTTCAATTTCGCTCTTTTGGACATAAGGATATCTATAAGGCCTGATGTTTGGAGGAACACTTCCTGGATTCAAATGAATAGCATGATCATGATCATGAATAGGTGGGAGTCCTTTGGGAGTTTCAAACACCATGGAATGATTGTCCAAGACTTTTTGGAGATTTGCAAAAATAGATGACTGTGATGTTGGAACTTCTAGTGAGCATAATTGTGCAATTACACCTTGTTGTTCTTTCTTTATAAGCTTTGTCATGACATTAGAGCTTATTATCTTTCCTGGCTTCCCTGCAATACCCCATAATTCAACTTCCTTTCATTCTGAAAAAAAAAATTCAAGAAAAGTTCTTGAAAATTAAAAGCTACCGTCCCCAAAGATTGTAACCATTGTACTCCTACTACAACATCAACACCTCCCATAGGAATGGAAAGCATTGGACTATTAAATACATATTACCCCATGGTTAGATTGATATTATGGAATTTTCCAGAGCAATTTATAGTTCCTCCAATTGCAACCATCACTTGACATTCTAACGCTAGGTATAGGAAACAATTTAGTTCCTTGGCTACCTTACAATGAATAAAATTATGGGTACTACTTGAATCAATCAACACTATTACCTTTTTCTTCTCGATATGTCCTTCTATATTGAGAGTTTGAGGAGTGGTAATTCCTGCCAGTGCATTACACGATATGGTCGGATTCATTTCTTCCTCTTCTAGGGCTGGTTCCTGGTGTATATCCTCTTCTTGTTCATTTTCTTCTTTCTCTTCACAATCTATGTAAAATAATTTCTTCTCAGCACACTTATGACCTTTAGTGTATTTGCTATCACAACTGTAGCAAAGCCCTTTTGCTCTTTTTTCTTCCAATTGTTGTGGTGTCAACCTTGTAGGTTGTGGAAATCTAGGAGTAGCAATACTTCCATCTTTATAGAAGTGAGTGGTAGGCTTCCTTGTCGCCATAATTTTACATTCAATTTTTCTTGCCAACCTCAATGCCTTCTCCAATGAATCAGGTTCCAAAACACGAACTTCATGTTGGATGTTATCCTTTAAAGTACCTATAAAGAGATCAATCTTGTGTTCCTCTGGAATATCAGTTACCCTTATATTCAATTTTTGGAAGTCCTCTATGTGCTTCCCCACTGATCACTTTTGTTTGAGATTTATCAACCTGCTAAAGAAAGTGTTGCTCTTTGTATCCTCATAATGTGCTATCATTTCCTCCGTAAAAGTTGACCAAGTGACAATTTTTTTATGGGAGCAAAGCCATCAATACCATACAAATGTATTTTGTTTTAAATGTAAAGTTGCAATGCATACCTTTTGTGTGTTTTTCACATTATTGAGATCAAAATATTTCTCCATCTATAGTATCCATGTTACAAGATCGTTTCCATCAAACTTCCTCATATCCATTTTTGGAATATGGTGGTTCTTCCCTCCAATATTAGAGTTTATGAAATGATGATTAAAATTTATTTTTTTCTCATCATGAGTTTCCTCTACTATATTTTCACCATTAGGAAAGATTTCTTGTATCAACTTTGTCAAACCTTCCATGTCTCCTTTTAGATCATTCGTCATCTTTTCCATCTTAGCTTCCATGTCATCCATCTTAGATTCCATGCTAGCTTCCATGCCATCCAACTTAGCTTCCATGCCATTCTTCAAACCATCCATCTTATATTCCACGCCATTCTTCAAACCATCCATCTTATATTCCACGCCATTCTTCAAACCATCCATCTTATTTTCGCCGCCATTCTTCAAACCATCCATCTTAGTTTCCATGCCTTTCTTCAAAACTTCCATGTCATTTTTTGTTGCTCTTTGCGAGAGTGAAATTTGTTGCACTTGCTCTTGTAATTTTGATATGTCATGTTGCCATTCTTCATCTTCATGAGTCATAGTAGAGCCTTCTAAAGGCTTGATGGGTGTTGAATTATTTTTAGGGGCCATTTTAGAATCCAATATTGATATCTATTCTACAATATTCCCTTGGAATCAATTCAACTTGATTCTTCAAACAAGACTTATGCAATTCGGAAAAAAAATACACACATTTTACATGCTTTTGAGGAGCTTGATATTGAAATTGACTTATCTCTATACTTGCAGATCCTCAATATCTGAAATTTTACCCTGTAGTACTCCTCTGAAGCTTCTTTCAAATGCCATAGGTATAACTTGATTTGGATTCTTCAAGACAAATTTATGTCCAATCTCCCACAATAACCTTATTATGGACTGGTTCAGTGGAGTGAACTTGTACGACTTGCCACGTGTCACTTTTTGCTCCTTTGGCTCTGAAATTTATAGACAGGAAACTATAGTCCATGTACTTCCAGTCAATTTTTACAGAATTCCGATTTGATGCTCAGAGAGAGAGAGTTATGAATATTTTCCCACGAAGACCTCTTTGAGATGAAATTTGGGAGCCTGAAAATGACCTAACTTCTACAGATCATATCTCCGAAAATATTGTGAACCAAGCTCTGAAATTTTGTGACGATGTTCCTCAGGATTTCGGCTTCACACTCTAAAATTTTTAGCTTCTGAACCTTCTTAGAAAAAAAAATATAGCGAAAATTCCGCGATGAAATTTTTAAGTGAAATTCAGGAGCTTGCAAAAAGCCCTAACTTTCACTGATCATATCTCTAAAAATATTATGAACCAAGCTCTAAAATTTAGCAACGATGATCCTCAGGATTTTGGCTTCACACTCTAAAATTTTTAGCTTCTGAACCTTCATATAGAAAATGTTATAGTGAAAATTCCACGATGACCTATTTGGAGCAGCGAAACCCTAGAATCCAAAGCTCTAATACCGAATGTTGTGAAACCAGCTTCAAAAATAGAAGAAAAGAGATATAAATACCTTATAAATGAGCCACTTTGAGGGGGAAACCTCCAATACATTACATGAATGAATAATTATTAAATGATACAAATTACAAAACATCCTTTCTAATATAGGAGTCCATGGGGCCATAATGTAATCCTAGTGGGGCCACAATGTAATCTTAGCCGACCTAACAATAATAATTTAAGGGCACAATAATAACAATATGGGGGTTATAGGGGTACAATAATAACAATAAGGGGGTTACACTAACAACAATAAGGGACTATAGTAGTAATATAGGGACCTAACTTGAAAAGACCCATTCGCATGGACGCCCATGCTGTGGGAACATTTTGAGGGTCTGAGTTTCACTCTTTCCCATATCAAGGGAGCAACTGATGGATTGATGTACTAAAAGGTCAGTTTGTCTTAGGGGAAAACCACTTGGAAGGTTTGGATGGCTCTTGGGTGTCCTCTAGCAGGTCAAAAATATTTTTGTAGTTGTGTGGTGTCGGTTCCACTTCCTTAAGGTGACCTATGAGGTTGAATTAAACCACAGTAGCCTCTCATCGCATGTTTACCCTAGTGGACTAGGTAGCTTTGGGAAATGTTGGAAGAAGGTGTTACAAAGTGGTATCAGATCATGGTTCAACACTTAGACTGGATGGGCAGAATGTGGTTGTCAAGCATACATGTCAGTTTCATATGTGTTATTTATGCTTGTGGTATATGTACTTGTTATGTATGCATTGTCGTAGTCATTTTTCTCATTGTGTTGCCATGTGGAATTTGATGATGTTTTTGTTGAGATGTGTTTTTCATGAATGCATGTGAGTTGTATGTGCATTTTTTATGCATGTCAGTATCTATACCATTTTATACATGCGTTGTCATTGTTATATTTGTTTTCCATGAGGCCATTGTAGGTATTTTAGGTCATGATGATGTTGTTGATATGTTATGATGCTAATGTGTTGGTTAAGAGAGAGTAGGAGGTGGAGATCATCAAAGTGAAACTACAACACTAGACTTCAGGGTGAGAGAAGATCATCATATATGTTTTAATGTTTGGTATGTAGGTATGTCGGTTAATGGTTGTTATAAGCATTAGGGTTACTTATATGCTTGTCATTCCATTTTTATTGTGGTTACGTGTGTGATCAATTCTAGTTGATCGGTGTGATCATATGTACATGCGTCGGTTAGTCATGAATGATAATAATGTGTTGTTATATGCATTGTTGTTGTTGTTTTATGTCATTTAACTTGATGATTATGTTATATGTTGGTGTTAAGTATGTTATATGTTAAATTTTTGTTGTTATATGCTACCTAACTTGATGATTAGGGTTATTGCATTAATATATTGTTGTTATATATGTATATTTTCCTATGAAAATGGTTATGATTATGATATTCAGGTATGAGCCAACATATTTGTGTTATTGTTCCATACTAATTTGGACTGACTGTTCAAATGTGATTGTTATGCATGAATGACAATTATTTATGAACTTATGATGTGAAAATGTTAGCTAGTTACTATTATGGACATCATGACCTTATTTATGTTTGAGTTGATATGTTGTGAATTTATATCGTTCTAATATACATTGATTGTTTAGACAAGATAGCCCCCCTAGGATACAACAAGGTATGCGTTTTCTTATGTCATCCACTTTGTGCTTGAATGTTTGATTATGTCATCTATTTGGTGTTTGAGTGTTCGGTGTCTATTATGTCATCTATTTATTGTTTGAATGTTTGATTAATTGCAAGATATGAGCATGTGTCATTAAGGTTGCATGAAGAAATGATCTTGTTTTAAGATGGTTCTACTAGCACATATGTGTTGAGATAGTTGATATGTGCTTGAGTATAAGTAGATGATAGTTGTATAATTATGTATTATGACTGATGAATGTGAGTTTATTGTTGAGTATGACATGGTTGTTAGTCTTGGTAAAGGTTATTTCAAATTCATAGACATGATGCCTTGATTTTTGGAACATGTGACTAACATGTGTAAACAGTTGAAGGAAAAATTCTTGGTATTAGCATGACAAGGACACAATTGATATGTTTACATAACTAACAATTGGGTGATGTGACAATACATAGTAAGAATCGATTGTAACAAAGGGAATTCACTGCGGGAGAAATACCATAGCACGTGGGTTCATATTGGGGGATATATAATGTGGAAAAAATGACATAATATATTGGGGGATATATAGGGGTTAAAGGGCTTTTATATTGGTAGGTATAAAAAATGGAGCTCAGAGTTAATGAAAAAAATATAATGGGGTATAAAAAATGTTAATGAAAAAATGGATACCTACAATATATAGTCAAAGTAGGAGATTTTTAAATTGGAAAGGTGTATTGGGTTTATATTGTTAGGGGGTTAAATAATGTGATTTTTAGAGGTATTTTATAATATACTCAAATGAAGGGTATTTTTGAATATTTTATGATCACACGAGATCTGTTAGAGGTTCATTGAGTGAAGCCCTGGTGGATTGCAATAAGGTAAAATGGTAAAAGAAAGGAATTGGGAAAGAATTCCTTTGGCTATGTTTGGAAAGCCTAATTTCAAACGAATGAGTTCTTTTCATATAGGAAGTATTCTTAACCTTGATCTTCTCTAGAATTATGTGGATATGTGTTATATTTATGAACATGTATTTGACAGGTATATTAGCTAGTTTCTAGTTATAGCTAGGTTTGTCAAGGAAATTAGAGTTCCTTGAGAGATGATATGTGTACGTGTTCAATTACAAGGTAGTGTTCTTAGCACAATAAGGAAAGATAACAGGTATATTATTATTATTTGTTTATACACTAAAAATTATTTTTTTATGGCAGTATGATGCAGGGGATTGCATGGAAAAAGAGACTACCATGAAATCTTGAAGAAGGTTCAGGTTGATCTTTCCTTGGGAACCACGGGAATTGATTCATCGTGTTTATTACTAGTATTTTGCTTTTGGTATTTTCTAATTTGTTGTGCTTGATTTGTGGTGTTGATTGCGTCTAGTGCATGGGCATGCCACTTTGTCTACGGTGTCATATTGCTATTGATTTTCTTGTTATCGTATTTTATGTTTTGAGGGTCTTGGGAATTGGTTTGGGAAGGAGGAAAGTTAACAAAGCTTAGGAAGGGTTGAATGGAACCTGATAGGTAATCTAAGACTCGGATGAATCCCAATGCATGTATAAGGGTAGTTGAATGTAAGAATATCATAGCCGGTTGGACTGGTTGGGGCCATTGTGGTAAATGGAAGGTGTCAGTACATACATGATAAAGGTAACTAGAAAGGTAAAGTAAATGGATTTGACGTGTCAGATGAATTGTCTATGTTGGGAACTATTGTTCTCAATTTTGTTCATATTGTTCATGGATAAATGGAATTCTCTTGACCTTGACCTTATGATATCGGGTAATTATGTTGTGATCATGATTATGCTGATGTTTATATATGTATACATGTTTGTATGTCGTGTCTGAGAGTGTATTTATGGATCATTATTACTTAATGCTAATATTTATGTATCTATGTATGTATTTATCTGTGTCGTCGTATGACATGATCATGATTCTTTTATGCTAATGATTATATATATGTATGTAACGATGTATCTATGTCACCATCTCACAGGGTTTTTAGGGATCATTCTTATGGAGGAATGATTTCTTATGCAGGAGAATGGAATGAAGAGATTCCTGGTATCAAGTGGGAAGAGTAGCCCTGAAAATTTTATGAGGTCAGTATCATGTGGATATGATTTGATATTATGTGTTTATACTATGCCTATGTTTTGGAAAGGTCATACTAAGAGATACATCAGTGGAATGAAAAAAATGTGATCCATGACATGCTAGGATAAACATGGATGGCATAGAGGCACTCGAAGCAAGGTTACTTGGTAGAGATGATGTGGTTTTGAATGTGAAAAGCTATCGTTGTGTATATGTTGTGCATATTTTATATTCAGTAATTGTAGTTGTTGTGTTGTGTGTATATTTCATATGCAATGTTGGGTATAGATGGTGCTATGAACATGTTCAATATGCAATGCTATCTACATATTGTACTATGTGCATGATGGATATGTGGTGTTGTGTGCATAGGGTGCTATGCACATGTTGGATATGCGGTGTTGTGTACATATGGTGCTATGTACATGTTGTATATGCAATGATATATAATTATGGTGTTATGTGCATATTGTACATGTGGTGCTATGTACATATGGTGTTGTAAGAATTATTGTACATGTGGTGTTGTGTACATGTCGTACCTGTGGTGTTGTGTGCATGTGGTGCTATGTACATGTCGTGCATGTGTCGTTGTGTACATGTGTTGTCATGTACATGTCGTGCATGTGATGATGTGTACATGTTGTATTGTGTACACGTTGTACTTGTGGTGTGGTGTAGATGTGGCATTGTGTACACATTGCGCAGATGGTGTCATCTACATGTGGTGTTGTGTAGGTGGTGTTGTGTATAGGTGATACTGTGTACATTTTGTACATTTGGTATTGGTGTACATGTGGTATTGTATGCATATCATACATTTTGTGTTGTGTACATGTGGTACTATGTATGTGCATTGTGTAGTCATCGTATCGTGACATGTGTATTTTTATGTTGTACTCTCTGTACATATATGCATTTTGTTGTACACCAGGTGTAGGTGTATGTGTTGTATTGTATATTGGATGTAGGTGTATGTTTGGTATTGTACATCGGATGTAGGTGTATGTCTTGTATTGTACATCGGGTATAGGTGTATGTGTTGTGTTCTACACTGGATGTAGGTGTATGTGTTTGTAATATTCCAAAATTTGCGTGCAACAAATTGGAATATTAATTTTTCTTGTATCATCTAGGAGAGGAATAAAATGGGTAAGAAGACCCATAATCAGGAATAAAATCCCTCATAGTATGAAAGGGATCACTATAGTAGCTTGATTTTTCACTTTCCAGTGTGAAAAGGGGCTTTTGCAAATGGACAAGGTCTAGTTTGACCAAGTCGAACTGCGTAAAGGAAAGAAGTGGAAAGCACTTAGATAAACAACACAGTATGAATGGGAAGAGGTTTATTTGGTGGAAGAAACCCTAAGGAGTGGGACCCATGGTGAGAAGGATCTCAATTGTTTAAAAGGAGGGCAAGGCAACCATTGTTCCTCATGTTGTTGAATATCGAATTTGTCTGCTTAGACTTTTGGTGCATTCTTCTGCTGTTCAGCAGAGTTGTCGGGGAATTCCTGTCTAGGATTCCTTCTCCTTCTTGAGAGGCCTCTTGAGGGATTTTTCTTCATTCTCCACAATTCTTGGCTCAAGGCCAAAGCTAACTCCTTCAGTCACAACATTATTCCTGGAGCAGGATAACTTTGTGTTGCAGGGTGTTGCAGTGGAGGACTCCACAACACCATTTCCTTGGCTCATATTTTAGAGGAGGGAGCTTCTATTCCTCTGGGAGGTTAGTGAGGGAGATTCCTGAGCTCATTAAAAATCATTGGCATGAGGCCAAGCACTTCCCTTCACCAAAAACGTAGTCCCTTCTCCAGACTGCGTTATTTCTGAGTGCAATTGCAATGGGGACTTGCTCCACTATTTTGGAGGGTGAGATTTTCAGGGATTGGATCAGCCTTTAACCTAAGAGATCCTTTGGATGAGATTCAGCCATCATTTGCAGCATCATCAGCTATCTTTATCCATTTCCAGTTTCTGAGTTGCAGCTGCTAGACTTCTACTCCGACATTTTTGCAGAATTGCCATTTTGTACTTATTTCAGCCAATCCTTTCAAGGATTGTGTATTGTTGTTTCCAGGGGTTGAGATCTTGCTCCCCCCTATTGTATTTGAGCTTTATATTATCATATTTTTGTATTGACAACATTTTGCAGCAGTCACTCTTTATGGACTGCGCAGTCATATTCATGGCTTCCATCCTGTAGCAGTATTTTCTATTTGTCATGTATATGCTTTGTTGAGGCTGCATTACTTAGCTTGAGAGATCATTTACTCAAATATTGTATTCATCTGATGCTATAATATCAAGCAAAAATCTATTTTACATCTTCTTATCTCACAGCTAATAAAATAATGTTGTTACTTTATCCTTTGTTCATGTATTGTTGCAACCCCTTCATCGGGCATTCTTCTGAAGACAACTAGGTGTGGGAGACCTATTTAACCCACCTAGAGGGATTTCTTTTGATCCACCTCTTGGATTTTAGTATTAGATGCATTTATCTAAGGGATACAGGACTTGGTTTCAAATCTTGTAGTAGCCATTCCTGGAAAATGCGTTTTCCAGTCATGCCTTGCTAACAGTTCCCAATTTGGAATATTAAAGTGGTATCAAAGCAACTTTCTTGGCTTAGCCTATGAGTCTCAGCCCAAGAAGACAGAAGAGATCAAGATGATGAAAAATATGAGTTTTCTCTCATCATTTTTCAGATCCAGAGAGGGCCTCTCCAAGGATGTCAAGAAGATGGAAGAAGCAAAAGAGGAAGGACCATGCACTTCCTATTCTCAAAGAGAAGAAGGCATGAAGCATGAAGAACACTTGGAATTAAAAATTCTAAGTGAGTACCTTGCTGAATATCGAGCTAAACCTAGAGCCTTCAAAGGGACTCTATCTTTACCACAATTTATTCAGCAGAAGGAAGAGAGAAGACCCCACAGCTATGCGATGATGAGAGGAAATAGGTTTTTATTGTCCCCATTTGATGGATCACTCACATGTGCAGTAGAAGTTTGGGTGATGAAGCTAGAGGATTTATTTCTGCTACATCCTATAGTAGATAGAGAGGCCGTAGAAATTGCAACACTACACCTTGAAGGTGAAGCAATGACTTGGTGGTTTAGACATTGGAGCCATACAAGCGTATCCACTCTTGCTGAGTTTTCTGAAGAGATGATTAGAAGATTTTTCCAAAGGAGGGAGGAGCCCTCACCACCAGTTGAAGGGGCATGTACCAGCGCTGTTGAGACCATGGGGGAGCAGCCTTCATCTTCAACAGTTTGGGAAGTCAACACATATGAGGAAGGAACTCTTGCAGCCTTGCAAGGAGCCTCCAAATTTCACCAAGGTATGCTTGAATGTCCATCTCTTTTCATTTCTGCAAACATTATGGATGGGTCCACATCACTACATACTATTGACATAGAGCATCAGAATTGCACTGCGTTGTACAAGAGCAGTGACAAAGAAAGGAGGAATCATTCCTCATGGGAGCATTCACATGGCAGCTTCATTCATGAAGCAATGGAGGAAGAAGAGATAGATGGTAGACATCTTGAAGTGAGAAACACTTTCTCCTTTCGAGATGATACTCTCCCAATGAGCATGCCATAGCTCAGAGAGAGACTTCTACTTGCATTAGATCCAAGGCCTCTTTGGTTTTGGAAGGCCATGCATGAGAGGAGATCTTCTGGAGAGATTTCAGTGGAGGTGCACTCCCACACACCATGGAGTGCAAGATTCTTCAATAGTTTGAGGAGGTTCTTCCCTTATCACAAGAGCATATAGATGATGGAGGACATCTTCATATGGATAACATCTCTCATTCTTGTGTTGGACATCCCTTGAGCCATACACAACATGATGGGAGGTTTTTTCCTACCACCTATTTGGATCCTTATGGGATCAAATTGATCCTAGGGAATATTTCATTTTGAAGTCCCATGAAATTCAGAAAATTGATTTGGAAGGATGGTAGCCCTCATGAGAGGAGTACCAAGGGGAAGAGAAGGAGACATCCATAAGTGATTGAGTGGATGTGGTTGATGAGCAAGGAGCTGGGAGGCTACTTGCAGATATATGACATCGGGCAGCAAGAGGCTTGGCTGCGCTGGCTACTCCTGAAGGAGTTTGGCCATCCTTTGGCATACACTCTTGCTAAGGGCATGTGGCAGGATACTTACATCTTTGAGCAGCAAAGAGTATGGATACATGATGTTGGTGTGAAATTCATATCATTCATTATGTTTTCATCCCATGATTGGTATGATGAAGGTATGGGGAGGTAGAAAAATATTTTGTTGCTCTGGTTGCTTTTGGGAGAGCAAGGGTAGATTTTCTCTCACACTTTGCATGATGTTGCAGGAGTAGGATATGGCACTATCATGGTGCAAAGGGGATACTCCTTAGCCTTAGATGATTGAGAGGTACTTCCACCTTGGGAGGAACTTCTTATGTGTAGCAAAATTTTTGGAGGAGTCTTTGACAATCATCATGTCAAAGAATGGAGCTATGAGTTGGTAGGAGCTTGTTTGCATGGGAAAACAGTGCTATCACTTGGGAGCTTGGGGTTATTGCTGGAATGTCCCCAGGATCTCTTCACACTTGATGCACTTGGTGGACAAGGAGGAGGTGAGGATGATGAAGTGGTGGATGGAAACATCTATTACATTGACATGATCTTCTTGACTTGGATTTCCAAGTATAAGGAGGGTGATCTTCATGCAGCATATAGTTCATTCCTCTTCATGGGAGTGTGCCATACCACTTTGGAGGAGTCATTCATACACATATGCATAATTTTACTCTTAACACATGGTAATAATATTTTTTTTGCATCCATAGATTATCTAACACAACATTTGGATACTCTTACCATTCATTTTCAGTGCATTGCTCCACAAGAGGGCAAGCTTTTCATTGAGCTCCCTGGTCAACATTGGGCCAAATTGTATGATGGAGATAGCCATCACTTGTATGGCCTTGGGCAAGTGTTTTCTTTCATGTATGATCAGTTGATGTACTCAGCCATATTCTACTTATCAGTAGATGTCATGACATACATAACTCTCCATGTAACAAAGAACAACTTGTCATGTAACTTCCTGAAGCAGCAGTTTGGAAAACTGCATTATCACTATTGGGAAAGATGTTGGTACCTTCTTACACCACATGAAAAATTCAGCATTTTCCTCATTTTGTTGTTGATAATGATTCCATTTGCTGATATGGATCTTATTTTTATGGGAAGCATGATTAGGAGAGAGACACATGAGTTGGGTGTGTCCTTGAGGGGAGAGGATTCCCCCACTTTCTGCATTGCATGTTCTAATGGGAGCATGAGAGGAGATATGGCCATCATTGCCAAACACTTATTTCCTTTTTTTCAGATGGACCATATGATTGATGGGATTCCATATGATGATGTTTTCCTATCCATCACATATGGATTGATTTGGGCCAGCTTGATTCACAACATCGGAGGAGAGATATTTGGGGATCTAGTCTTCATTCTGCCACCTGAGGGCAATTATTTTGAAGCCCAGGATTAGAATTTTCTCTACACTTATCCTAAGTGGAGAGAAGGACAGCGTCGGGTAGGCTATGATGCTTACCATGTTCATATTTTCAGCCCACCTTCATTTCTGGAGCCTGAGGTGGAAGGAGATTGCCATGAATTTCCATGTTGGGAGGTGACTCACTTTCTATGGATGATTGCTTGGGGATGGGATATTCATATGGGGATGGAAGATCCCAATTTATTTTCAGCACCATGCCTCAAGAAGGCCCCTCATGTCTATCTTTACAGTTGCTTGAGGACAAGAAACATTTGGGAGGGGAGGACTGTAATATTCCAAAATTTGCATGCGGCAAATTGGAATATTAATTTTGCTTGTATCATCTAGGAGAGGAATAAAATGGGTAAGAAGACCCATAAGCAGGAATAAAATCCATCATAGTATGAAAGGGATCACTATAGTAGCTTTATTTTGCACCTTCCAGTGTGAAAAGGGGTTTTTGCAAATGGACAAGGTCTAGTTTGACCAAGTCAAACTACGCAAAGGAAAGAGGTGGAAAGCACTTATAGAAATAGCGCAGTATAAATGGGAAGAGGTTTATTTGGTGGAAGAAACCCTAAGGAGTGGGAGCCATGGTGAGAGGGGGATCTCACTTTTTTAAAAGGAGGGCAAGGCAACCATTGTTCATCATGTTGTTGAATATCGAATTTGTCTGCTTAGAATTTTGGTGCATTCTCCTGCTATTTAGTAGAGTTGTCGGGGAATTCCTGTTTAGGATTCCTTCTCTTTCTTGAGAGGCCTCTTGAGGGATTTTTCTTCATTCTCCACAATTCATTTCTCAAGGCCAAAGCTACCTCCTTCAGTCACAACGTTATTCCTGGAGCATGATAGCTTTGTGTTGCAGGGTGTTGCAGTGGAGGACTCCACAACACCATTTCCTTGGTTGATATTTTAGAGGAGGGATCTTCTATTCCTTTGGGAGATTAGTGAGGGAGATTCCTGAGCTCATTGCAGATCATTGGCATCAGGCCAAGCACTTCCCTTCACCAACAACGCAGTCCCTTCCCCAAACTGCATTATTTCTGAGTGCAATTGCAGTGGGGACTTGCTCCACTATTTTGGAGGGTGAGATCTTCAGGGATTGGATCAACCTTTCACCTGAGAGATCCTTTGGATGAGATTCAGCCATCATTTGCAGCATCATCAGCTATCTTCATCCATTTCCAGTTTTTGAGTTGCAGCTGCTACATTGCTACTTCGACATTTCTGCATAATTTCCATTTTGTACTTATTTCAGCCAATCCTTTCAAGGATTGTGTATTGTTGTTTCCAGGGGTTGAGATCTTGCTCCCCCCTATTGTATTTGAGCTTTATATTGTCATATTTGTGTATTGACACCATTTTTCAGTAGTCACTCTTTATGGACTACGCAGTCATATTCATGGCTTCCATCCTGTAGCAGTATTTTCTATTTTTCATGTATATGCCTTGTTGAGGCTGCATTGCTTAGCTTGAGAGATCATTTCCTAAAATATTGTATTCATCTGCTGCTATAATATCAAGAAGAAATATATTTTACATATTCTTGTCTCACCGCTAATAAAATAACACTGTTACTTTATCCTTTGTTCATGTATTGTTGCAACCTCTTCATCGGGCATTCTTCTGAAGACAACTAGGTGTGGGAGACATGTTTAATCCACCTAGAGGGATTTATTTTGATCCACCTCTTAGATTTTAGTCTTATATGCATTGATCTAAGGGATACAGGACTTGGTTTCAAATCCTGTAGCAGCCATTCCTGGAAAATGCGTTTTCCAGTCATGCCTTGCTGACAGTTCCCGATTTGGAATATTACAGTTTTGTGTTTTACACTGGGTGTAGGCGTATGTGTTGTGTTGTACATTGGAAGTAGGTGTATTTGTTGTGTTGTACACCAGGTGTAGGTGTATGTGTTATGTTGTGTGTCGAGTGTGGCTGGATGTATTATGTGGTGTTGTACACCATGTGTGGATGTATGTGTTGATATGCACATTGTTTTTATGTGTACATGACTGAAGGGAACCAAAGGAAATGGGTGCTTACCGAGTGTGGCAACCGATTTGGTGTGTGTACAAAAGGAATGAAGGCAGAAGTTATAATTAATTGAAGGATAGGAATCAATATTTTATTTTAGTTTTAACTATGGATGTGATCAATGATTATGGTTTATGATGGTTACATGTGATCTATGATTATGATTTATTATGGTTGTGTTTGAGCTAACCATATGTGATATGTTTATACGTGGTTATTTGATCAAACAACTAGCTTGAATTGTTGTGATAGGAAGTGAATAGAATTGCAAGTTTACCTTGTTGACGAGATACTGATGAGGTATGATGTGAATTTATTTCAATTTCTTTTTAATATAATGGGAATTATGTTCTTTTTACAATAAATCGTGGAAATTCCCATTTGGGAGGTTGAAACTGACTGCAAGAACTAGTAGCATCATTAAAAGGAATTGGAACATGCAACAATATACTAGTAAAGAATTGTAGGAGCAGGGTGATTGTGGGACACTGGTACCCAATAGTTTCCATTGATTTCCATGAGCATGCTATTACCAGTATGATGGTTTTGAGGTAGGGATATACCTTAGTTTTTTGACCTTCTGATGCAAGGAAACCTTCCGAAGGGAGGGGTCACCCAAGGGAATGTGTATCAGAGAAGGGGATTACCGTGAAACTTGGAAGGTGTGTGACTGTAAAGAAGGGAGTTACTAGATTTCCTGAGGAACTATGTATCATATAAGGGAAGGTTGGGGATGTATTTGTTTTGTTCATTAGAATTTCCACATGGAATCAAATGCACATTGGGAGTGTTCCCTTGAACAATGATTTGGTAACTATTCGCTAAGGTAACAAGAGGCACAACATTGTAGTGTTGGACATTGGATGCAAATTTGACTTTGGTAGTGGATTCTGGACTTCTTAGGAACGAGGTGAATCCTAGTATTACTTTTAGGGTGGAGGTGTGAGCCTCTAGATTCACTTGTTATGGATGCAAGCATCATATCCTTCTATTTTATGGTTGAGAAAATGTGCATATGTGTATATTATTGTAAATAATGTATCAAGCTAGATTTATAAAGCTGCATAGATAGTATGATTATTTGTTTGTTGAAGTAAATGTACATAAGTGCATGTGGTTATTATTGTAAATACTGTAATGAGCCGTGCTATAAAGCTCCAATAAACAATATGATTGTCATGTTTTTAGAAAGTGGTCATTGTAAATACTACAATGAGCTGTGTTATAAAGTTAAATGGGAAATATGTTTTGTTTTCAGTGTTTTGTTGGGTTTAGGTGTCAATGAACACCGAGGACAGTGTTCCCCCAAGGGCAAGGGTTTTGTAACAACCTTGGTTAAAAATAAATGTAAAAAATATAATACCATGTTCATGGGAAACATATTACAAGTTGAATGGTGGGAAAAACATCCTAGTGGGTGTCACTTCGGTTTATTATGCCTAAAGGAAATTGGAAAAGATAATGGCAAGGATTTGGAAAGGCAAAGAGATATTATTTGGCATTTATTTATGAAAATAATGGAAATTAGGAGAAGTGGAAGGTGAAAGGTCACATGTTTCATGTGAGGAGTAAAATGAAGGAAATTAATTGAAAATGAATAAAATAGACGCCTCATTGATAAAAAGGCTTTTGAGGATCAGTTGGTAACCTTTTGTTAGTTAATTTTTGGAGCTGTCTCTCTATTCTCTCTCTCTCACACTCTTGGATACTTATATTTTTCTTGGAGCATTTCAACATTGGATCAAGAAAGGCCAAAGAAATCAAGAGGAATCAAAGATCAAGAAAGGAAGAGCATGATCAAGCAGCTACAACAAGAGTCTTTGGAGATATTGATTTGAATGTGGGGTTTCCTTGCTAGATTTGTCATGCATGGTTATGTATGTGTGTTCTTGGTTCTCTTTCTATCATTAGAATGGTTTTTTCCAGGTATGAGAATGTTTTTCGACCTAGCTTGCCATTTCTAGATAGCCATGGTTTGATGGGGTTCTCATGTGTTGGTTGAGTTGGATTACTGGATGGGTTAGAAATTGTGTGAGGTGGATCTATAAATGAAAGAACACTTGGCCTAGTGATCCCTGAACTAGACTATAGATTGCGGTAAAACCATTGGCCTAGTAACCTCTGAACCATACTATGGTTTGCGGTAAAGGCAGGTATTATGTGTCTCGGTGGGCCTAGGAATACTTGACCATTGAATGGAGGGATATATGGTAAATCCTAGAGGTGGTTTCCCTTGATCATGCCTAGGAATCCTTGATGGTGAATGGAAAGATATACAGTTAAGCATGGAGGGTGATGTCTTGATTAAGGCATGTTGGTCCTTGGATCAGACTATGGATTGCGATAAAGCCTAGAGACCAGGATACATGAAAATTCCTCATGGTTTAGGGGGAGAAATCCGATGGCATCCATGATTTTTTATTGCCTACTGATCCAGTTAGGATTGCGATAAAGCCTATTTGTTTATCCTAGGTAAGCCGAGGTTGGTTATTTTGGTTTGAGTCCTTCATTCATTCTTGGAATATGGCACGAGGGTGATTGGATGAAGATAGATTTTTCTCAACCAATCTATGGTTGGCTGGAACGTGGTAGTCCCATACCGGGTTGGCTTTTGAGTTCATTAATAAGAGTTACTTGGTATTTTGTGTGTAAATGTATTGGATTCTATGTAGCATTTATGGATGTTTTATCCTTGGTATTTCTTTTTCTATTATGCTAGTTATATGCATGTATTTTTATAGTGATGATGTATGGATCTCATCATGTTTTCATTTATAATCGAATAAATAATGAAAAATGACCTAATAGATGATAATGCAACTAATGTGATAAGGGAACAATGCTTCTTAGCGAATGTCAGATAATTGTAGGCCCCTATGCTTAGATATGTTGTTTAAACCTGTAGATTACATATTTGTGACATGTTTGACTAAATGTATGTCATGGGTAGTAGGGGTCCATCCAATTCCTTGTAGAAGTGATTTCATTTGTATCATTATTCCACTGTTATCTTTGAGTTCTTGAAGTTTCATGGAGTTTTGGGAAGTGGCCTGAGCCGTGGGCCTCAAAAAGTGGAACATAAATTAGGGTCGTCATCTTAGAACTACCTGGAAAAGTCCTCATTTGAATGGATTCCCATGTTGTGGGAGTGATTAGAGGTTCCCAGTAAAACTATTTCCCATATTAAGGGAGCGAATAAGGGATTGATGTACTAAAAGGTCAGTTTGTCTTAGGGGATAGCCACCTGGAAGGTTGATATGGCTCTTGGGTTTTCTGCAACAGGTGTAGAGGGTTTGTGTACCTGTGTGGTGTTGGTTACACTTACTTAAGGTGACCTGGGAGGTGGAATTAGATCATAGTAGCCTCTCGTCACATGTTTACCCCAGTGGGTCAGCTAGATTTGCTAAATTCCGGAAGAGGGTGTTACAAAATTGGTCGAATTAGAGTCTGGAGGAGGGAGATATCGTTGATTTAAAATAAACTCTTTTCTAAAAAAAAAAATAGGACGACCAGATAGTTTCAACGTAGATTTGAATTTATAGAGTGCTTGGATCATGGTTTCAATCACACGGGAAGATGCAAAATGGTTGTTCCAATTCCAAAAACAAATTATAGTAAATATTATGAGCCATATTGACTGAATTGTGACCATTTTAAAATTTTCCGCACAAAGAAGGTAATTTTTTTTCAAAACCATCATTCTACTTCATGGCTTATACTGAGATGATTTTTACAGGACATGATGATGGTCCCACTATTGAAGAATTCCTAAAAATACAAAAGTCAAAGATATTTTAGAAACCTTTATTATTCCTTGAATTGAGATATGAGGCTACCATATGGTGGAACTCAATTGACACAAATAAGTTGGTAAGCCTTCCCAGTGAACAATTTGAAAAATTATTTTAAGAAAAATTGGCTCATGCTAGAAGATAGGATACTGAGACACATAAGGGGTTATTTTTTGTTGTTATCTCATTACAAGTTCATGGATGTATTCAAAAGGAGAATATCATTGTGTTTATCCATCCTAGTTGCAATAATAATCTTATCAATATTAATTTGGAAAAAAATTTACAGGTTCCAACAAAACATATTGAAAAAGCACATATTGATAATTAGGATGTGAAAATTTATAAAGATTTGATGATTTCTATGGATAAGTATGTGTTGCATTCTGATTTTTATACTTTAGATATGGATAACATGGATGTTGTTTTGGGATACACTTGGATGGAATCCATTGGTACCGTCAATATTAATTTGTAGAACAAATTCCTGAGGCTCTGGTATAAAAAGAAGAAAATTACATTGCAAAATATTTCCATTCGTAAACAAGTAGAGTTTAAGGATGACCAAAGAGAAAACTATACAAGTATTGACACATGAAATGAGGAGTCTGTAGTATAAGTAATAATGGAATACATGAAAAAACAATAGGTACCACAAAAGGAACTCGATACCACACATGGTCCATCAGGTGGGGAATTGAAGAAAGATACACCATCAACATATCACCACCCACACCACCGAACAAGACAACAACTATCAAGGTGGTAAATAACTAGCAACAAGGACGACAAACCCTGGAAGACACATAGAGAGGTGTGGTGATCCACCCACAACACATCAACATAGAGGAACTACCAGAGCCAACTTCCATCTCAAGTGAGTGAGGAATCTACTAGATCGAATACTCACCTCTCTCTTGGATGGCTAGATGCACGTGCATGGTACTACTCGACTACACTTTTGATTATATATAATAATTTGTGTTCTTCTCATGTTTTAGGGATGAAACATGCTTAAGGGGGGTGGAATGTAGTATACCTAGGGGGGATAATATGGGGTATAACTAAGGGGGGTGATATGGATTACAAAGGGAGGTACCAAAGGGAATAGTGTGATGTAATAATATAATGGGACATAGTTAATAAATAAAGTGGTTAACTTGCATTATGCAAGGGACCAAAAGTACTTAGAGAATAATGTGATAAGCCTATTGTAATCAATGTGTGTTATTTAGATATCCATGGCTATTACCCATCGTATTGTATATATGAAGCCTATATAGAGGCTAGAGACTCTCCATTGAGACATGTCAAGTATTGGTTTGTATTGACAAACATTAGCTTATGGAGTGATATCCTTCCTTAAGGAGTAGTTTTATGGTGTTACCCTACCTCAAGGGTTTTGATATTAATAAATAATCATTTTAGTTTTTTATTCTTGGATCGATATTGATATTTCTTGGGCATATTTTTCATTTTCATATATTTGTAGGTCAGGTCTATTACATTTCCTCATTGGTCGGTAACTCCTAGATGAATTGGGTGCACTAAAAATATAGGTCCTCTCGCAATGGCTTCACTCTAACTATTGACCACTCATTATTGAAATAAAAACCTTTCTAACTATACACAAGGGACAACTCGTTGACTTGACTTGAGTCTTCACCGATTGTAGAATTCACGTAACCTTTGGCAGACTCAAGGTGAAACTATGATGGCTTACCCACCATATACTTGTGCCTTAGCCTCTTTTCCACTGAATTTCTGACAATGTCACAACCACCCTTTTCACCAAATGTTGACCTATCCTTCTCTTCGACCAAATTACTAGACGACATAATTCACAAATCATAACAATTTAGTTTTCCACATTACTCAGCCGCATGGAACCATGAGAAAAACTCTTCTCTTCATGAATGCATTGTCTTAACACAAAGGCCTTCTGGCCCCTTATCAAAATCAATAATGTATTCCTTCATTTACATTACTAGTACATGTATATACACATAGCAACAATGTTCATCTTTTCAATGCATCAAGTATACAATTATGGAACTTATCTTCAAATCACTCGAAACAGAGAGCAGGACCTCAACTCTCCACCCAACTGTAGGTGGAATGCACTACAATATTTCTTACAGTCAACCACCCTTGATCTGGATTAAGAGTTTAGGGAGGTAATTTCTCAGGAGTTCTCTCATCAAAATCCAATCAACTAGGTAAAAGGCAGAGTTTTTTTCTTGAGTTACTTTTTAACAACCCCAATTATAACACCACTAGAGCTCTCAAATCATTGAAGTAATAACCACAAGGTTTCTACCAATGCATAAAGAGTCTCATATTTTTAAAAATTGATTCCATATAGGTGAATTGGTTTTCAAAATGGAGGAATAACTTGTTATGAGTATTTTAACCCAACGTTTCGGACTTCTTATTGTTCCATCAAAGAATAATAAGCGATTACCCCTGATGATGGACTCACTTATGAAGTCTAAAACGTTGGGTTAAAATACTCATAACAGGTTATTCCTCTACTTTGATTGTCTCATATTACTTCCATAGAAGTATTTTAAGCACAATGGGAGGTTTATCATCTAGATTAGCTATTGTAGGAGTTAAGAGCCCACTATCCAAGTGGTTTATCATCGTACTAAGTAAGCGCAAAAATGGTTTATCAACCCCAACGCAAGCACATTAGAGGAAATTTGAGGTCTAAAATTTGCCTCCTAAGAACAATGTACAACCAAAATAAATTTTATAAGAACCAATAGGATTCAAGATGATGATGTCAACCATGGGGGACGATTCACTATTTTTTGGGTAAAAAAATAAAAATATAAAAATTAATAAAATAATAAAATAAAATTTTCAACTTGTATTTTCAACTTATATTTTTAATCAAATTTCGAGAGGGAGTACTAATTGGATGTAAAATTTAATTTCTCATCTAAGGAGAACCCATGTTTCATAATTTTGATGAACCCTGATACATGAAAAATGAGAAATACATGAAAAAACGTTATTGCAATCACATTTTTCATGTATTTTTTAATTTTTTCGTGTAACAGAGTACATCAAAAGTATGCAACATGGGTAATACTTGGATGATGAATCAAATTTGACATCCAATGAGTGTTCTCACTTGAAATTTGAGTAAAACTGTAGGGAGATAAGCTGAAAATATGAGTTGAAAAGTGTTTTTTTCCTTTTTCCCTCTAAAGTTTGATGATGTAATATAATATTATTTTATTATTTCCACTACTATTTTATAATTCCTTAGGAGGCACATTTTAGACCTAAAGACTCCCCTGGTTCTTAGTGGTTTATCAACTCCTTTCAGCAAGCACTTGGGTGTCTCATCCTAACAATAGTTTATCAACCCAATAAGTTACGAGTGGTTTATTAGTCTCAAGGTAAGCCACCACTCAGGTGGTTTATCAATGAGTAAGCCGTTATGGGTTTATCAACTCAACAAGAACTTGAGTATCACAACTCCATCGAACTCTCTCTGGAAAAATAACACATGGAATATGCTCAGGTATTAGTAAACCAACAAACAGGAAAAATGTATACATTATCAAAAACACAGGGAATCCATCCCATAAGCACAAACATATATTTTGAAAGAAATCGAGCCTTCTAGGAAAACCACAACAGCTTTCAAACTCCACTTTGCATCCCCTGATCCTCGATCCTGCAAAATGAAAAGTCTCTATTCCAATCATCACGATGATGAAAAAAAACTAATTGCCTCTCATGTCTTCTCTCGTATTTTATTCCCCAATTTTTCTCTTATGTGTTGACCTTGTCAACAAAATTTCCATGAGGGAGCCTCTTGACTTGTTCTCCACCCAGGAGGCTTATCTCCTCCATTTCATGACTGCACAACAATGTCATTAAACAAATAGGGATTTAGGTGATGGCATAAATTTAAGGTTTTGGTTTACAAGAAATCTCCTCCTCCAGTAGACCTATGAATCCAAGTTCCATCTTAGCAAGTCAATATGTTACAATTCCAGAAAATTTACATGAATTGAAAAGTCATAATCATATTTACGAGGGTTAGCTAAAGGGGTTATCACAAATTTAATACAACTGAAGCTTACAAAAAAATTATTTGTAATATATATATATATATATATATATATATATATATATATATATATATATATATATATATATATATATATATATATATATATATATATATATATATATATATATATATATATATATATATATATATATATATATATATATATCAATTTATTACTAAATGAATGGTATTGCACCATGAACAACTAGAATACGAGGTGCATATTCTATAATGCATCAATTAAGTATCAATATTAAATCATATCTTTTGCATTGAAGCATGGCTTCACATCTATTGGAAATTATATGGAAAGTAATTACTAAGAATGGAATACTAGACATGTTAAAATTCACTTTTAATGATTAAAGTTGTTTATCATTGCTAATATTCTTAAGTGAAAATATAATGCAAGGATTGAGAGTATATTTTACCTTTCCAAAATATTACAAGAGTGAATTAGCAAATTGTTACCTAAAAGTTTAATACTATGATTTAATGGGTTAAATAAAATGTTTGATAATTGAAGTATGCTTACCTTAAGTCATAATAAATGATTAATTTCTTAATCTTTCTTTAAGGATGCCACTTCTTGAATATTGGAAGAATGATTGATTCTTAATATTCATTTTTGTTAGTAATATGCATGGTTGATCCATAGAAATTATACTATAATACTTGATATTTGGATATGGAAATCCCAAAAAACATGAAATGGATTGAATGATTATAAAACATATGATAAATGTAGAAAATAAGCAATATATGCCTATAGAAGTGAGGCATGACCCAAAATGAGGATACAATTAAGCTCATAGTCAAAATCTGACCTTGAATGATATGGATATTAAAGATAATAGAATTATGTTGTGGTTAGGAATTGTTGAGTGCATGCCAAGAACTATGATGTATCTTTAAGAATTCCATTATGTCTAATATTATAGGCTTAGACACTCGACGATGGACATTAAGAAGATGCCACTAGAAACAAAGTAATATAGAATCACCTAATATGCTAAACTAGACTATGTATCCCGAGGATGTAAAGAAGACATTATGTATTAAGGTGAGATGAGAAAAAAAATTATAATTGATCAAATTGAGAGAATAGAAGTACAATTCCTTAAAAATTCATATCAAATTAAATCAAACTTGGAGGGAATATACTTTAATATAGTATTCAAATACCTTAAAATGACATTAAACCTATTATTAAAATGAATTAATGGGGAAAATAAGTATGAAGAGATAACAATTTGAAGAAGGGAATGCAAGTTTCTAAGTTTGATCCCTTATATTAGAAACATATATTTTACAAGTTACCTTATGGAGGAAAGGAAATTAAGGAACCTACAAATTTCTAATAATGATAATGAATGATATCCCTCATAACCATGGCCAATCTCGAATGATTATATTAATGGAAAATACTACTAGATAGATACTTGAGATGAGTGAATGGATTTTCATAAATAAACATAAGAAATCAACAATAAGCATTAGCTTATCCAAGAACATAATGGAATATTTTGGATTTATAGAATAATAATAGCAAATAACTAATATTGAGAATTAATAAACCGATGGAAAATTGTGATGGAATCATGATCATGATCACTATAATGTTTAAATAAGGATGATACCAGATAAGAAGAAAATATTGTGAATCAACCAATGAATTTAAATCATCATGATAATGATGAAGGTTATCTGAAGGAGCCATATAAAGTATGGTAACATCATATTAAATATGTAATAAACCCATGAGTTCATGTACGATGGGAACAAAGAAGGAAAATAGAAATTATGAAAAAGGGGAAGAGGAAACACCATAACATAATGGAAACATTCTAGCCATGAAGGATTCATATATAATAGTTAATCAAGGTAACCGAATTAAGTAACCACTATGCAATTATTATATTGTAGTAACTAACTAAAGAGAATACAAATTTCTTATGTATACATAATGGATAACATGGAAGTGTTAGAGGCTAACTATGGAATGTAGTAACACCTATGGTAGAATTATGTATAAAAAATAAAATTGATCACTTTCTAAAATGTTGAGTTCTCTTATGGATATAGACTCAAGTGGATTGTGCAACATGAGCAATGATTTGGGAGGACTGGTGAGGGTCATAGTGATGACCCATTTAATTTTAAGTTGTGAAAATAGGGAATTGTGAACTAAAAACACTTATAAATTTCTAAGGATAAATATAATGTAATTTTTAAAGATTTAAATGACCAAGATCAACTATCTACCTAATTTGGAAAAGGAAATAGGCTATGTAGACTAATGAGAAAATACTAGCATGAAGTGTAAGAAGGAATCTTGCTAGAAATTATATAATGTGACATTGAGAGAGATTATGCACAACTTGAAAAAAGATGTGGGAATCAACTAATAGAGGGTGTACTTGATTAATGTACATGAGTGGATTGATTATATACTAAGACTTTATATATATAAAATTATCAAGCATGTGCCACTGGAGTTGAAAGCAATTTTTTCCAAGCACACGAAACATGTTTTGTGTGGATGATAATAATATTAGTAATTGAAAGTGCTTAAAGTCATAAATCAAAGATAGTATTTGATAAGCCAAAAAGTGAAAGAAAATAATCTCTAATATAACTTGAATATGGGTTCCTCTACAATAAAAGAGATCAAGTGGTATTGAATTGGAAACATGATGAGATGAGAAAATATTTGTACGAGTGAAAAACTATAACTATTAGTTTATGGATAAATCATTAGGAGTCCACCATACCTTTGTGCAAGTGAAACTAGTTTAAGCATGAAAAAAACATTAAAAAATCATGACCTGATTTTTATGTGTTATTGGGCATAATGGTCTTGGAATGTGTTGGGTACCAGATTTGTATACTTTTCTCTCCCATTTTTGCCCACCTTTCTATCTCTTTGTATCATTATTTTTCTTAAACACATGAGGTAAACCCCTTTCATTTATCTTACATGGGAAATTTGATTAATGAAGTAATAGTTAATGAGGTACTACCATTTGTAAACATTAACTCCGATATTTTTTACAGATTTGGAAAAAGCAAGAAGATTATAGTTGTGAGTCATGGAGCAGCTCCTAATTTCTAGCGCTATCTTCACTTGTTGCTACAATGCAACAGACTCTGTTTCACCCCAACGATATTTTAGGCCTTTTCATGGTTTCCTTTTGGCAACTAGGTTGCTTTTGTAATGAATTGTATAGTTGTAGATATGTAGTCACTAGAGGAAATCTGCGATTTCCTAAACAATTGTATAAAGAGGGCACGCGGGCTGTGAATTAGGGTTAAGCAAGAAAAGCATATAGAGATTTTGTAACAAAAGTATTTTTCAATTAATTGAATGCACAACACTCTGTTGTTTTACCTGTAAATTGTGAGTTTTCCACAGCCCTGATCAGAGAGTTGGGCCCACTTTTTTTATCAGGTGCTACTTTACCTTTCTTTCCATTAATTTCATTTTTTATTTTGTTTTTGTAACTACTGTTTTCGTATACTCTGTAATTGTTGTGAATACCTTTTTAATTTTTAAATCCATTTTAATTGTTGTTACAATAGTTATCTGTTCATTTATTTAAGCCTGTGATCTGATAGCAAGTTGTGTGATTTCTCTTACATATACTGTGCACGTTAGTCTTGAAATAACTAACGCCCTCGAGTTGATAATTTATGTGGGAAAAGGGTTTGAATATTGTTAACATCTGGACACCAACATTTTGGCGTTGTTGCCGAGGAAGGCTAACAATGTGCAAGAACACGATATGCAATTGATCTAAGGGCCGATCTCTCATCTTGAGGAGGGAATTTATTGCCATACTTCAAGTCCTAAGCATAGTGTTATGTGTTTTTTATTATTTTTTTTCAGAATTTATCTCTCATCTTGCGGAGGGCATCCATTACCCCTGCTCCAAGTCCTGAGCATAGTGTGTTGTTTTCCCTTGCTTTTTTTTTCTCGTTAAATATCGATCTCTCGTCTTAGGGAGGGTATTTGTTACCCTACTCTAAGTCCCGAGCATAGTTTTCAGATTTTTTTCTTTTTGATTCTTTTTCTAAAAGGGCCAACTTCTCGTCCTAGGGAGGGTATTTGATTACCCTACTTCAGGTCCTGAACTTTTATTTTCCTTTTAGTTTATTCAATTTTTTGTTTTGAACCTACTCTCTCATCCCAGGGAGGAAGCTATCTGTCCTACTCTGGATCCTGAGTGATTTTTCTATTTTGATGAATTATTCTCACCAATTGTATGAACAAAGATCTAAATAAGAGGGGCAGAGGAAGACCCCCAAAGAAAGGAAAGGATCTAGGAAGGAAGACCTATATCCAAGAGATCATTGAAAGGGATAAATCCGAAGCATCCTCTCGTGTTGTTGTCAGGGTAAGGGTTCAGACGAAGTCTGAAGGGCAGTCAGTTGAACAGTCAATGCCATCCATGATACCAGAGGAAGATATTTCGATGGCAGAGGAAGCAATAAATAAGGTATCAATGGAGGAGACATCCCTTCTATCAGCAGAAGGGGAAGAAATAACAAGTAGAGAGTCAGGAGAACTAAGTAATTCCAATTGGGAAGAAGAACTTTTGAAAGGGTTGGTGTCACCACAAGACCAAGGGAGTGTTGTGAAGCCTCTTGCAGTTGAATTGAAAAATTTTGATTTGGAAAGAGAATTCAAGAAGGATTTTCTATCACCAAGGGACCAGCGAAGTGCGGTGAAATCTTCTACAGTAGAATCACCACAACTACCAGCCGCAGAACCGATTGAAATCCTAGGTGATTATTGCAGAATATTCATGGCACCTACAAGTGCTTCTATTGATTTTCCAATTGGAAACATTATAGGTGATGCACCAATGAAGCCCATCCCTTTAACAGCTCAACCTAATTTTCACAGGCTTTCTTCGGAAGACCCTGATACATTCTTCTTTGAATTTGACATTGTTCGTCGAGGGTATGATTATATCTCTGATGCTCATAAAATAAAAATATTTCTTACTACCTTAAAAGGATTAGACCTGCGATGGTTCATGGGTTTAGGAGGGAGAACTATTTCCTCATGGGATGGGATGAAAGAAGCCTTTTTGGAAAAATACCAATATTACTGTAAATCTCGTGATATTAAGGAGGAAATCTTTAAGTTTGTACAGAAATAGGATGATAACATGGAAGACTATGTGGAATGATTCAAATATATATTGTAGAGATCAAGCCATAATGACCTAGATAAGGATATTCTGAAGATCATTCTTCTCTGGGAACTTAGGGAAGATTCCCTACAGCTTCTAAACATAGTAGGAAAGGGGCACATTTCAAAAGAAGACTTTGACACCATCTGTGACTATTGCATTCAGTGTTCATGGGGGGTTGCAAGGAGTGGATAAGGAATTCAGTCATTAAAGACTTTTGGTGGGGAGGTTACAAAGGCAGAAATTGGAAACCTACTGGATAACCTAAGGACTGATATCCTGAGCACATTATCCGCCTAGATAGACACTCTACAAGAAAAACAAAAATAGATAGAGTTGGAGAAGACTATGGCTATATTCTTCCCACAGTGCAAAAAGAAGCATCCTTTGAAAGAATGCCCATTAAACATAGTGGAAGCCTGTGAAATTTGTGAAAAAAATCATGTGACCGGCTCATGTCCTTCCTTGCCCGAATGGAAGGTGGTATTTCAAGGAGCAAGTGAAGAAAATGTGGTAGACTAGCTATACTTCATGGGGCCGAAAAAGCCATGGCAACCTTGACCACCAGCTATGAATCCAGGTATGTTTTAGGACCCATCCTATTATTTTAATAATTTTAATATGGGTCCCCAGTATACACCATTTTCATCTATGTGGTCTTAATATCACTACCCCCCTTGTCAAAAATGGGTTCCACAGACTAGTTCAAATCCTTCATGGAATCAGAACTGACATGGACCCTCTCCTACTGTGCAATTTCCCCAATCTATGCCTCAAAATCAACTTTAGTCTCCCTCTAATGTACCTCCTGGAAATCCAACCCTTCGACCCCAACTTCCTATCAAACCCAATCCAAATCCTAATAATAAAGGAGTCTAACAAATAGATACTCTTAACCTTCCATCTTATAGCATTTCTACCGCATGACTTATTGAGATAAACTTACGATCTGGGTGGGTAGTAAATGCTCCCACTTCACCTATTATCATAGAACAGATTGACAGTGAAGTTAAAGAACTAGAACGGAGGACAGTCAATGATAAAATAGACCAGAACTCAGCAAACCAAACACCTCCCCAGTCTTTTCTTAACCAGGGTCATTTAATCACCCTGCCATATCCAGAAAGATTAACCCTGAATAAACAAAATCCTCAAGCAGAGTTTGACTTCCTAGGAGAATAGCAAAATATTTTTGTCAAGATACCCCTGTTACAGGCTATGAGGGATGTACATATATATGCAAAAACTCTCAAATATTACTGCTCTAAAAAACCTGGGAAGAAACCAAGGGATCCGTTAACTATTCATGTGATGGGTAGAGTGTCTGACATTATGCTAAGAAAGACTATGCCTATAAAATATGGAGACCTGGGAAACCCAATTCTAACAGTACAAATCAATGGGGTTGAAATACAAAATTTAATGGTGTATTTGGGCGCTGCCATTAATATCATTACCTCTGAAACAATGAACACATTAGGTCTTTGAAAATTTAAGCCAACCCCTCCCATCTTGGAACTAGTAGATAGATCTATGATTAAATTGGTAGGGAAATTGGAAGATGTGACTATTTCGGTGGATTCATGGCACTACCTTGTGGACCTCCTTGTATTACAGACACAATCCTCAGTTGGTGGTCACCCATTGATCTTGGGAAGACCTTGGCTCGCAATTGCATACGCCTACATAGGTTGTCAATCTAGGCATATGATTATATCAAATGAGATGGTTACAAATAATCTTACTCTTTACCCTCCTGCGGAACCTAGCCCATCTGAAAATTATTAACCAGCCAGAAACCTCTACCAATAGAAGAGCTTGAGCCTGAAAATGAAGAAGTTAGACCAATCCTCACTATTGGGCAGGCCCTGCGATTCAAAACAGAAACTGAGGATGATACTATTGACACTTTTATTAATGATCCCAGTTTTTTTTCCAATTCTACTCACCAAATTCTAGAATCCGCTATGAGCTGTGAGACACAGGAAGACATTGAACCAGAAGAAGAAATTGAAGACATTCCTATGAATTTATCCCCATGATAGTATTCCAATTGAAATTGAACTAGGGAAAACACTCAATATCAACCCCAATATGTCTGAATCCCAAACAAAACAGCTTTTAAAAGTCCTTCAAGACCATCGGGAAGCTTTTGCCTAGGATTATACCGACATGAAGGGAATCCCTGCTAACTTATGTACTCATCATATTTATATTAAAGAATATTATCACCCTATGAGACAATCCCAACAGAGAATGAATCCTGCACTAAAGAACATTGTCAATGAAGAATTACAAAAATTATTGGATGTAGGGTTCATTTACCCCATCTTAGATAGCCAATGGGTATCCCGCTAGTTATTGCTCCTAAAAATAATGGTAAGTTGCGGATCTGTAGATTACAGGGAGGTAAACAAGGCAACTCAAAAAGACCATTTCCCATTGCCATTCATTAACCAAGTCCTGGACACCTTGGCTGGGAAGAGGTTATTTTCCTTCCTAGACAAATTCAGTGGATATAACCAGATCCAAATAGCCTCGAAAGACCAGGATAAAACAACTTTCACATGCCCATGGGGGACCTTTGTATACAAGGTCCTCCCATTTGGCTTGCGTAATGCTCCTGATACCTTCTAGAGGGCAATTTTGGGAATTTTTTCTAATTTGGTCGATGATAGTGTTGAAATATATATTGATGATTTTACTCCATATGGGAATTAATTTGAAGAGGGATTGGAAAATCTAGAGAAAGTACTCCAAATATGTAAGCAGACCCATGTATCTCTAAGTACAGTCAAATGCCATATAATGAGGGAAGAAGGGACAGTATTGGGACATTTGCTCTCAACTGTTGGAATTCGAGTTGATTCAGCCAAAGTGGAGTTAATATCACACTTCCCGATACCAAAGTCACCCACACAGGTATGTAGCTTTATTGGTTGTGCTTGTTATTATAGATGCTTTATAGAAAATTTTGCTAAAATAAAACATCCACTTTTTCAATTGCTAACAAAAGATGCAAAATTCTTCTGAAGCAGCTTTCACAAAAATTAAGGGATTTATTTGCAAAGCTCCAATCCTTCGAGGACCTGATTGGGCATTACCGTTTCACATACATGCTGATGCTTCTCAGACAACAGTAGGAGATGTTTTAGGACAACAAGTAGACAACACACCGTATGCAATTTATTATGTTAGCAATAATTTAATTCCTACTGAATTGAATTACACAGTGACTGAAAAAGAATTCCTGGTTGTCATTTACGCTATCAACAAGTTCCGACACTATATCAATGGGTATCCTACTTGTGTACATACTGACCATGCAGAAATCAGGTATTTGATGAATAAACCTATCACTCCTGGCCTTATTACAATATGGTTGCTATTTCTTCAAGAATTTGATATTACAATAGTGGATAAGCCAGGAAAATATAATGTAGTTGTTGATTTCCTATCTAGAATGGATAATAATGATGAATGCACACCTATAAAAGATATTTTTCCCAATGAGCATATTTTTGCAGTTTCTACTAAACCTCCGTGGTATGCAGATATTGCTAACTACCTTGCTACACGGAAAGTGCCTCATCATTTGTCATACAAGGAACAACGAAAAATTATTCATCATAGTGCCCAATATTCTTGGATGACAGGGTACCTTTTTCATACAAGAGGAGATAAACAGATTCGGCGTTGCGTATCTGAGGATGATATTTATGAAGCCTTGAAGGTTGCCCATGATGGCCCTTGTGGAGGGCATTTTGCAAACAAAAGAATAGGCCATAAGGTGCTACAAATGGGATATTATTAGCCTTCTATCTTTCGGGATGCACAGAACTATGTCGGGAGGTGTGATAGTTGCAAAAATATGGGGCAGCCTAGTCGAGCTAATGAAATTCCTTTACAGGGACAGGTAGTCCTCGAACCTTTTGAGAAATCGGATATCGACTTCGTTGGACCCTTCAACCCACCCTCCTAGCAAAAGGTCCACATTTTTTTTTGCACAGATTACGTGAATAAGTGGGTAGAAGCCAAAGTGTTGTGAAAGAAACAGAGCAGGTGGTCTCATATTTTCTATTTGAAGAAATTTTTGCTCATTACGGTAGCCCAAGAGAGATTGTTTCAGATGGAGGAGCACAATTTACATCACACACGATAGCAAAGCTTATGCAAAAATATGGGGTCAAACATAGGGTGACATCTCCATACCATCCCCAGGTGAATGAACAAGTAGAAAGCACAAACAAGACATTGGAAAATATCTTGACAAAAATTGTGGCATGCCATCATCGGGATTGGGCCTAGAAGTTGCCTGAAGCTCTCTGGGCGTACAGAACAACATGGCAGAACACAACTGGGTTTTCACCATTTCAGTTGGTTTATGGAAAATCCTTGTTATTTCCAATAGAATTTTAAATCAATACGCTAAGAACAACTCTTGAAGTTGGCTTGGATTTTTCAGATTCCCAGAAACATCGACTGGCCCAACTCAATGAACTAGATGAAATCCGTTCAATGGCTGTTGAGAGAACTACTGCTATTCGACAGAAGAGAATGAAACGACATGATAAGTTTATCAAGAACAATATGTTTCATAGGGGAGGCTAGGCATTAATTTATGACTCTCGTTTTAAGGATTTTAAGGGAAAGCTTTGCACTTGCTGGATGGGACCCTATGAGGTGGACGTTGTATTTGATAATGGAACAGTCAGGTTAGTCACAATTGATGATACATGTGCTTCATTCATCACAAATGGACATCGCCTGAGATTATATCACCGCCCAGCCTCTAAGGATGCTTTCATCAAACACCTCTCTGAGAAATCTGGTTTGAAGGTTATCAGCACAAAGAACGCTTCCTCTACATCCTCGCTCTAAAAAAAAAAAAAAAATGTAAAAAAAAAAGAAAAAAGAAAAAAAATGAAAAAAAAGAAAAAGAAAAAGAAAAAGAATAAAGAATAAAGAATAAAGAATTATACTGTTACTATTTATTTTGTTGTCTTTTTCTAGGAGTTACCACTAAGGAGTAATGTTTTAAAAATAATTTTTTTTTCTAAGTATCGATTGCTACTACTCATGATGTTGTTACTTGGTTGCTGCTACTCATGATGTTGTTACCTAGTTGCTGCTACTCATGATGTTGTTACTCGGTTGTTGCTACTCATGATGTTGTTACTCGGTTGCTGCTACTCCAGATGTTATTACTCTGGATGCTACTCGCACTGCTGCTACCCCAGATGCTGTTACTCCAGATGTTGCTACTCGCACTGTTTTTATTCTAGATGTTGCTACTCTGGATGCTGCCACTCGCACTACTGTCACTCCATATGCTGCTACTCATACTGTTGTTACTCCAACGCATCATTACTGCGTCGTCATCCTACCAACTATCACTTCGTCCAGGTAGGCCACCAGGTACGCCTCCACTTTGCTTTTAACGATTTAATTAAATATCCCATGTGAAGAAATTAATGTCATGGATGTCAACTTTTAAGTTAAGGGGGTGCCGTCATAATTTAATGATGGTGTAATGATGATTTCTTAAGTCATTATTACAATTCCTAGTGTGGTACACCCTACGATCCTTATCAATACTCCGTATAATAATTAAATATGTATTGGGATCCGTAACATGTCATTTCCATTTCATATGAAATAATTACCATTCTGTTCATTACAGTTACCATAATTTTTCATGATTTTCCTAGATTTTCGAGAATTACCATTCGTATTTACTGTTATCGCCATTCATTTTTACCATGATGTTTTTCCAAATTTGGTACCCACAATTTTGTCAAACGGTCTACTGTTACAGAGTGCTGTTATAGTCCCTATAGTATGGGTGGACTAGCTGCGCGACATGAACCTGAAAATATAGTTTTGGTCCGTAGTAATCCAGAGGTATGGCAAATATTTGTCAATGCAGGATGGGATACCTACTTCAATAGATTGCAGGGGTTTGACAGGGGAATTACAATGGAGTTTACGCTTAATTTGGATGAGAATTTCTCATGGATCAGAGGATTGGAAATTCATGTCATAGAAGAAATAATTGCAGAAGTTAGCAGGCTATGACAGTAAGGGCAGCAATGGTTTGCTAGGAGATTTCCTCTCCCAGAGTTTCCCGAATTTTTCTTGTAGGCAAGAGAAAGCGTCGTCCAATTGGGTAGAGGATATGAGCGCAAGTATGTACCATATCCATACAACGAAGTCACAGGTTTTGTAATGAAATACATAACTTGCGAGAGTTGGGCCACCACTATGTTTAAATATCATTTTAAAATTTTAGCCCACCTTCAATTTCCATAGGCTCAGGTGCATTCCTTAAACATTCCCTTATTTTTATTAAAACATTTGTTGCACATGGCACAGTCCGTTCGGCATTCGCGCCGGATGCCGGCAATGCTTTCCAATCATGGATTGGTGTGTTTAATGGTCATACATGCAATGACTAGATTTTGAGTCTCTTGGGTGGAACTTTGTGGATCCTCAGAGGAAGAGATAGTAGCCATTATTTCTGCTAGAGAAAAGGAATGAGACTATCTGACTGGTTTGGCAGAGGAAGAATATTCAGAGGAAATTGATTAGGAAGAACCTGAAGAAATGGAAATGGAGGTTGATTAGGAGGAACCTGAAGCAGTGGAAATGGAGGTTGATCAAGAAGAACCTGAATAAATTGGAATAGAAGGGACACAGCCGAGGTTTCCACACAAGAACCAGCTTCGCCTAGAGAACCCACAAATTAAGGAATTATGGATATAGTGCATGAAGTTAAGATTGTCATACAATCATCAACTTTTGTTAATGAAGAATAGGAAAATGGAACATCAGATAGAGGGATGGAAAGCGATGCTATTTTTTAAGAAACAACATCACCTGCCCAAGCAAATATGGATATTGAAACAAGTGGGGGGTGCTACACAAGAACCATCCCCGATTCAACAAGAACATGAATATAGAGGAGGAATAACCTGCGAGGTCGATACTGTCCCAAAAATACTAGTATTGACCTTGTAGGAGGAAATAATTCACAAAGGGCAGGAGGACATAAGGGAAACAACCATTAGAATCGACGTTGTACCACAAGAACGAGAATTGACCCCAACAAAAGTGACAGTTCATGGAATTCTATCCCAAGCTGGAAGTAAGGATGATGAAGCTATTCCCCGCTCTCCATTCCAGCCTATGATTCCTAGAGGGGTGAGGGGATTCCGCTCGTCCCAATGATTAATGGAGGAAATAGTTGTCCCACCGGTGCTTAAGTTTGTCAACCTAGGAAAGGACATGGCCAATATGGAAATGTTGACCAAATGGCAGGATTCCCTGAGGTAAATGTAGAGAAGGATGCCCCTAAATATAGGGAGCCCAGCCAGAAAGACCTAACAGAAGAACCAACTGATAATACTGGCAGCATTCCACCACCTCCTGAGGCTGTCATAGGCCTAGGAATGGATTGAATAGTGTGAGGAAATAAGATTACCTATCAAGAAAAGGTATTAGTTGCAGTTCAATGAAACTATGATATTGAAGAGGAAGGTTTGGGAGTTGAAGAGGCAAGTTTCCCAGTTGAAAAAGAAGGTAAAAGTATACAAATGGAGGGCAGTAAAGCCAAAAATTGAGGTCTCCTCCACAAATACACAAACTGGTCCAATTGAATAGTTGTTTGAAGGCCGGGATTTTTTCTTGGCTGCCGAGATCCAGAGGTGGCAGTCTTTTGCGAATGGAAATAATAAAGAGACAATGCGAGTTCAGTAAGAGGCTGTTAGGATCATTACAGGATACATAGACCAACTAGATAAGGCGTGGCTGAGGCAAGCTAAACAAAAGTCCATAATAGAAGAATTGGAAGAACAAGTACAGTTGTTGCAATCAGATAAGGAGAATATGTTCTCCTTGGTACAACAAGTAATGGTCTCCAGACCTCCTGCACATAGCTATGCCTTATTCCTTCACAAACAATTTATTTTCTTTTTTATTGAGAGTATATATAAGGAAATTTGGCATGAGATTAAGGACCCCATTCAATTTCTCTGCATCTTGGAAATTCATGATATCATAAGACAACACTTAATGTGCGAGCTCTACATGCACGGTTACTTCTTAAGGCATGGTTAGTCTCTTAAACTCATTCCATTCATGGGGGGATATTCATTTAAGAGATTTCGCCTCCTACACCATCAATATGATTAAATGGAGAAAGGCCTATGATATAATCGAGGAAAACCAAGTCATAAGGCCGCTAATGATGAGGAAGGAGCATGGTCAAACAGAAAATATTTATAATAATCATTTTACCTTTCTACAAATTGAGGGGCATAGAGAGCACATGTTGAAAACCTAGAAACGATGTGCTGACCTCTGTGTCAAATGGATTACAACATTCCGTAAGGAAGCACTAGATAGTTGTCAGAGGAGGTGGATGTTGTCATCTTCAGCTGTCAGAGGACGAGAACCATTTGGAGCACCTAACTTTGCAAGGGCTCTAGAGAGGATGCCACATTTTGTAGCATGCATTTAGACCTGTTGGGTCAGATGGATGGGGCTGAGGTTTTAGTTTCCAATTATTTGGTTGCTAGCCAAGAAATATAATCCTGCATACAACGTTGACCCAAACTCGTGGAAGGATGTTTTTCTGATGGAAGGTTATAAACACTCGGGGACAAAAATGGCCGAAGAATATGATCTCACATAGCTTCATGCTAGTCACAGTCAATCCAACCCAGATCTGAGAAGACGAAGAGCTGCATGAGGACACACGGATAGACCAGTTGGGGGGAGATGTTTGGTACCGGATTTGTATACTTTTCTCTCCCATTTTCACCCACCTTTCTATCTCTTTGTATCATTATTGTTCTTAAACACATCAGGTAAACCCGTTTTTTTTTATCTTACATGGGATAATTGATTAATGAAGTAATAGTCAAGGAGGTTTTACCTTTTGCAAACATTAAATTTGATATTTTTTACAGATTTGGAAAAAGAAAGAAGATTACAACTGTGAGTCATAGAGCAACTCCTAATTTCCAGTGCTATCTTCACTTGCTACTCAACGCAACAAACTCCGTTTCACCCTAGCGATATTTCAGGATTTTTCATGGTTTCCTTTTGGCAACTAGGTTGCTGTTGTAATGAATTGTATACTTGTAGATATGTAGTTATTAGAGGAAATCTGCGATTTCCTTAACAATTGTATAAAGAGGGCCTGCGGGCTGTGAATCGGGGTTAAGCAAGAAAATCACATACAAATTTTGTAACAGAAGTATTTTGAAATTAATTGAATGCACAACACTCTTTTTTTTTACCTATAAATTGTGAGTTTACCATAGCCCTGATCAAAGAGTTGGGACCACTCTTCTGATCACGTGTTGCGTTACCTTTCTTTCCATTGATTTCATGTTTTAGTTTGGTTTTGTAACTGTTGTTTCAGTATACTCTGTAATTGCTGTGAATACCTTTTTAATTCTGAAATCCATTTTAATTGTTGTTACAATAGTTTTATGTTCATTTATTTAAGCCTGTGATCCGATAGCAATTTGTGTGACTGCTCTTGCATATACTGTGTGTGTTAGTATTGAAATAACTAACGCCCTTGGGTTGATAATTTATGTGGGAAAAGGGTTTGAATATTGTTCACATCTGGACACCAACATAATGGTTAAGAATAAGATGTAAATTGATGTAAGAAACATGGATAATAATTGAAATTTATGTAAGGTTTAGAATTTAAATTTGATTTTGATGATTTTAGGCATGTAATACCAATAGAAACTTAAGTTTGGATTTCACCATATTTCCATAGGTGAGAAAAAACAAGACTAGATATTAAGTATTTATATGTAGAATATTTTGTGAGAGTTTAACAATGTGCTTCAGGGAACTCAAATGAAAATTATAGCCCCAAAAGTGGAAATGGGGCCATTGGAAAGGAAATTGTGTTCATACAAATGTGTGCCAAGAATTCCTAGTTGTGAAGCCTCGAAAAGCCCCAAGTTGTGGAGTTAGGTGTTAGGTAAGCATGGATTAGCAATAAGCACATGTTATTAGAAAATTTCACATGCAATCTTAGAGAATCATACTTAGGAATGTGCACATGTTCCTGGTCCATCGTATTTTTTATGCACTTGGAGCTATTTTTTTACAATGTGGACTATAAAGCACATTTTTGGAATGTAGTTGAGCCAAAAATTTCCTCCCTCCCTCTCTCCTTCTCTCCCTCCCTCCATAAATACTTTCCCTTTCTCTCTCTCCCTTCCATTATTTCTATATACCTCTCTTTCTCCCTCAATAAATTCGTCACAACAACCCCCTTTGAACTTTGTCTTCACCCATTGTATTTTTTTCTAGTGCCTCTTCATTTCCCCAAACCATTACCATGTCTAGTTCTTGAAACCAAGATGATCCTAGACACAAGAAAGTTTATCTATATAAAATTGCCCAGTTAAAAATATATTATTACAGCAAGCTATAAAATATTTCTAGAACTTAATAACTTACATTTTCTTACATGAAATTTTCAGTCATTATGTCTTATAATCCTTATTTGATCATTGTCTTTTCGAAACCTACAATCACCATTTTGTTACCGAGTATTTCTTCCCTGATTCTTCACTCATATTTGTTCTTTCTAACCTCTCTCTATTTATTTGTGCCACTTCCATCATTTCTCTTGAAAACCAAAATAATCCAAAATAGTTCAACCAACTATATGGTGCAATTGAAATGATCCTCAAACAAAACATCATAATATTGTAGCTCTATATAAAAAAATTATTCAAATTGACTTTACCATTGAATACTTGCATGAAAATAGACATCATTTAGCGTTGAATAGCACATGTTAATGATTGGTATAAAAATGCATGTGTTCCTTACAAAAGCATGCACAAGTTCCAAGGAATGTGCATATGTTTGTAATACTAATGTCCACCTGCTTTCCTCTTTCACCCTTTGTTTATCACAAAATTATACTGAGAGGGGGGATGGGGAGGGGGGGGGAGGTTGTGTTATTATAAGACAATTTTTTCTTATTTATAAATTAACGAACCACAATAAAACAATCACATATGAAATATATTGGCTACAAAACATCAAATATAATATTTACATGGATACTCTTTCGGGAGAAAACCACAAAAATATTTATATAATTATTTGTAGGAACCAACATATTCTTACAAATATTTTTAAGCACCAACCTACTAGAGACACTAATCCCCACTATTAGAAATAATCATAGGAAAAAACCTACTAGAGGCACCAATCCCCACTACCACAAATATTCTTAGGCACCTACCTATTTGAGACATCATCCCCATTGTTGCAAATATTTGTAGGAACCAACCTACTTCACTGAGTTTGCTTGCTACTTCTTGTAACAAACCCAGGTTAAAAGTTCATGTAAAAAATTTAATAAAGGAAAAAAATAAGACCAAGGTCATGAGATATGTATTGCAAGTTGAATGTTGGGAAAAACATCTTAGTGGGAATCACTTTTTTTTTATGGCTAAGAGAAATTGGAATAGGGAATGACAAGGGAATTTAGAAGGAGAAAAAGTATTTTTGGCATTTTATTTATGAACGTAAAGTAAATTAGGATTAAAAAAAGGTGAAGGGTCACATGTTTCATGTGAGGAGGGACTTGAAGGAAAATAGAGGTAAAATGAAGAAATTAGAGGCATCAAAAATCAAATGGATTCAAAGGATTAGTTCACAAATTTTTGTTGTTTTATCCTTTTGTCAGTTTAGTTTTGGATTTGTTTTCAAAGAGGAGAAGAGCACAAAGAGGAGAAAGAAAGAAACCAAGCTAAGGAAAGAAAAGGAAAATTGAAGGAAATAAAAGGAAGGACAAGTAAATCAAGGATCAAGCACAGAAAGGTTGGATCAAGCAGATTTAGTGGGAATACTTGTAGATAATAGGTTGCATGTATGATTTCCTAGCTAGTTTTGTGATCTGCTGGATTAGTTTAATGCTAAAAAATAAAATTTCTTTGATTGGCTGTAAACCAACGCAAAATCGAAGAACTCACCACCCTAAATCCAACATAACTTGTTTCCCTCAAAACCAATATCGGATGCTCCCGGTATCACATTCTGATCGAATTCAAAAACATCTACAAATTTTAGAATGTGGGTTGTAGGTACACCTAGTCAGGAGTCCATATGATCACTGGCATTTTACTTGGTTTTCTTGTGTATTATGTGGACCTATGGATCATTGACACTTTTCATTATTTAGCTGGTTTGATTTGGTGTGATTTTATTGGTTAATGTATTGTATGGTGGCCTAATGAGGGAGAGCCACGTGGGCCAATCGGTGGCTACCACGTGGCCTCCTCTTGGTCGTGCAAAATTTTGGTATGGATGAAGCAGGCCTCCATCGGATTCGAACACGTGACCAACATTCCAACAAGAAATCACTTTACTACCTCACTTACCATTGTTCCTTTATTACTATGGTATGTGAAATCTATTTGAATTTTCAAAGGTTGGCAATCGCGGGTCAGGGCCAGGGTTAACCTTGGACCTCGGTCCACCCAACCAAGCCAAGTGGCAGGGAGATAGGGTCTGGAGTTAACCCCAACATCAATATACATTATGTGTGTTAGGGCCCTATATTACTAGTGTAGTGCCTTATTGTTGTTAGTGTATCCCCATTACTATTATTGTTGTACCCTTGTAGTCCCCATATTTTTATTATCGTGCCCCATAATAGCCACTATTGTTATTATTGTGCCCTTACATTATTATTGTTAGGTTGGTTAGGATTATATTGCGACCCCATGGACTCCTATATATAGAAAGGAGGTTTTTTCATTTGTATCATATAAGAATTGTTCATTTATGTAATGTAAAGGAGGCTGCCCCCTCGAAGTAGCTGATTTCTAAGTCGTTGATCTCTCTTTCTTCTATTTTGTGAGATGGTTTCATAACATTTGGTATGAGAGCTTTGGATTCTAGGGTTTCGCTGCTTCGAATAGGTTATCGTGGAGTTTTTTCTATAACTTTTTTTCTACGAAGGTTTAGAAGCTAAAAAAAAACAAATTTGTGATGATATTTGGAGGAACTTCGTGGAAATATTGTAGACCTTGTTTCACAATATTTTCGGATATATGATCTGTGGAAGTTAGGGTTTTTAAGGATCCGTAATTTCATCTCAAAGATGTGACCTTGGGAAAATCTTCATAACTCTCTCTCTAAAAATGGGATTGGAATTCTGTAAAATGTAGTTGAAAGTACACAGACTTTAGTTTCATGTATATCGATTTTAGAGGCAAAGGAGGAAACAATGACACGTGGCATGTCATACAACTTTGATCTACTGAACTAGTCCATAATTAGGTCATTGTGGGAGATTGGGCATAACATTGCCTTGAAGAATCAAAATCAAGACGGACCTATGGCATTGGAAAGAAGATTCAGAGGGAAACTAAAGGACTAAATATAAAATCTTGGGGATCCAAAATTACAGAGATACATCGGTTTCAATATCGAGCTCCTCAAAAGCAAGAAAAATGTGTGTATTTGTTTTTAAAAATTGCATAAGTATTGTTTGAAAAGTCAGTTTGAAGTGATTCCAAGCGCACATTGAAGCATATATATCAGTATTGGGTTCTAAAATGCCTCCTAAAAATAATTCAACACCCATTAAGCCCTCATAAGTCTCTACTATGACTCATTAAGAGGAAGAAGTGCAACATGATATATCAAAAGTACAAGGCCAAGTTCAACAAATTTCACTCTCGCAAAGAGTAACAAAAAATGAAATGGAAGCTACGATAGATGGTTTGAAGAAAGGCATGGAAGCTAAGATGGATGGATTGAGTAAAAGAATTGAAGCTAAGATGGATGGTGTGGAAGCTAATATGGATGGAATGGAAGCTAAGATTGATGGTATAGAAGGAAACATGGAAGATTTGAAGAAAGAAATGGAAGGTTTGAAGGAAGGTTTGGAAAAATTTCTACAAGAAAAGCTTCCTAATAGCAAAAATTTAGTAGAGGAAACTCATGATGAGAATGAAAGAAATGTTAATAATTATTTCATAGACTCCAATGTTGGATTTATGACCCACCATATTCCAAATATAGATGTGAGGAATTTTGATGGAAATGATCTGATAACATGGATACTACAAATGGAGTAATAATTTCAGCTCCATAATACGAAAAAAACACAAAAGGTACGCTTTGGAACTTTATATTTAGAACAAAGTCATTTTGTATGGTATCGATGGCTTTGTTCTCATAAACCGCTAGTCACTTGGTCAATTTTTATGGAAGAAATGATAGCACATCATGAGGATACAAAGAGAAAAACCTTCTTTAGCCAGTTGATAAATGTCAAACAAAAGGGTTCAATGATGGAGCATTTTGAGGACTTCCAAAAATTGAATATAAGGATAAATAATATTCCCTAGGAACATAGGATTGATGTCTTCATAGGGACTCTAAAGGATAACATCCAACATGAGGTTCCCCTTTGGGAACCTAATACATTGGAGAAGGCATTCAGGTTGGCAAGAAAAATTGAAAGAAAAATTATGGCGACAAGGAATCCTACCACTCACAGCTATAAAGATGGAAGTTTTTCTACTCCTAGACTTCCATAACCTACAAGGTTGACACCACAACAATTGGAAGAAAAAATACCAAAATGGATAGCAAAATTATGGCGACAAGGAATCCTACCACTCACAGCTATAAAGATAGAAGTTTTTCTACTCCTAGACTTCCATAACCTACAAGGTTGACACCACAACAATTGGAAGAAAAAAGAGAAAAATGGATTTTATACAGTTGTGATAGAAATTACACTAAAGGTCATAAGTGTGTTTAGAAGAAATTATTTTACATAGATTGTGAATATGAGGAAGAAAACGAACAAGAAACTTCAAAAGAAGAGGATATACACCAGGAACCAACCCTAGAGGAAGAAAAAATGAATCAGACCATATCCTGTAATGCATTGGAAAGAATTACCACTCCTCAAACTCTCAGGTAGAAGGACATATGAAGAATAAAAATGTAATAGTGCTTATTTATTCGGGTAGTACCCATAATTTTATTCACTGTAAGGAAGCCAAGGAATTGAATTTCTTTCTATACCCAACGCCAAAGTATCAAGTGATGGTGGAAAATGGAGGAACTATAAATTTCTCTGGAAAGTGCCATAATATAAAGCTAACCATGGGGGAATATGTATTTAATATTCCAATGCTTTCTATTCCAATGGGTGGTGTTGATGTTGTACTTGGAGTACAATGGTTACAATCTCTGGGGACAATAGATTTTAATTTTCAAGGACTTTTCTTGAATTTTTTTCGGAAGAAAAGGAAGTTGAATTACGGGGTATCGCAGGGAAGCCAAGAAAATTAATAAGCTCTAATATCATGACAAAGATTTTGAAGAAAGAACAACGAGGTGTAATTGCACAATTATGCTCACTAGAAGTTCCAACATTGAAAATATCTAATTCTCAAGATCTCCAAAAAGTCTTGGACAATCATTCCAAGGTGTTTGAAACTCCCGAAGGACTCTCACCTATTCATGATCATGATCATGCTATTGATTTGATTCCAGGAAGTGTTCCTCCAAACATCAAGCCTTACAAATATCCTTATGCCCAAAAAAGAGAAATTGAATGTATGATTATAGAAATGCTAGAGGCTAGTATAATTCAACCTAGTCATATTTCATTTTCTGCTCGAGTAATATTGGTGCACAATAAGGATGGATCGTGGCACATGTGTCCATATTATAGGGATCTAAATAAGCTCACTATTAAAGATAAATTTCCCTTTCCCGTGATTGAGGTATTATTGGATGAATTACATGGAGCAATTTATTTCACCAAGTTGGATCTTTGTACAAGATATCATGAAATTAGAATGAAGATTGAAGACATTCTGAAAACAACATTTCAAACTCATGAGGGTCATTATGAATTTTTGGTCATGACTTTTGGCCTTACTAATGCACCTTCTACATTTCAAGGGTTGATGAATTCCATTTTCAAACCCTTCCTTAGAAAAATTTTGTTCATATTTTTTGATGATATACTAATATACAACATGTCTTGGAAGGATCATGTTCAACATGTTGACAAGGTGCTCAAAATATTGAAGGAGAAACAATTATATGAAAAAAACTCTGAATGTTTCTTTGGAGTACAAGAGGTGGAGTATATGGTTCATATTGTATCTCGGGAGGATGTTAAAGTAGACCGTAACAAAATTTAAATCCATTAAGGAATAGACAGTCCCCACAACCATAAAGCAGTTGCGAGGATTTCTCAGGTTAACAGGGTATTATCGCAAGTTTGTTAAGAATTATTGGAGACTAGAAGCACCTCTAACAACATTATTGAAGAAATATGAATTTTCATGTACTCTTGAAGCAATTAAGGCCTTTGAACATCTTAAAGAGGAAATGTGCCAAGCACCGGTATTAGCTATGCCATACTTAAAAAAACCTTTATTGTGGAATGTGATGCCTCAGGAAATCGAATTTTTGTTATTTTAATGCAAGAAGGAAGAAAAATTTCTTTTGAAAGTTGTCCAATCAAAGCAAAGTATTTATAGAAATCTATTTATGAGAAGGAAATGTTGGAAATACTACATCCACTAAAGAAATGGTGTCCTTGCCTAATGGGAAGACACTTCAAGGTAAAAAATGATCATGACAGTCTTAAATACCTTTTGGAACAAATACTATATTTAGAAGAGAAGAAAAAATGGGTCACAAAGATGTTGGTTTATGATTTTGAAAAAATCTACAAAAAAGGGAAGCTAAATGTCATTGCAGATGCACTGTCAAGAAAGGATGAGGATGTGGAAGCATTGCTTTGTTTGATTTCTATTATCCAACCAGATTGGATAATTGATACAAGGGAGGAATGGAAGAATGACGAAGAAGTATGGACACTCATTCAAAATATGTAGCAAAATCCCAGTACATCAAATACATTTAGTTGGAAAAATGATTCCTTCTGGTAAATATATCTCTTATATATTTGTAATAATTCCCAACTATTTTTTTTTTTTTTTTTTTAATTTCACACCTCTCCCTTAGGAGGACACTCAGGATTTATAAAAACTTACCACAAGGTGAAGAAATAATTTTTTTGGGATGGCCTTGAATCTGATATTCAAAAGTTTTTGGTGGAATGTTTGGTTTGCCAACAAAACAAAGTTTAGACAATTAAGAGCCCAGGTCTGTTACAACCATTATCCATTCCAGGTCAACGTTGGGAGGAGGTTTCAATGGATTTGATCAGAGGTTTACCTAAGTTCGAAGGAAAAAGTGTCATCATGGCGGTAGTTGATAGAATTACCAAGTATACACACTTGTGTGCATTATCTCATCCATTTAAAGAGAGTACATTTGCTACTACATTTATGGAAAAAATTCAAAAGCTACATGGAAACCCAAAGATTATTGCAAGCGATAGATATCCCATTTTCACTGGATTTTTTTTTACGAAATTATTTTCTTGTTTGGGCGCTCAACTAGCTCATAGCTCATCTTATCATTCTCAATCCGATGAGAAAATTGAGATAATGAACAAATTTTTGGAATGATATCTTCATTGATTTGTATTTGATAAACAAACACAATGGGTCAATTGGTTACCTTTGGTTGAATGGTGGTATAACACTTCCTTCCACACTGCAGAAAAAATGACCCCATTTATGGCACTATATGGATATCATCCATCGTCCATCACATCATCTTTAAGAGAACATTTTAAGGTTCAAGCAGTGGAAGATCACATCAAGCATCAACAAAAATTTCTCCAACTCTTAAAGAATAACCTAAATTTGGCACTGAATCAAATGAAACAACATGCATATCAACATCATAGCGAGAGAAGTTTTGATGTAGGGAAATGGGTATTTTTATGACTACAACCATAAAAACAGATGTCCCTCAAGCAATATAATAAGGATAATAAAATATCACCAAAGTACTATGGTCCTTACAACGTGTTGCAAAATATTGGTACAATGGCATATAAATGGGAGCTTCCCGCATCTTCCCAAATGCACCCAGTTTTCCATGTTTCATGCTTAAAAAAGGTTATAGGTGACAAGCTTCCAGTTCAAACAATATTTCCAGAGCTTGATGAGGAAGGAAAAATCATATTGGAACTTGAAATAGTCACGGAAACAAGAACTTGACAACTAAAAAATTGATCAATTTCAAAGTATCTCATAAAGTGGAAGAACTTACCCACTGAAGATTCCACATGGGAGGATGAGAATTTTATACAAAAGCATCAAAAACTACCTAAGTGTTGAGGAAAACACTTTTTTGAGGGAGAGGGGCATGTTAGGGCTCTATATTACTAGTGTAGTCCCTTATTGTTGTTAGTGTAGCCCCATTATTGTTATTGTTGCACCCTTACATTATTATTGTTAGGTTCGCTAGGATTATATTATGACCCCATGGACTCCTATATATGGAAAGGAGGTTTTCTCATTTGTATCGTCTAAGAATCGTTCACTTATATAATGTAAAGGAGGTTTCCCCCTCGAAGTGGCTCATTTCTAAGTCGTTGATCTCTCCTTCTTCAATTTTGTGAGCTAGTTTCATCATAATGTGCATGGACCCTATATATTAAATGACATAAACCAAAGTCTGCAACTATATTAACCAAAGGTTAATACATCCTTGAACCATATATTTGTTGCATAACCCAAAGTCTTGGTAGATTTCGACTGTCAGTTAACTCTCAACGGAGATTCATGGTAGTCAATGAAATCAAAACATGTGAATAGCTATGTAACCATCATGGTTAAGTTTAATATTGGCAGCACTCAACCAATGGTGGAATCAAGCCAAAAGTCTACCATAGTTGGAGCGGGGTCAGTCTCACTACTCGCCAATTGACGGTTTCAGGTCCATGCCATGTGAACGGTTGTGGAGTTAAGTTTTATGACGTGTAATGGAAAATTTTGGTTAACCTCCACTCTTATCCTCGAAGATTATTATGAGACATGTGAAAAATGAAGATAATGTTTCATGCTATGGTTAAAGAAATGGATGGGAGTGTAACCTACCTTGAGCGGGGTTCTGGAAAACCCAAACCACGATGGGTTTAAACCAACCCAACCTCAACCTAGACTAAAACATGAATTAGCGGGAATTTAATCATTGGCAGTTGTTCAACCACATCTGAGATTAGCGGAAAAAAATGTAAGAAGTGGAATATTTTTATGTGGTGAATGACCAACATAGAAAATCAAGGAAGCAACAATCTTCAGTCAGTGTGGCGTGAATCTCGCTAGCGTGGGGAAAATTTGTAGCTCCATGTGGCCGCAAAAGGTGGAATTTGTTGAACAATTTTCAAGACAGTGTGAATTGTAGGACAATTAGCAGAAAAACTTCCATGGATCATAAATTAGCTAGTTTTGAGCCTTTTTGGGTGTAGAAAGAAACCATCTAGGGGTTTTGACTATTCTAGAGCCATTGGAGACATGTTTTTAGCATTATTAGCACTATAACTTGACATAAACACATATTTGTCAGCATAATGAAAGAGGCCCAACATTGGAAGTTGGACCAGGAGATGTATACCAGGGGGGTGAACTCCTTCATCATTTGTTGTGTTGTGTATAATTTTATGGTATTGATGTCTTTTTTATTTTATGTAAAACTGAGTTTTAAATAATGTTTATGTGTTAATGAAATTGACATAATTGGCTAAAAACCCTAAACATTTCAGTTACAATTTTCACCATAAACTCTCAAGTTTTCTTATACAAATCAATTTGGTATCAAAGGTTTGGGCATTTCCCATTCACAAATTTCTCATCATCGCTTAAATTTTTAACCAATGGTCACACTTATCTACAAGTGGACCTTCAAGTTCTTAGTTTTCTTTGAGGGTTTAATTTTGTTGCAAGTGTTTCTGATGCTAACAAAGTTGAAGCTCAAAAGAGGAGAAATAATCTTGTGTTTTCAAGTCCTCAAGTTAGGTCAAGGACAAGGAGAGGACATTTTCCAGATTCTCCACCACAAATTTCACCTCAAGTTTCACCAGAAGCTTCACCATTCATGGCACATGAAGGAGAGCCTGAAAATATGTCAGAGTATGAGAAGGATTTTAGAAAAGAATTCTTTTACATGACGCAAATGGTGAAATTTTTCTATGAAGAGATAGATACAAGGTTGCAAGGTGAGAGCTCAAATCCTTCAAAGGGAGATAAGCCTCCAAGAGGAGATGGAGGAGATGGGGACGAGTGTACAAAAGGGAATGGAGGGAATGGTGATAAACCCCCATTAACTCCACCATTTCGTTCACCTCCATCCTCACCTCCATCTTCACCATAATCATCTTCTACGTCAACCACTTCATAAACACCTCCACATTCTCCAAAGGGACATGGTAAAAATCCATTTTTGAAGCTTGACATAAAGTTTGAATTACCTCTATATAATGGAGAGGTAAATGGCAAGAGATTAGAAAATTTGGTTCGTTGGCTTGAATTGTATTTCAATATTCAAAGGATGAATAATGATGAGACCCAGGTTCAACTTACTTCATTAAGGTTGGAAAGTGCAACACTTATTTGGTGGGAAGCCAAAAATCAAGAGGACATGAAGAAACATGGTAAGGTCTTATCCTCTTGGAATTATTTTGTTGCGGAATTAAGAAGAAAATTTTATCCATTAGCATACATACAAAAATCTATCATGGATTTGAAAAAATTTAGGCAATTAAAGGGTCAAAGTGTGCAAGGTTATACCCAAAAGTTTAGAAGGAGAGCATTGATATTGGGTGTATATTTGTCATCTCAAGATAGTTTGCTTAAATACATTGGAGGTTTGCATAGCTATTTGAGACACACTATTATCATGTTTAACCCTACAATTTTAGATGATTTTTTTGTATAGGAAACACTTCTAGAAGAAAGAGAGAAACATGTTTCATATGATAAAAGTGAGAGTTCGTTTGAGTCTATAGAAAAAGGAAAGGGTAAGTTTAAGGGAAAAGGAAAGAAGAATGCTGCCATCAAGATGGAGAAAGAAAAAATTACATGCAAACACTATTCCAAAGAGGGCCATGATAAATATCATTGCTGGAAACTTCATCTAGAGATGAGACCCAAAAAGTTTAAAAACAAGGAGAAGTAGAAGAGAATTGCAGCTACACAACATGATTTAGGATTTGATTCCAGGGATGAAACAAAGATCATAGCCATGGGTTTCAAAGGTAAGGACATTGAAAGTACTAGTTCTTTAAATTGTCTCAATGATACTCAATATGAAAAAACAGGAATTGAGCTTTTCCACATTAGAGTTATTTCAAAACATACCAAGATAGACACACAATTTGATAGTGGTTCACAAAAACATATTATCTCTGAAGACATTGTCAAGAAGTTAAATGTAGAGACAATTTCCCATCCTAAACCTTATCCTTTAGGTTTGGTGTGTGAAAAATTGCAGGTGAAAAGAAAGTGCATACTTAGATTTACAATCACTGCAAACTTTCTTGCTGAGGTTAAACTTGTTGCAGTTTTGCTTGATATATGTGGTATTGTTTTGGGAAGCCCATATCTTTATGATAGGAGAGACATTTTTCATTTCCATGAGAAAAAATATTATTTTTTCAAGAATGGGATTGAGTACATTGTTAGAGCTCATAACAATAAATTGATTTTATCTCTTATTAATGTTTGGCAAATGAAGAGAATTGTTAATGCTAGTTAGAATTTGTCATTGTCAATGTTCAAGCACAATGATGTTGAGGAACCTGAAGCCTTTCAAGGATATGAATCAAATTTGAATCTAACTTCATTGAGGCTTCTAATTCATGTTATAATATGTTTCATGATTCGAACATGTTTCCTCATAAAATAGGTAAACAACATGAAGTGAATTTGCAGCAAGATGCATCATTGTTGAACATTGGCGTGGACAAGATCCCAGTGTTAAAGAATGCAGTGGTGAAAAAGAAAATGCAAAGGAAATTTTAAAATATGACATTTGTCCCAAAATTTCTTCTTTTGGGTTTCATAATGTTTTGGCTTTGAAAAGGGATGGTGAATGGAGATGGTGATCACATTTGGTCAAGAGTTGCGCCGAGTGAAAGGATAAACATGGTAAGCATCGTCATGAAGATAGTGTGCAAGGTGAAGTGAATTTGAAATTTCATCAGTTTCCTTTCATTGAATATTGAGGAGGGAATGTTCATATTATTTCAAAGGCAATTTTAAGTTCTGCATGTTTTCAAAAATTTTAGCAAGATGTTATTTTTGACAGGAAGGCAAGGAATCAGAAATCATGGAAAGTGATGTACTTTCATGAAAATATCAAAGTGATAAATTCAAGAAAATTTCAATGGATTGAGACTACAAGGTTGAGGGCATTGTACCCTCATCTGTTTCTTGAATTATAATGAGATTTTAGAGGTCCAAAAGCTTCCATTAGGGAGGAATGATTCGGTGGATCAGTTTAATGCTCGAAATTCAAAGTGCTCTGGTTGGCTCAAAACCAATTCCAAAGCCAAGGTCTCATCGCCCTGAATCCAACACAACTAATTTCACAAAAAATTGATATCATATGGTACCGATATCACATTTTGATCGAATTGTCAAACAACTACAAATTTTGGAATGTGGGTTGCAGGTACACTTAGTCAGTAGTTCGTATGCTCACTGGGCATTTGACTGGGTTTTACTGTTTATTATGTGGGCATATGGATGATCAACAATTGTCATCATTTGATTGGTTTGATTTTTTGTGATTTTATTGGTTAATGGATTGTGTGGCAGCCTAATGAGGGAGAGCCATGTGGCCTCCTCTTGGTCGTGAAAAATTTTGGTATGGTCGAAGCAGGCCTCCACTAGATTTGAATGTGTGACTAACATTCCAAAAAAAAATTTCTTTACCACCTCACATACCATTTTTCCTTGATTAATATAGCATGCCACATCTATTTTAATTTTCAATGGTTGGTAATCGTTGGTTGAGACTGGGGTTAACCCTCGACCCCGTTCCACCCAACCAAGCCAGGTGGCAGACATACAGGGTTTGGAGTTAACCCCGACCCAAATATACATTATTTTCATGGACCATATATATTAAACAACATAAACCAAAGTTTGAAACTATATGAACCCAAGGTTAATACATCGTTTAACCATTTATTATGTTGCATAACCCAAAGTCTTGGTAAAGTTCAATTATCAGTTAACTCTCATCAGAGATTCATGGCATGAAATCAAAACATGTGAATATATATGTAATGGTCACAGTTAAGTTTAATTTTGGAAGGAATCAACCCATGGCCGAATCAAACCACAAGTCTACCATAGTTGGAGCGAATTTAGTCTCACTGCTAACCAACCGGCAGTTTCAGAGCCACGACGTGTGAATGGTTGTGGATTTAAGTTTTATGACATGGAATGGTGCATTTTTGTTAACCTCTAGTCTTATCCTCAGTGGTTATCACGGGACATGTGAAAAATGAAGTTGAGGTTTGATGCTATGGTTAAACTAATGGATAGGAGTGGAACCTGCCTTGGGCAGGATTTCGAAAAACCCAAACCACGATGGGTTTAAACCAACCCAACCTCACCCTAGGTTCAACCATGAATCGGTGGGTATTTAATCATTGGCGGTAGTTTAGCCACTTCCGAGATCAACAGACAGAAGCACGCTAAGTGGCATCTTTTTAAGCGATTAATGACCGACATCGGAAAATAAAGCAAGTGATAATTTGCACCTCATGTGGCGGGAATCTTGCTGGAACAAGGAAAAATTTTCACTCCATGTGGTCGCAAAAGGCCGATTTTGTAGAACAATTTGCAGATGAGTGTGAATTGTAGGACAATTAGTAGAAAAAATTCCATGGAGCATAACCTAGTCATTTTTTAAATTTTTGAGTGCAGAAAGATCCCAACTAGGGGTTTTGACTATTAGGGAGCCACTGGAGATATTGTTTTAGAATTTTTAGCACTATAATTTGATGTCAACACATATTTTTGATAATAATGAAATAATCCCAAGATTAGAAGTTGGTCCAGGAGATGTATCCCAGGAGGGGTAAACTCCTTCATCAGTTGTTGTCTTGTGCATACTATTAGGGTATTTATGTCTTCTTTATTTTATGAAAAAATATTTTTTAAATCATGTTTATGTGTTAATTAAATTGACATAATTCGCTAAAAACCCTAAACATTTCACTTGAAATTTTCACCATAAACTCCCAAGTTTTCATATACAAATAATTTTTGCATGCATGGTAGATGAATTTGTGTATTTGGTTCAATTGATGTCATTGGTAGGGGTTTTTCCAGGTTTGATAGTGGTTTCATCCTTTCCTTGGAATTTCTCAATAAACATGAAGTGATTGGATTTTCGGAAGGTTTTTGGATCTGAGTGAGGTGGTCTGAATAAAATCCCAAAGGTTGGGGGTGGAGATGATTTTCTCCGGGAAGCACTCAATAGGTGGGTGGAGATAGGAAAATTACTCAAGGTACAGTGAAGGAATTTTGAGGCATCCAAGCTCAGATTGGTTTTGTGATCTTGGGATTAGTTCAGGTGATATCACGATAGTTTGAGGGTGGTGGCGATTTAACCTCTAGATTCCCTTGATTGTTTATGCATCAGTTTATCCCATGAGATACCACATTCATGTTTGGAATATGACACACATGGGTGATTGGATGAAAGAGAGATTTGGTTCAACTCAATCTATGATTGGGTGGTACGTGGAAGTCCCTGACTTGGTTGGATTTTGCATATGATCGATAAGAGATATTTTCCCTTGTGATTCATGAGTAATTAAAATTTTTATTATGTGGCTTTAATGGTTTTTCTATCATTGTTATTTATCTAGTTATATGTTTTTTATAAACATGGTTTTATGAGATATGAAAGTTGTGTCTATTATCATGTTTTTACTTGTAACTGAATCATTAATGAATGCTTGACCTAATAGATGTTATTAAAGCTATTGTGAGAGGGAATTATGCCTTCTCGATGTTTCTCAAATAATTTTCAGACCTCTATCTTCATATATGAATTCATGACTTGTACATTTCTTGTTTACTATGTGTTTGACGGAATCAATATTATGGTTAGGCATTGTCAGGTCTATTTCTTGATTAATTTTTGTTTTAGAGGCTTCTTCCTTGTGTCATTTCTCATTTTTTTTTTCAATTTCTTGGCAATAACCTGGAGTCTAGCCCTGAAAAGGTGGCATACATTTCGTGGTCTCATGCACCTAACTGGTTGGAAAATACTGTAGTCACACCCTTAAAATGGTTATGCATGACACTGGAGGCTTTTAGTCACATGGATATAGGCTTGGGCCTATAACTGGGACCACATATTAGTGAAAAATAAAGTTAACTCGGGGTTTGGGCCCATAGAAGGGTGTTCTAGCTCTTGGGGGTCCTATAGCACCTAAGGGAAGTCAGTAAGGTCTTGTTTTGTCGAATCCATTTCCTTAAGGTTATTTAGGAGGTTGATTCGTGCCGTAGTATCCCTCAACTCATGTTTACCCAGGGAAGGCCAATTAAAGTGGGTAGATATGGGAGGAGACGTTACAGAGTTGTATTAGAGAAGATTTTGATCTCCTTTGGTGGCATGGTTATCCCATTCAGTCCATGCGGCTAGATGCATGTTGTTAGGCATCCATTGTCATGGTTATGTTTTTCATGCACAAGGTCATGGTATGAAGTTGGTATTGTCATGCATTATGTTGACATATTGACATGATTATGATTATACATGTATCATTCTAATTTGGAATGATTTTACAGATGAGATAAGCCTCCCATGAAATTCACTGAGGTATGTTGATTATAATATATATTTTTTTATATGACATGGTATACTTGCATGAATAAGAGAATCAAATATGACGAGAAAAATTGTAGTCTACAGTTCAAGTGACTCTCCCTACGGATCAATTGGGAAAAAAGGAGGTGGATATTCTCATGGTATAGAAGATACATTGAAAAGTTCGAGGGAAGAGATAAGAATTTTTAAGGCATAAAATGATAGTGTGGTAGAGGCTTAGGAAATACTTTCAAGGGGTCAGGAAAAGTAGGTAAAGGTTAATGTAGTGATCCTTCATATTTTTTTAGATTTATAGAGATAGGGACGGCTAAGGATTAGTCAAGAACGGGAAGAGAAGACTAATGGATCCAATGGTATTAGGTCTCGGTCGTGATACAAGTTGGATAGAGGGGACACAATTAGAGGTGGAATATCATTGGATACACCTAACAGGAGGACTGGTATGTATGGGTATCACTCTAGTTCCTCATCCCAGATACATCATCACAATTGTCACCACCATCATCCTTACAATAGGAGTGAGGAATTTCCTAAGGAGTTCAATAAAGTCAAACCTCCTACATTTGATGGAGAGATGAAGAAGTCCAAAGATGTTCAGGCATGTTTTCTTGGGATGAAGAAATTATTCATATTACATAACTATTCATAGAACATGAAATTCAAAATAGTTATATTTAGTATTAAAGGGAAATACAATATTTGGTGGGAATATGTGAATAATTTCAAGGGAATTTGAGAATAAGAGTTGATTTGGGATTAGTTCGAGAGACTCTTTAAGAAGAAGTACTTGTCTTAGAGATATTATGCTGATAGAGCTAAGGAGTTTTATGAGTTGTAGATGGGTTCCATGACAAATGAAGAGATAATAGCAGGTTCCTAGAGCTATTGAGGTATGTGCCTTACCTCAAGGATGAGAAAGAAAAGAGTCAAAGGTTCATTAGTGGGTTGTTAGAAAAATATAATGACTAGATTGAGTTTAATGCACCTAGGTTGTTGGAGGAAACCATCAAGAAACTTAAGAATTTTTATGAGTAGTAAAAAAAAAAGCTCAGCCTAAATGTGATTTGAAGGGAAATGAGAAGGCTAAAGTGAAGTGGCCACTGAAGCAGGGAAGACCTTAGGATGCAAGTGAGATAGAAAATGTTTCCCTTTAAAATAAGTTTAATGGAGTTGAGAAGGAACATGGGTCACGACTTGGAGTGTAACATAATATAGGTGATGGTAGAGGACCATTGCAGTGTTGGATATGTGGCAAAAATCATCGCAAGAAGGGTTGTCTATTGTACCAAGGTGCGAGGCCTCATATCTACAATTCTCAGGAGGCATATATAGGTTGGTATGTGTGCTGTATAATTCCTCAGATTTATGCAGTTTTGGAGAAAAAGAAGGAAGATCACCATGCATCAATTATTGAGATGGACGGTAAGATTTTTGGTCAAGGTGTTTCTCTTTTGATTGAAACTGGATATAATTATAGTTATGTTAATCCCAACCTGGTGGATAAGTGTGATTTGGGAAAATAATTACATAAAAATTCTTGGTTAATCATGTGTGCTACAGGTACTAAGAAGAAAATTCATTATTGGGTAAGAGCTTGTGTATTTGAGTTGAATGGTATGCCTACATAAGCACATCTGAATGTACTTCCATTGGGATCATACAATATGTTGTTGGGTACATATTGGTTGTACCTTCACAAGACCAAAGTAGATTGTTATGACAAGGCTATTGAGTGATTGGATGAAAGTGGAGAACAAAGAATATTGCAGGGTAATAAGAAGGGTAATAAATCCCTTATCGAGCATTTCCTTAAGCTGCAACCTCAATTCCACCAACTTTGTAGTTCTCATCATGTACAATTCCTTTGATGTTGGTGTTGCTCCTAACATAAAATCAATAGAATATTCCACGTCCCTATGAGGTGTTAACTCTGAAATATCTATTCAAAACACATCCTAAAAGTGCTATAAAACTGGATACCTCTTCAAGACTTCATCATCCTGAATATATTTCCCTTTTTCGTTGATGGAGGATTATTTTTACCCTGCAAAATTCTTCTCTCTCAATTGTCATTTAGGAACTCAATAGTCTTGTCATAGAAATCTACCTTGGTATTGTTACTTTAAAAATAATCCATGCCCCAAATCATATTGTATAACCCAAACAGAAGCACATTTAGATGTGTTGATGTAGAGATACTGTTCAACTCAAATGAACAAGATATCACCTGATGATGAATTCTTTTCTTGGTACCTGTATCCAACTACACCAACTAAGACTCTGCATGCACTTATTTATTCAAGCAACACTTATCCACCAGGTAAGGATTTCTATAACCATAGTTAGACCCATTTTCATTCAAAATAGAAACAACTATATAAAAAATATTACCTTCCATCTCGATAACAGATTCCTCATGATCAGTCTGCCTATTTTTCGATGTTGCATAAATTTGAGGTATACTGTGTCTAAGATCCGCAACTGTCTATGCCTCTTGAGCACTATAAATCTGCAGTCTACCGCCCTGATGTTGTGGAAAATCACTCCTACGATGATCCTTTCCATGAGTCCAACACTGCAAAGACTTGCTTCCCTCACCATTTTTTTCTCGGACTAAAATCTCTGTCCTTTATCAATTTAATTTAATTTCATGTGCGACATTTCATTCTCCTTGTTACCTTCATCCTAAGGTATTCCTTGCTTCTTATCCCAATTTCCCTTAGTCTTTTCATTACCTTTCCAACCTTGCTTAGGATCACACTTATGCTTAGACTTCTCATAACAATGTTTTAACTTTCCAATGTCTTTCTCCAATTACCGATGGTCATCATACTCAATATAATCTTTAAATGCTAATGTCAATCCACTAGCGAATCTTTGAACCTTCGTTTTTGTAGAAATTATACAACAAGCATGTATATCATGGATTCAATCCGATCTAACAATGTACTAAATTTAAATACTGAATCGCTTCTACAACTCAATTGCAGAATTAAAAACACAATCACCAATCACATGAAGCAAAGAAAAATCAATCAAGCCACAACACAGATAATTTCTCAGGGAAATATTGCTGCTCAAAACCCTAGTATCTTCTATTGTATATTTAGCATGGAACCATGAAATAATTACATACAACTCTGCTCACAAAAGCCCTCGTGTACTCAGCTAATTGTCTCACACTATCACACATAAAACTAACCAATACTTATCCAATTTACTGCCTCCATACAGACTGCCTTGCTTGCACAATCCCTAATGAATGAAATCCCTAAAGAATAGGAATTATGGCCTTCCTTGATTGCAAAAGTATCATGGGCACTCTAATGGGTGTTTGCTTTCATGGGTGCAACCCAATAATCCTACAACTGATAGTCAACTTCCCTTTCACCTAGATCTGAACTGGGTCTCCACTGGATCTTGCGTGTGTTGAAAATGCAGCAAGATGATGGAGCTTAGTGAAATGAAGTCGCCTTCACTAAGTGGGCCCGCAGGCTATTTTTGGCGCAAAGTCTATTTTTATACTATGTCTATTTTTAGACATATGGAGCATGGTCCAGGGGTTGCAGTATGTTATTCTTGGAGTATTGGTCATGTTGGTAAAAATAGATGGACCTCTATTTTTAGACATTTAGGTTGAAGTCTATTTTTAGACTGCCTATCCTAAAAATAGGGAAGTCAAATATTATTTATCCTTAATAATATTTGGACTCTAAACTTCAGTTTACTCTCTTGGAGCACTTCAGTTCGAGCTACAGAAGTGGCTCATGCATCTGACAGAGGAATTACGCTATTCCTAGGGGTTTTGTGAGCTCATGCATGGTTGACTTCAGTTAGGACTTCAGTGGCAGAAGTTTGGTGGAGTTGATGAGACAGTTGGTGGAGTTGTGTTTGTTTTAACTTAGTTGAACTAGTTGAGATTAGTTTAACTAGCTAATCAACTAGTAATGAGTGGAGTGAATTAAATATTATTTAATTCACTAATTAGTAACTCATTATTCAACTCAAGAACACATCAGTTCACTACAGTGCATGGACAGTTCAGTGGAGACCAGTGATAGAGGTAGATGAAAGGGTGAGTACAGCTATCAGTTGTGACATCAGTTGTGCATGAGATTTTCACCACACTTGGAGGAAATTTCCAATGATGATTGCGCTGTCAAGCCAAGGAGATTTTAACCTTGGATCTCTCATTAGGCCAGGAGTGATTGCGCAATAGAGGCAGGAAATTGGTGGATGTGTTTTGAACCTGTGACTTGTTCAAAACCAAGCTAGTTTGTGTGTAACTTATCTGAGATAGTACTGAGTACTTGTGAGGAGTATTGTACTGAGTTTGTTACATGTTATCTCCATTATATTATACAAATTAGCTGGGGGTTTTCAGCTATAAGCTTTCCCCATACATACTGTGTAATGTGTGTGATGTTTTGATGATCTTTTGATCGCATACCGCTTGTTTATTTCCGCATGTGTGATGATCTGAGTGGAAGAGATTATGTGTTGCATATAAATTCGAATTGATATGTGATCAGGATAATCTCGGTGGATAAATATCATTATTCAGCAAATTTCTACATGGTATCAGAGCTAGATTAATTATCGGAGCAGAGATTGATCATCACAAGTGATTACAAACTTATTTTGGTAGACAGAGTCTGCATGCGGGCCAGGTAGCCTCTGGATCCATCCTTTCCTTTGAAAGGTGATATATCCAGTAAATGCCCCTGCAGTCGATCTTTGTGCTAGAAATAATTTGTTCTCACAGATCAAGGGCGGTTGAGCTTTGAGTTGGAATTCGAATTTTGCAGCAGTTTTGTTTTCTTGGTGCCGGAGTTGAAAATGTCTTTCAACGGTTTGCGACTCGAATATGCGCTTGAAGGCAGTTCGAATTATGTTGCATGGAAGGATCACATGGAGGCAGTATTAGAAGATAATGGACTGAAGGAGTTCGTAGATACGGATGTCCAAAAGCCCACTGATCCTGCTGAAGTCGAAGCTTGGCAAAAGAAGATGGCAAAATGTCGAAGGATTTTGTTGGAGGGCGTGAAGGATCACATTGTATCCAGCCTGCATGGAAAAGCTTCTCCATATTTAATGTGGAAAGCGTTGACAGATCTATTCCAGAGTAAGAGTGACCAAAGGAAGCTGGTGCTCAAGGATAAGCTCAGAAACATCAAGATGGAGAAAGGCGACAGTATCGCCAAATACCTCACGAAGTTCACTCAATGTAGAGATGAGCTGGGAAGTGTGGGGGTGACTGTCGAAGATGAGGACATGGTGGACCTGGCTCTCCTTGGTCTTCCGAAGGCTTGGCATTCATATCAAGATAGTGTCAATGGTCGGGAGAAGTTGCCGGGATGGGAGCGCCTTTGGGCGGATCTCATGCAGGAGGAGATAAGGAGGACTACCAGGGACGGATCTTCATCAAAGGGATCTGATGAAGAAAATTGTGCTTTGGATGCCAAAGAAAAGAAGGGGAAGGGTAAGAAAAATTCTCATTCTAGTGCAAAGGGCAAGAAGTAGGATATGGCGAAAGTGAAGTGTTTTCACTGCCATGATCACGGACATTATGCTACCAATTGTCCGAAGAAGAAGAAAAACAAGCAAGCGGGAAGATCTGCAGATGGAGAAGCTTTGGCTTCGTAGTTCGAGCTTGACTTTTCACTGATCGCATGCTTGGTTTCAAGTGTGATGGGATCGGTGTGGTTCTTGGACAGCGGTGCGTCATTTCATATGACGGGAGATCGGGATTTGTTCTCAGATCTGGAGGACAAAGATCTGGGCGTGCACATCGAGATGGGCGATGATGGTAGATATAGTGCGACTGGTATCGGTACCATATCCTTTCAGAGGGAGTCTGGTAAACCCTTCGTGTTGAAGGATGTCATGCATGTACCTGGATTGAAGAAGAACTTGATCTCTATGGCGATGTTGGAAGATAAGGGGTATGATGTGGTCTTCAGCGAAGGAAAAGCCTTCCTGCGCAGTAAGACTACTGGTGAGACCCGGAAGATAGGGGTTCGAACCAAGAACCTTTATCAGTTGCAAGTAGATGGCTGTGCAGCAATGGCATGCAAGGCGGGAGAAGTGGTGAGCCGGGATGATGGGGGCGAACTGTGGCACAGGAGATTGGGCCACCTTCACCACGGAGCTTTGAAGATACTACAGCAGATTTCTACTGGACTTCCTAAGGGCACTCTTGCACAGTCAGATCAGTGCAAAGGGTGTACCTTGGGGAAGTATGTGAAAGCCACCTTTCACGAGAAGGATAGTCGTGCCACAACGATCCTTGAGAGAGTTCACACAGATGTGTGTGGTCCTTTCTTAGTTGCTTCGACAGCAAAGCACAAGTACTACGTGATATTTGTTGATGATTTCTCTCGAAAGTGCTGGATCTTCTTCATGCAGAAGAAGAGCGATACATTCGCTGAGTTCTGTGAGTTTAAAGCACTGGTCGAGAAGGAGTCGAGGAAGAAAGTGAAGGCTCTGAGGAGCGACAATGGTGGTGAATTCATCTTAGCTGAATTCAAGGATTTCTGCAGCGCAGAAGGGATTCGGAGAGAGCTCATCGCACCCCATAACCCACAGCAGAACGGGGTGGCTGAGCGGAAGAAAAGAACGATCGTGGGTGCTGCGCAGGCGATGTTGCATGATCAGAGCCTACCCCTTCACTTGTGGGCTGAGGCATGCACTACAACAGTGTATGTGCATAACCGTTGTCCTCACAAGGTTCTTGGCATGAGTACACCGGAGGAGGCTTATTCTGGTAAGAGACCTGATATTTCTCATTTGAGAATTTTTGGTTCACCTGTCTACATGCATGTGACGAAGGATGCCAGACAGAAGCTGGATCCGACCACAGAGGTTGGAATATTTTTGGGGTACACTGATACAATAAATCTTCACAAATCCATCAGAAAGATTATTCTTACGCCGCAAGACCCAGGCGATTTTTATATCAAGTTTCGTATATAGAAAGCCATGCAAAGGTTTGCTTCTGAGAGGAGCTACACTTGCATGTAGATGAGAGCTGTATAATGTTCTGGTTGAGGGAGTCTGACTGTGGATCAGCCACAAGATAGTGTCTGTGAGGGGAAGAACCAGGTAAATGAAAATCACTGAGCATTGCGCACTGGCGGCTTACACCGCCCTGATGGCAGAGAAGGTTGTAGGACCACCTACGCACAACGCCAGAGTATAGTCACCTGATCAGACACCGGATGCATAGCTCTGTGAGTCAATGTGTTTTTAGACAGACTGCATCTCTTGAGGAAGCCGTGGGAGGAACCCGCATGGGTGGCGCCGCGATCGGCACAAGATTCTGACTCCGCCGGGGAATAGCAGGGTTGGAGATTGTCCCAAGACCGGTGGGGAAATCAGTGGTGGGTTCGTGATGGATCTACAAAGTGAAGCAGGCGGCTGACGGGAGTGTGGAGAAGTACAAGGCGAGATTTGTCGCCCGTGGCTTTTCACAGATCGAGGGGATCGATTATGAGGAGACCTTTGCACCTGTCGCAAGGTACTCTTCCATACGAACGATCCTTGCTCTCTCAGCGCAGATGGGATGGCACATCCATCAGATGGATGTGAAGACTGCGTTCCTCAACGGAGTCATTGAGGAGGAGGTGTACATAGATCAGCCTGAAGGTTTCGAGATCTTCAGCAGTGAGTCGCATGTGTGTCGACTCAAGAGAGCACTGTACGAGCTGAAGCAAGCACCTCGTGCTTGGTACACACGGATAGACAGTTATTTCACCGGGCTTGGATTTTCCAAGAGTGAGGCGGATCCTAACCTGTACCAGATTGTGGTGGAGGGGAAGCTGCTGATCATTGTACCGTATGTAGATGATCTGATTTTGATCAGTGATGAGTCGTTAGATACTTTCTGCAGAAGAGGATTCGTACGAGAGTTTGAAGGACTTGGGCCTCATTCATTATTTCGGATTGAGATTTTAAGGCCATAAAGGAGGACCTGGTTGCTTTCTTGTGTAAGTATGCCTGTGGAGATTCTCGAGGTCTGAACAGGCATGGTCAAGAAGCCCGTTGATATCTTCCTCGTGGTTGGAGGAAGGAGGATGCTACTTCAGCGGAGGTAGTGGATGCCACTGTCTATCGACAGTTGGTGGGGTCGCTTATGTATCTGGTCAATACACGACCCGATATATGCTATGCAGTTAACCAGCTTTCGCAAGCTATGGTTAAGCCTACCAAGCTATTTTGGAAGGCAGGCAAGCATGTATTGCGCTATATTAGAGGCACATCGAGATATGGTCTATGGTACAGACAGGAGGATGGAGCGAAGCTTTCTGGCTTCACTGATGCAGATTGGGCAGGGAGTCCAACGGACCGGAAGAGCACTTCTGGAGGAGTTTTCAGCATTGGGTCGATAGCAGTTTCCTGGTACAGCAGGAAGCAGAGATCCGTGGCACTAAGTTCAGCAGAGGCCGAGTACATGGCAGCTAGCTTGGCTGCATGCGAGGCTATTTGGATGAGGAAGATCCTCGCAGGATTGTTCAGGTTGCATTTGGAGCCTACAGTGATCTACTGTGATAACCAGAGTTGCATTAAACTCTCGGCTAATCCAGTATTTCATGATAGGTCCAAACACATCGACATCATGTACCATCATATCAGAGATTGTGTTCAGCGGAGAATCATGATGCTTTCATATGTTCCCACGGAGGATCAGGATGCCGACATCCTGACGAAGGCGCTCACCAGGAGCAAGTTCGAATTCCACAGAGGCAGGATAGGGGTTGCAGATAATCCATATCTTGCTTAGAGGGAGTGTTGAAAATGCAGCAAGATGATGGAGCTTAGTGAAATGAAGTCGCCTTCACTAAGTGGGCCCGCAGGCAAATTCTGGCGCAAAGTCTATTTTTAGACTATGTCTGTTTTTAGACATATGGAGCATGGTCCAGGGGTTGCAGTATGTTATTCTTGGAGTATTGGTCATGTTGGTAAAAATAGATGGACCTCTATTTTTGGACCTATAGGTCGAAGTCTATTTTTAGACTGCCTATCCTAAAAATAGAGAAGTCAAATATTATTTACCCTTAATAATATTTGGACTCTAAACTTCAGTTTACTCTCTTGGAGCACTTCAGTTCGAGCTACAGAAGTGGCTCATGCATCTGACAGAGGAATTACGCTATTCCTAGGGGTTTGGTGAGCTCATGCATGGTTGACTTCAGTTAGGACTTCAGTGGAAGAAGTTTGGTGGAGTTGATGAGACAGTTGGTGGAGTTGTGTTCGGTTTAACTTAGTTGAACTAGTTGAGATTAGTTTAACTAGCTAATCAACTAGTAATGAGTGGAGTGGAGTGAATTAAATAATATTTAATTCACTAATTAGTAACTCATTATTCAACTCAAGAACACATCAGTTCACTATAGTGCATGGACAGGTCAGTGGAGACCAGTGAAAGAGGTAGATGAAAGGGTGAGTACAGCTATCAGTTGTGACATCAGTTGTGCATGAGATTTACACCACACTTGGAGGAAATTTCCAATGATGATTGTGCTGTCAAGCCAAGGAGATTCGAACCTTGGATCTCTCATTAGGCCAGCAGTTATTGTGCAATAGAGGCAGGTAATTAGTGGATGTGTTTTGAACCTGTGACTTGTTCAAAACCAAGCTAGTTTGTGTGTAACTTATCTGAGATAGTACTGAGTACTTGTGAGGAGTATTGTACTGAGTTTGTTACATGTTCTCTCCATTATATTATACAAAATAGCTGGGGTTTTTCAGCTATAAGCTTTCCCCATACATACTGTGTAATGTGTGTGATGTTTTGATGATCTTTTGATCGCATACCGCTTGTTTATTTCCGCATGTGTGATGATCTGAATGGAAGAGATTATGTGTTGCATATAAATTCGAATTGATATGTGATCAGGATAATCTCAGTGGATAAATATCATTATTCAGCAAATTTCTACAGCGTGCATGCAGCTAATAATAGTAAATCCTCAGTTGCATGTGAGATCACTGATTGCAAATTAATTAATATTTAATTCACTTGATCTATCACTAGGTTATCAAGCAGTTACAACTAGCACAACTAAGTTTAACTCACTTAATTGAGTTAAACTGATTACAACCTGCATTAGCTAATGCACCACTGCACTTTGAACTCTGTTACAACTAGAATTACTCTACATGCCTCACCAACTACCTCTAACTCAAAATTCATGAGTTAACTGAGTTTATCACACTCAGTTAACTATTACAAGTTATTTTGATATTAGATTACATTTTATTGTCCATATTAATTAAGGGATAACTAAAATAGACATGCACCAAATTTAGCCCTATGGTCCCACCTTAGTGTAGGTGCTGCTTGGACCTCTTGGTCCCACACTAGGCGTGGGTGCTGAAATTTTCTTGTTGAATTTAAACCCTCCATATCAACAAGATAGGGATTATCTTTCACCCCGATCTTGCCTCTATGGTATTCGAATTTTCTCCTGGTGAGCGCCTTCGTCAGAATATCTGCGTCCTGATCTTCCGTGGGAATGTACTGAAACAACATTATTTTCCTTGACACACAATCTCTGAGATGATGGTACCAGATATTTATGTGCTTGGACCTATAATGAAACACATGATTAATCAAGAGTTTAATGCAACTCTTATTATCACAATGTATCACTGTCAGATCCATGCGAGAACCAATCAAACCAAGCAAGATCTTTCTCATCCAGATAGCCTCACATGGAGCTTGAATTTCTACCATGTACTCTGCTTCCACTGAATTGAGTGCCACATATCGATGCTTCTTGCTATACCGAGAAGTTATTGTCGATCCTATGTTAAAGATCCCTCCTGATGTGCTCTTTCTATGTGATGGACTGCTTGCCCAATCTGCATCCATGAATCCTTAAAGCTTCACTCCCTCTGTCCGTCTGTACCAAAGACCATACTTTGATGTGCCCCTCAGGTATCTCAAGACATGCTTCCCCACCTTCCAAAATACCTTGCTAGGCTTAACCATAGCTTGAATCAGCTGGTTAACTGCGTAGCAAATGTCCGGTCTGGTGTTCACTAGATAGATCCATGAACCAAATAACTTCCTATAGACAGTAGCATCTGCTACCTCTACAAAAGTAGCATTCTCTTTCCTCCAATTTCCTGGAAGAGGAGTATCCATGGGTTTGCAACTCTCCATGTGAAACTTATCCAGTATCTCTTTGACATACTTTCCTTGAGACACAAAATGTTCACCATCCTACTACCATATTTCCAAACCAAGGAAATAGTGGAGTCCCATGTCCTTCATTTCGAACTCCCTTGCAAGATCCTCCTTGCATGATTGTATCACTTGCTCATCGCCAGTCAAAATTAGATCATTAACATAAAGAAAAATAATCAATAGCTTACCCTCAACCATAATCTGGTACAGGTTTGCATCAGCTTCACTTTTGGTAAAGCCCAGTCCGGTGAAATAGTTGTCTATCAGAGTGTACTAAGCACGAGGTGCTTGCCTCAGACCATACAATGATCTCTTGAGTCAGCACACATGCGCCTCACTATTGAAGATTTAAAAACCTTCGGGATTTTCTATGTACACTTCTTCCTCAATCACTCCATTGAGGAACACAGTTTTCACATCCATCTGATGAATGCGCCATCCCATGTGCGTTGAGAGTGTAAGGATGGATCTATTGGAAGAGTACCTTGAAATAGGTGAAAAAGTCTCATCATAATCAATTCCCTTGATCTGTGAGAATCCCTGGGCTACAGATTTGGCCTTGTATTTCTCCACACTCCCATCAACAACTTTCTTTACCTTGTAGATCCATCTAGATCCAACCACTGATTTGTCGACTGATCTTGGGACAATCTCCCATGCACTTTTCTTGACAATGAAATAATAATCGTCCACCATTGCATCAACCCAAGTTGGTTGCTGCACTACCTCCAGAAAGGAAGATGGTTCATTCATAATACATTTTCTCAAAAGAGCCATGTATCTAGTAAACCTGTCTGGAGACTGTCTCTATCTACGCCATGAAGTAGGGGCTCCTACATTCTCTGTAGCATCAAGTCTCAATCTACCAGCTTCCATGGTGTGCCTTCTGCCATTTTTGATGGATGGCTTTGCATGAGTGTTTTTTCCGCCACTCCATGATCCTCCTCATGTGGCTACTCTACATCTTGAGGCTCATCCTTGGGAACCAAAATTTGCTTCTATGCATACATGTCCAGCTCCCTCTCAAGGGAAAATCGCATGGATTTCTCCTCATCAAATTTTATATCTTGTTTCAAAATATTCATTCTGTTGTTTGGAAAATACACTCGATATTTGTGGGGTGTTTCAGTGTACCCCACAAAAATCCCAAATTCAGTTGTTGGTTCCAGCTTCTTCCTCATGTCCTTGGTCACATGCACATAAACAGATGAGCCAAAAATCTTAAAGTGTGAAACATTGGTTTTCTTACTAGTGAAAGCCTCTTCAGGTGTACTCATGCAAAGTATCCTATGAAGACAATGGTTCTGCACAAATACTGTAGTGTTGCATGCTTCCACCCATAGATGCATTGATAGGCCTTGATCATGCAACATCACTCTTGCTGCACCCACAATCATTTTGTTCTTTCTTTCAGTTACCCCATTATGCTATGGGTTATGAGGCACTATAAGTTCTCTTCAAATTCTTTCTTTGCTACAGAAGTTCTTGAATTCATTAGAGATGTATTCTCCACCATTATCGCTCCTAAGAGCCTTCACCTACTTCCCCAACTCTTTCTCCACCAGTGCCTTAAACTCAAGAATCTTTGAGAATGTCTAATGTTTCTTCTACATGAAGAAGATCCAACAATTATGAGAAAATTCATCAACAAATATCACATATTACTTATGTTTTTCTTTCGAAGCAACAGAGAATGGTTCACACACGTTTGTGTGAACTTTCTCAAGGATCCCCAAATCCCAGTTCTCCTTCTCATGAAATACGGACTTTACATATTTTCCCACATTACATCCCTTGCATGTGTCTAACTGCACAATTTTACCCTTGGGAAGACCAATAGAAATATTTTGCATGACTTTCAAGGCTCCATGGTGAAGATGACCCAATATCTTGTGCCATAATTTGCCCTCATCCCGACTCACCACTTTGTCTGCCTTTCCCATCAATGTTGTGCAACCATCTACCTCAAGCTTGTAGAGATTCTTAACTCAAATCCCTATCTTCTTTGCTTGTCTTGTTGTTTTGTGCTGCAGGAAGGATTTTCCTTCACTAAAAACAACATCATAGCCTCTATCCTCCAACATTGCAACTGAGACTAAATTTTTCTTCAAACTTGGTACATGCATTACATATTTATTTGAAAGTGATTACCTGACTGCCTATGGAAGTTAATGGTACCAATCCCGGTAGCACTGTACTGCCCATCATCACCCATTTCAATATGCATATGGAGATCCTTCTCCTCCAAGCTACTGAAAGGTTCCTTGTCTTCTATCATGTGAAAGGAAGTTCCACTATCCAAATACCACACAGATACCAATGCACTTGACACCATGCATGTGATCAGTGAGAATTCAATCTCAAATTGTGAGGCCAAAGCCTCACCAGCTGTAGATCCTCCAGCCTTCTTGTTCTTCTTCTTTTGTGGATAGTTAGTAGCATAACACCCATGCTCATGACAACGAAAACACTTCACCTTGGAAAAATCATGCTTCTTGCCATCTTTGGACTTGGATTTTGAATGGAATTTCTTCCCCTTCCCCTTCTTCACCTTGGTATCCAAAGCACAATATTCTTCATCTTTATTCCTAGATGAGGATCCATCTCTGGTGTTCCGTTTGAACTCCTCATGCACCAAATCCAACTACAGTCATTCCTAATCTGGAAACTTTTCCCTTCCATTGAAAGAGTCTTGATAACTGTGTCAACTATTGGGAAGTCCTGGGAGAGCCAAGTTCACCAAATCATCATCAACAAAGATTATTCCAATGCTCCGCAGTTCATCCCGACATTGGACAAACTTTGTCAAATATTTTGGCATGGAGTCACCTTTCTCCATCTTGATCTTCCTGAGTTTATATTTGAGCGCCAATTTCCTATGGTCGCTGCTGCTCTAAAATAGATCCGTCAAAGCCTTCAACATTAGATATGGTGTAGCTTTCCCATGGAGGCTTGAGAAAATGTGGTCTCGTACTCACTCCAATATGATCCTCCTCACCTTTGCCACTTTCTTTTTCCATGCATCGTGATTTGCACCATCTATTAGAGTGGGTTTAGGAACAACATTGTCAATGAATTCCTTGAAGCCATTGTCTTAGAGTATTGCCTCCATCCTATCCTTCCAGGAAATATAGTTTGAGGTTCCCTTGAGTGCATACTCCAACCTCAAGCCATTGAAATCCATTTCGATCCTAAATCAACTATAGCACCAAGAAAGACTTTCTTCAAAATTTAAATTCTATCCAGTCACAAAATCAACTCCTTCTTTACAATTGTGATTTCCTATACTCTGGTACCATGTGGAAATTATACAACAAGCATGTATATCATAGGTTCAATCCGATATAAAAATGTACTAAAGTTAAATATTGATTCGCTTCTACAAATCAATTGCGGAATTAAAAACACAATCGTAAATCACATGAAGTAAAGAAGAATCATTCAAGCCATAACATAGATAATTTAACGGAGAAAGCTTGCTGCTCAAAACCCCACTATATTCTATTTTATATTCAGAATGGAATCATGAAACAATTACATACAACTCCTCTCACAAGAGCCCTCTTGTACTCAACTAATTGTCTCACACTGTCACACATAAAAATTACCAATACATAGCCAATTTATTACCTCCAGACAACCTCCCTTGCTTGTGAAATCCATGATGAATTCAATCCCTAATGAATAGGAATTTTGGCCTTCCTTGACTGTGCAAGTATCATGGTCACTCTAATGGTTCTTTGGTTGCATGGATGCAACCCAATAATCCTACAACTGATAGTCAATTTTCCTTTCACCTAGATCTCAACTGGGTCTCCACACGGGGGCTTCACTGCGGGAGTAATACCATAGCATGTGGGTTCATATTGGGGGATATATAATGAGTAAAAATATACATAATATATTGGGGGATATATAGGGGTTAAAGGGTTTCAAAATTGACACGTATAAAAAATGGAGCTCAAATTTATTGAAAAAATATAAAGGGGTTTAAAATTTTTTATTGAAAAAATAGATACTTACAATATATAGTGAAAGTAGGGGCTTTTAAATTGGGAAGGTGTACGGGTTTTATATTGGTAGGGGGTTAAACAATGTGATTCTTAGAGGTATTTTCCATTATTTTCTCAAATTAAGGGTATTGTTTAATATGCTATGAACGCATGTGATATGTTAGAGGTTTATTGAGTGAAGCCCCTGTGGGTCTCCACTGGATCTGACATGGATGTAGCTAATAATAGTAAATCCTTATTTTCATATGAGATCATTGATTTTGAATTAATTAATATTTAATTCACGTGATCTCTCACTAGTGTATCAAGCAGTTACAACTAGCACAACTGAGTTTAACTCACTTAAATGAGTTAAACTGATTACGAACTACATTAACTAATTCACCACTGTAGTTCAAACTCTGTTGTAACTCAAACTACTCTGCATGCCTCACCAACTACCTCTAACTCAAAATTCATGAGTTAACTAAGTTTATCACACTCAGTTAACTATTAAAAGCTATTTTTAGATTAGATTACATTTTATTTTCCATCTTAATTAAGGGATAACTAAAATAGACATGCACCAAATTTAGCCCTCTGGTCCCACCCTAGTGTAGGTGCTGCTTGGACCTCTTGGTCCCACACTAGGCATGGGTGCAGAAATTTTCTTGTTGAATTTCAACAATTTTCTCATTCTTAAGATATGGTTCATACCTCAATAAATCCAAAAGCTAAGTTGTATACTCTTCATCTATCATAGATCCTATCTTCAACTTGGAGAACTCCTTAGCATTACCATCATAGTATCTCTCTTATAATTAATTCATGTCTAAAGAGTCTTTTGACCTCATGCCAACTCAAATCCTCTATCTTAATGCCTCTAACATGCTTCACATCTTCCCATCAGATGTTCACTTTTACTGTGAGACTGAAAATGGATATCCTGGCTTTCATATTCTCTGAATAATCATGAAACTCGAAGAACTTATTCATCCCAAACAACCATGATTCTGTGCCTTCCGATTTCTTCAACTCTCCATAAAAGGTGGGAGGTTTTGCTATCTTGAACTCATCTGATAAGAATTTCTTCTAACTCCTACTATAAGGATTATAACGATGATGACCATATTATGTCTCTGATCCAGAAATAGAGTAGAACCCATAACCACTACCTCTCCTATCAGGTGTATCTATCCATCTTCCACCTCTAACCATGTCATCCCTATCTGACCTATGTCCTCCATGAGACTTGGTACTATATGCCCCCATTAGTCATTTCCTCCTACCCATAACTAATTTGTGGTTGTCCCTGTCTCTGTAAATTTGATAGGCTTTTAAGAATCAATGACCTAACCCTTGTTTTCTCTTACTAAGCTCTAGCAAGTCTTTCCTATGGCCAAATTATCCTGTCATTGTGTGTCTTACAACTTCTGATCTCTACCTTTAAACTTCTCAAGGTATGTGCCATATCAAGGGAGTACTCATCTCCATGTTGCTCAAATGATCTATAAGGAGATTCAAGTGAACTGTAATCCATTTTTTTTCTTGTCATCTTTTGTCTTATTCTTCCCACAAATGTACTTGTTAGATAAACCAAATATAAACAGAATCCACATACCTTAGTGTGTTTTAGGGGAGGCTATTTTTTCTGCATTCCATATTAGCACGATATATATATATATATATATATATATATATATATATATATATATATATATATGATGATGACATCAACATATCAATCATATCAACATCAACATGAAAATGAACATCACCAATGTTCATCACATACCAACAACGTCATCATGATGCAAACTACAATAATGACCATAACAACACATGCATAACAAACATATCAAAAACTAACATGCATACATGACAATCACATTCATCCCACCCATTCCAAGTATTTGAACCTAGAAGCTTTGATACCACCTTGTAACACCTTCTCGCACATACAGCCAATCACACAAGCCTTGCAGGGTAAACATGAGATAAGTGTCACTATGACATGAATCGACCTCCTAGTTCTAGTTAAGGAAGTGGGCCTACAAATTGACCACAAAATGACATCCCACAAGGAATATAGATCACCCTGGAGTTGAAGAAATACCTGAAGTGGTCAATCTCTGAATTGGAACCTTGTTTCACTAAGCTAGACTCATAACCACACCCTTGATATAACTTCCATGCTGTTGAGGATATAACTCCAATCACAGGTTTTCCTCCATGTAGTTATGACCTAAAATCCTCAGTTTAAAGCATGTGGTCCCGGGATATGTACCACTTTTTTAGGCCAACCTCTAGACCACTACCCAAAATTGCCTTAGAATTTCCAGAATTATCATTAACATGATGATAAGGCTAAACATTTAATCTCGTATCTAAAATTTGACCTAGAATACCTAATCCATAATAGACATTCCGTCAAACAAATGCAAAACATAGAAGCTACAATTCATAACTGCATATCTGATCATAATAGTCTACGATTCATCTAAGGATCACCAAGAAGGCTCGATTCCCTCTCCACATAGTTTCAAAAACACTTATTAGTCCATACATTCATCAACCAATTATTAACTAAAAAATTCATGACAAGAGCCACAAATAATACACATCATATAACTAGCATATAACCAGAAAATAACCAACATAGTAACCATGATAGCTCAACCATAATATCAATAACATAATCACTACAAATGCTCATATATAACAATAGAAAAATGTCTCATATTAACATATGGAAATTTCAACCAAGTCAGGAACTTCCACATACCACTCGACCATAGATTAGGCTTAAAAAAATCTCTCTTTCAGCTAATCACCCCTATGCCATATTCCAAGCATGAATACGGGATCTCATGGAATAAACCAATACAAAACCAAAGCAGGGCTTCCACAGGAAAAACCACCTCAACCCTCAACTTCAATGATTTCCCCTTTATCATCAAACATCACTAACATCAACAATATCGGTCTCTACCCAAGTTGTCTAGGGCTCTAGGAACTAGTAATTCAACTCACAACCTTCCAGGGCTCGAAATTATTTGTCCAACCGAACTGCAAGGGCTAGTAACTAAACCCACCAAGGGCTCCAAAGTGTTTGTCCCAACCTAATCTCCAGGACTAGTAACTTAACCAAATCTCTTCCAGGGCTTCCAAAGAGTTTGTTCCAACCCACAGCCATAAGGAACCTGAGAACCAATCATAAAAAATACAATGGAAAAAACCCACAACACCATCTAGGAAATCGTAAGGCAAGGCTAAAACCACTATCAATCCAGGAAAACATCCATGCCAATGACAAAACACAACCAAAAAATCACATGCACATACTATGCATCCAGAAAGAAGTAAGGAAATCATACATGAAACCTCTTACTTACAAAGAAATCCAGTTGTAGTTGTTGATCCAACTATTCCGTTGCACTTTTCTACTATTATTTTCCTTCTTTCTCCAAATCCAAGTGAATACTACAGTTCTCCAAGCATGCTCAAAGAATGCATTAAGTGTGCAATAGTATGAGGGAATGGAAGAGAGCTCCACCCAAAAAATGTCCAAAGGCTGTTAAAAGCTAGCAGTTGATCCTTAGAAGCCTTTTTATCATTGAGGCCTCCATTTTATTCATTTTCCTCCATGTTTCCTTCAATTTCGCTCTCATGCAAATATGTATCCCTTCACCTTACTTTTCTCCTATATCCTTTATTTCATAAATAAAATGCCAATTATTTCCACTTTCCCTTTGCCAATGTCTTTTCCAATTTCCATAGCTATTAATTAATCACCAGTGATACCCATCACTATGATTTTAACACTGTTACCTACTTTTTTTTGGTAGCATAAAAAGCACCTGATTTTGAAAAGTGGTGATGCAGAATCACCCCTTTTTTTTGTGCACATTTTTGACGCTCTAATATTTTTATTTATGAAGTATGAATATTTGTTTTAAAATGTTAGTGATTTTCATACTAATTTTGAAACGTATTGATGCAGCATCAACTTTTTTTTTTTTTACAGTGGTGATTTTCATGCTAATTTTGAAACGTATTGATGCAGCATCAACCTTTTTTTTTAGAGTGGTGATTTTCATGTTGGTAATAAAACACAAAACTTAGATAAAAAATATATATATATAAAAACAATAAAAAACCCAATAAAAATGTTATAAAAAAAAAAAATCGTAAAAATAAAAAATTTAAACAAAAATAAATTAAAAAAAAACAAAAATATTCAAAAATTATATGAAAAGAAATGAAAAAATTTGAAAAAGAACACATAATTTAAAGAAAAAAAACAAAAATTAACAGAAAAAATAAAAATAAAAACATCAAAAACGTTTTTTTCTAAGTTATTAAAAAAACCATATAATTAAAAAAAACAATTAAGTAGAAAATTTAAAAATAATTAAAATTACAAAATTAAAATTTAGATAAAAAATAAAATACAAAAAAGAAAAAATTAAATTTAAAAATTTAAATTAAAAAAATAATAATAATAAGAAAAAAAAATACAAATTTTAAGATTAACAAAAAAAACAAATTAAAAAAAAAAAAACAAAATTTAAAATTGAAAAAGAAAATTAAAATAAAAGAATTAAAAAAAAAAAAACTATCATTAAAAAACAAAAAAATGAAAAAAACTACGTGCAAATAATTAAAAAACAAATATCCATAAATTTATTGTTTTTTTTTTAAAGGAAACCATTTGTAAATTTTAAAAATGAAAAACTAAATAAACTAAAAGATTAAAACAAAAGATTAAATTTAATTAAATTTAATAAATTTAATAAATAAATTTTAAATTTTAAAAAGTAATTAATCTAAAATATTAAATTTCAGAAACTTTTTTTAAAAAAAATAAACAAAAATTTAAAAATAAATAAATTTAAAATAAATAATTTTAATTTAAAAAAAAATTAATCTTTTGAAATTAAAAAAATAAAAAAAATAAAAAAAATAAAAAAAAAAAAAACAAAAAAGAAAAAAAATCAAATTACAAAAAAAAAATATCAAAAATTAAAAACAGAATTAAAAAAAAAAAAAAAATGTTACGAATTAAAAAATATTAAAAAAAAACAAATTAAAAAAGAAAACAAAATAAATAAATAAATCAAATTAAAAAAAAATTATTAAAAATAAAAAAGTATAATTTTTTTTTTTGATCGTGGTGGCGCCGCCAATCGGCTTCCCGCCTAGGTGGCGGCGGAGGGCGATTCGGAGAATCGGCTTCCCGCGGTGGGAGGACGATTCCCGAAATCATCCTCCTGCCGCAGGAGGCTGATTCCCGGAATTGCCCTCCCGACGCGGGAGGCTGATTTCCGGAATCGCCCTCAGGAGGGTGATTCTCGAAATCGCCTTCCTGTGGCAGGAGGCCGATTCCCAGAATCGCCTTCCTATGGCAGGAGGCCGATTCCCGTAATCAGCCTCCACCGCCACCTAGGCCGGAGGCTGATTGGCGGTGCCACCACGATCAATTTTTTTTATTTTTTTATTTTTTTTAATTTTTAATATTTTTTTTAATTTGATTTTTAAATTTTCTTTTTAAATTTAAAAAATTAAAAATAATTTTTTTTAATTTAATTTTTATATTTGCAATTTAATTTGTTTTAATTTTTTTTTTAAGACTATTTTTTATTTTATTTTATTTTTAATTTTATTATTTTTTTGTTTTTAATTTTATTTTTCTATATTTTGTTAATAATTTTTATTAAATTTTGTATTTTTTATTTTTATTTAATTGATTTAAAAAAAAATAAAAATCATGTATTTTTTTTCTTATTAAATTTTATGTTTAGTTTTTTCATTTAATTTTTTAAAATTTAATAAATTTTGTATTTTTTTTTAATTTATTTGAATTTAATATTTTTTTATTTTTTTTATTTTTTTAAATATATAAAATTTTTATATTTTTTTTTATTTGAATTAAAATTTTGTATTTAAAATTAGATTTTTTTTTTAATTAAACTTAATATTTTCAAATTAATTTGTTTTTTATTTTATTTTTTATTTAATATAATTTTTTTAATTTCTTTTTTTTTTCAATTTTTCATTTTTAATTGATTTTTAAAGTTTTTTAACTTTTTATTTTAATAATGTTTTTTTTTTCTTCATATTTAAAATTTATTTGTTTATTCATTTATTTATTAAATTTTTTTTTTTTTTTAATTTAATGAAATCTAATATATATATTTTTAATTTAAGTTAGTATATATATATATATATATATATATATATATATATATATATATATATATATATATATATATATATATATAAAATTTAAATTTAATTTATTATTTAAAATTTATTTGTTTTTTAATATATATTTTTTTAAATTTAATATTTTTATTGTATTTTATTTTTATTTTTTATTTTTAATTATTTTTCATTTTTTAACTTTTAATTTAAATAATTTTTTTTTTAGTTTTAAATTTATTAAAATTTAATATATTTCTTTAAATTTTTTTTTAAAATTTTTTATTTTTTTTTAAATTTAATAAACATTTTCTTTTTCTTTTTTAAATTTAATTTCTATATTTTATTTTTTATAATTTCTTTCTTTTTTTACTTGTTTTTTTTTTTTTTTTTTTTTTTTTTTTTTTTTTTTTTTTTTTTTTTTTTTTTTTTTTTTTTATTTCTATATATTTTGAAAATTTAATATTTAATTTTTTTTTCTTAAATTTTAGGTTTTTTTAAATGTTTGAATAAAAATTTTTATTTTGTGTTTATTTTTATTTTTTTATTCCTATATATTTTTAAATTTTAAGCTTTAAAATGTTTTTATTTTTTAAATTTATTTTTTTCTTAAATTTTAAGTTTTTTTTAATGTTTGAATTTAAAAAATTAGAAAATGTTATTTCTATTTTTAAAAATGTCAAAAATATGACACAATTTTTTTTTTTTTGTTATTCCAGCATCAACTGGTTTTGTTTTGAGGGTGTTTTTTCAATCATTTTTTCAAGAAACAATTTTGTTTTTACCATAATTTTATAAAATGTTGAAATTTGACCTTTAAAAAAAAACCAAGTGCGTTCTGGAATATACTTTTTTTGTTTTTTGGGTGTTTTTTCATGTTTTTTGAGTCTTTTTGGGCTAGAGCTCCAGTTTCGAGGTCAGGTTACCTATTTCATCAGTAACAGTGTTTTTTCCCAATATTGAACTTGGAATACATGTTCCATGAACATGGTCTTATTTTATTTTCATGGAAAATCAACTAGAGGTTGTTACAAATAGTCTCTCATGTTGCTAACATTCAACAACTTTCTTTAGTGAACACTTAACATTTCTTATTGTTTTTTATTTTTTCAAATTCTGTTTCTACATATTTTCACTAACTAGACATAGCAACCATCTTTATCGAGGGTGAATCGTGATTTCCCCTTACCAAAATATCATGTCCCAAATCAAATAATGTTTTAATGTGAAATTTGTTATGTTGTTTTGTCTAATTTTCATGTTTCTAACTAATATAGCATATTATTTAATATTGGTTTCAAGATAAGTGTTATGAAAAAACTACGAGAGTAGCAATGGGTTTCCCCACGTCTCCCATTGTAAATCGTTTCATGGAAATTTTTGAAAAGAAATCCCTTGAATATTACCCATTGAATCCAAGGTGGTGGAAAAGATACGTTGATGACACCAACATCAAGTGGTCTCATGGAGATACTGAACTTGAAAAATTTCTCAACCACCTTAATACAAGATCTCAGAACATTAAATTTACTATGGATATTGAAGAAAACAATAGCATTAATTTCCTTTATGTGTTGATCAATAAGAAATTTGATGGTACCTTAGGACAACAAGTCTACGTAAAGAAAACTCACACTAACATTTAACTCCATTCAAATTCCCACCATCACCCCTCTCAAATTATTGATGTTCTTAACACTGCATCCATAAGAGCCTTTAGCATTTCTGATGCTGAATACATTGTCGAAGAAAAGAACTATTTGATCAATGAATTCAAAATAATTAGCTACAAAGAAGAAGAAATAAAAAAAAACCTTCAAAAAGGTAGAGAAAAGAAGGCTCCAACCACATATACCTAACCACCATGCAAAAAAAAAAAAAATCTTCCATACATCAAGGTGTGAGTGATAAAATTGCCAAAATTCTGAGAAAGAAGAACTTCTCGATTGCTTTCAAACCAATGAGGACTATCTATTAAGAAATGAGGTTCGTCAAGGATCATATGGAGCCACATCAGCACCAATGGATCTATAGAATAACATGTTCTTGTGGTAATTGCTACATTCGGTGAACTGGAAGATACTTTAGAATCATGATGAATGAACATGATACTCATATTAGACATGATGAGTTCACTCTTCTTCCCTCGTTGATCACTCCATCAAAATGAAGAATCATATAAACCTTGAGAACACTGAAATTATTGCTAGAAAAAACCTTTGTTTAAAAGACACTTTAGAGAATCTTTGGGTATCATAAAAAACCCTAAAAATCTAAATAGATCCAATGACCTTGAAATCAACAACTCTTGGATTCGCCTCCTACAAAATCCTTAAGAATTCTTAAATCCTACCCCATTTTCCTTCCTTTGTTTACATTCTTCTTATTATATCCTTCCTCCCTTCCTTTCTTCTTTCCCTCTCTTTCATACATGGGTATGAATTAACACTTCAATAAAATACTAATATAATAATAATAATAATAATAAAATAATATTAGTATACATAGAAATATTAAAATTATAATTTTTAATAAAATTCAAGTAATTAGATCGATTAATATTTAATTGTTAACTTGAATATATTATTAATAATTAAATAATAATAATAATATGAATTATAATATTAATATGAACTAGAAATAGCATTACAACATATTTTAATAGGTTTATAGTAATTAGGTTTATTAATATTTAATTTGCCTTAAAATATTAATTTTATTGTAATTATTATAATACTGCTTTTCGTAATAATAATATAATTTTGATCTTTAATTTCTTCTTAATTAATAGAGAAAATAAAATATATATCATGAAGATTATATATTAAAAAAATATATGTATCATTATATTAATATTATTAATTATTATATCAATAATAATAGATGAATTATATTTAATATATTCTTTTAATAAAATTAATGTAATATTAATTATTAATATTTATTGAACTCGAAGATATATATATATATATATATATATATATATATATATATATATATATATATATATATATATATATATATATATATATATATATATATATATATATACACTTTTTATGATAAATATAAAATAGTAAGGATGCAGAAAATTCAATATATATATATATATATATATATATATATATATATATATATATATATATATATATATATATATATATTTATATGTAGTTTGACACTATTTCCTCAGGGATTTATGTCGTCGTGATGGATCCAATTATGAACCTGAAACATAGACATTTATACAAATGACTGTGGTAAATTTGAGCCACCAGATTGAAAATATAATGTATGTTATAAATGTATAATTTGGTACCACCATTCTTATTTAGTTCACCATGTTGGTATTTCATTATACAGCATACATCCACACCATTCATCATACAATATAATGGAGAAAATAACCGTTGGTGTTCCATCCTCCACTGTACACCCCTCCCACCCCAAGATACTTCATTTAATCCTATACCATGGGGTTTATCATCACCCAACCTCATACAAACAACATATTGTATCCCTTACTGGATGGTGGCCTTTAGTCGAGAGTTCGGCAAGCTCACCCTAGACCATGAGGAATGCACGTAGTGAGTGAGCCGGGAATGTATCCCTTACCTTAGAAGCAACATCAACGGATGGGATGGGTTGGAAGCCCTTACCTTAGAAACACCGGATGGATGATGGGGATGGTCAATTAACCAATAGGGTCACTTAGTACCACCCCAGATTTCGAAACCTTCTCCTTCTATTCTCCAGGGTTCCGAACCAGGAGGGAGAGGTTGCAACAACATAGGAGAATACATTCACTGCTGGTAGGAAAGCCAAGAATCAATATACATTTTAACAGTTCTCTCTCAAGAATGATGTTACACGAGAGCTACGCATAGTTTCTCAGATCTCCAAAGCAACTATTCAGGTTACCACATGCCCAGGGAGGAGTGTGAGGTTAGTCGGTGGGGAATAATCAAAAAATAAATCTAAGAAGCTTTCCGAGTAGGGTAACCGCCTAGGCCATGGAGTGATAGAGAATAAAGTTGTGTCCTTTTAAATAAGGAGAAGACCTAGCTAGTAGAACTCCCCTCGCTATAGCAGCCAGACCAAATCTACTAATATATTACTATACAAGCTCGCATGGAGACGTTTCACTTGTATGTCACAATTGAGAGCATATATACTGTTTTTGTGATATTTTTAGTGCTTTATTCTTAGGATTCTACAACTTACATAGATTCCGGGTCATATATTATGGATTATGGTGACAACTTGTTTCATAGGTTCTCGTGCATATATAAGTTGAACTTGTCATGTTCCTACAAATATAATAACAACTCTATTCATTGTAAAATGGGCTTTACCTTATAGCTTCCGATTTAGCTCTTAGAAGGCCTATTTATCTATTTCTTGTGGAAAGAATGGAGACTTATATATTTGGTGGATAAGCTAGAACTGGTGAGTATGCGGGCTAAGAAGCTGGGAATTTTTATTTGCTTCTGCGTCCATTACTGCTAGAACATTTAGATAAGATCAGTTTATGGGATGGGGTCAGGGTCCATCACTTACAACCTATCCACCTAAAGACCTATACCTTCTATACCTATACCACTTGCTTCATTAATTGCTTATTAACTACTGCTATGAACCGTTCTTAGGTATCAGCACCGGATCACTTCGTCCCTCACTCTTACCTTATTGTTTTGTGGGTAGCGCTAATTGCCAAGCCGGTGCTCATTCCTTTCGTAATCGTTCCTTTCGTGATGCGAGTAACAGTAGTATCGGGCCGGTAGGAAGTAGCAGTAGCAGGATATAGTAATAGCGGTCAGTATACTTAGTAAAGATATAGCAGGTCTCCCGGCGGCTTTCAGGGGAATCAGGGGGGGGGGTGAAAGTGGTAATGGGTGCTTACAGTTAATGGTTGGTTGAATGCCTAATAATACCCTCCCTCTATTACTTCCTGGCACATCCTTAATGAGTGAGGTGGGCAGTAGGTCATTCTTTGTATTCTGGGGATTCTACAACTTGCATAGATTCTGGGGACTGCACTTGCAGATTTCATAGCTGTTGGCTCTCTCATTGTTGGTTCAAATAGTGTTTGCTCCTGAGCTCCCTGCACTAGTGCGGAATCGAGCTGAAGCTGCGGTTTCAATTTTATCCACATCCCGAAGGTGCAACGATACTACATACCCTGGCAGAAAGTGCCACAAGGTTGAATGCAGACAGAACCTTCCACTTTGTTACATATCCTTCCCATTTAGTCATCAGTGGGTTGAGGGGTATTCTCTATTCACTTTTTATTTATATTCTTTTCTAGTTATTGGGTGGGTTTGACCCCTGAACATTCAATTTGAGTTTCCACAAACAAGGAAGGTTAAGGCCAGACAGACCCGGACTGTTGGAAGGAACTCAGAGCTGCTAACATCGAATTACAGTTACCAAACACACGACAAGCTTTGTTTACTACATGACAGACATACCCTTCCAGTTGCACAAGGTTGAGCCTACTAGAACCACCATTCGTGTTAAGTAGTAAAGTAGTTCTACTTACCCGTATCCCCCTAAGGTGGTAGGGGAAAAGGCCGGTATTTACTATATTTAGTAGGTATCACTATCATCCCTAGAGGACTGTACTTAGGCAATTAAGCTTAGACCGAACCACCCTACAACCCGATACATTCATTATATTACATTCCATTGGTACCGCCTTGGCCACCTCACCTGTACTAACGGATATTGATACTCGTAGGTATGAACATAGAGCTACTACTGAATTATTAGTCAGTTTAGATACTTATTATAAAATGTGAGAACAGCAGGATAGACAGCATGTATGTATATTATATATGATATATAAGTGTTTGCCTATAAACAACGAGGGGGTTAACTACCTTTGGTCCGGTTTTTCCACCTTGCCTTTGCTCCAGTAATATGATCTTTAGGAAGGGATCATATGAATCACTCAATATCATCTTCACTCAATTATGTTGGTAGGGTGTATCGTTTAATAACAAGATGGTATCTTCATACTCTATGCTATGAATCACTTCATTATCAACCGGATGGATCAACCTTCATTGCAATCTAGGGTGTCTTAGAGCATTCTTATACTCTCCTCATCATTTTTGAATATTTTAGAAAAGAAATGAATGAAAATTTTAGGATGACTGATCCTTTTCATCCAGTACATATGATGTCCTTCTATTGTTTCATCCATTTTCTCTGCACCAATCTACCCTATTAAATCTCCCCTTGGTGAGTTCACCATTCAAAAAATATTATTACATATATAGTGGTTGCATCTATGGTTATTGCAACAAAATCCACCCCATTACTGATTGTTGCTTCAAATTAGGTTGACTAGATGAGTGCTTCACCTCCTATGAAATATTTATTCATGGTGAGATCATTACTTGATGAAATTATTATCTAGCATAAATGGAATTTACCTTGTGGATTTTGATTTTCTCATTAATTATCCCTAGAAATATTACATAGAGGCATGGTTGTAAAGATAAGGTCTAAGTTATTTATAACTTATGATCTCATATGTAGTGAGTTTTTAATATTGAATTTTATTTATATTTACGCCGTAGGTGTTACTATTTGAAAACAACATACCTGTTGCTTTGCTGTCCTTCGTGTGAATCCTTCGATCTTTTGTTAGATGATTAAACTCTCTTTGTCCGTTGATTTCAAGTCAGGTTAGTTATTAGTTATTAAAATTGGTTATGAGCTTGGTGTTTCCCAACCGTTTATATGTTTGATGGAGCCCATCTCTGTTCCTATCAACGCCGCTGATCATGTTCTTGCAATCTTCCCGGGTGTTGTCGTTGCCCATGCCGGACCTGGTAGAGCTCGTCTGCAGAAATGGACCCATTTTCGTCGAGATCGAAAGCATGGAAGGCATTTTTCAGATCTTCTAAGCAGGTGGCCCTGTCGTTACCTTTGGTATTTAGATTGATGAACTCCTCCAGGTTCGGAATAGCTCTTTATTGTAACCTGCGTCGAAGTGTTGAGGAAGGCCATCAATAGTTCCTTATGTTCTTTTTAATTTCCTAGAGGAAAAGAGACATGATAAAAATGAGTCTGCGGAAGAGGAAGGGGCTGCACTTAGAGAAACGCGGGCCTGAGTAGAGAAGGCGGATGTTGCTGCTAGTGCCAGGACACAAGAAGGGTTGTAAACTCTGTAACCATTGTATTGCAGTCACTCTTTAGTGAATAAATCTTGTTCACATTTTGTGTTCTTATTGAAAGGATTGTATGCCATAATAGTGTTATTGTTCTGTGTAATTTTCCATTCATTACCAATGTGGCATATTCCATTCAATAATCTATTCAAAATTTATGGTCTGCTCTGCTATAAGACATTTTATTTATGCTACTGAAAAGCTTAGAGTACTTTGTGTATATATCCTGTTTTGAGCATTTAACTCTATTTAGTAAGGAGGATAAACAGTTCTCATGCATCTATTGAAATCAGATTTGTCGTTTTTGTTTCCTTACTATAAAATAATTTAAGCAAGAGGTACCCATGCAGATCATTGAATTTCAAAATGGTTCTAGTTGTACATAGGGATAAAACAGTAATAACAGAAGAGGCAGTCCTCCAGTGCCTATGGTTGTGTATATAGGTTGGTAAACGTAACATTGTTTTATTTTATTAAAAAAGATTAAATAAGGATGACCTTATGCATTTTAAAATAATGCTCAAAATCGCCAGCACTTTGAATAAAAATAGTTGTAAATACAAACATATAGCAGATTTTGATGGGCGATTCGAACTCTAATTAATTGCAAGCCTGATGTAGATGCCTAATCTACAGGTCTTGCATTGGAAATTTGTGCAGGTTTTAACTCTGACGAGATAAATTTCATATGAAACTAAATTTAATATGAAGCTTATTGTGTAACATCTTTGTGATATGTACTTTTCTTTTGTGTAAGGAGGAAAACTATGATGGAATCAATCAATGCAATTTAATCTAATCTGCCAATTCCATATTGATATATTCATCTTTATCCTCCCATAGTTATTTAATTTAGAAAAAGAAAGAGAAACTTACTTGTTCATCAAGAAGAAACGACTGAGATGGATTTTTTCTCCCATCATATTTGATACACCCACGCACTATACAAAGAAACAAATAGTTCTAGCGGATCCATGGATAAAAAAGAAAATTTATGAAGACAACACAAACCTCAGATGTGGGCGCTTTGAGCTTTAATTGCTTTCCAACCTCATATAGATGCTTAACTTTTATGTTCCGGTTGGGAAATTTGGGCATGTTTGAATCCTAAGCATATAAATCTCACATTATACTAAATTCGAGATGAAACAAATTTAGAAAACAGATTCATCTACAACCATCAAATGAGAAACAAAGAGTTATGTGCAACTGATAAACAAAATTAGAAAACATATTCAACTCTCAAACGATAAACAAAAAGTTGTCTGCAGTTGATGAAACAAAATTAGAGAACATATTCATTTACGACCCTCAAACAAAGAAACAAAAAGTTATTTACAACTTTTAGTAGTATAGTGCTTTTAAATTGGTTGACATAGGATATCCTAATATTAATAATATTTTTATTTTTATTTTAGGTAATTTGCTAATAGTTGTTAAATAATTGAGTTGTAATATTATGATATTTATAATTTTATTTCTATTTTAGGTGTCGTTAGCATTATAGTGTTTTTAAATCCTGGTTTCAATTGTCAATAGTTGTTTCAAATAATTGTTTCATGTATCTTGCATTTGGAAAGAAAATTATTGTAGATTGAACATGTTTTTTTCTGTATTTTTACTTTCAATTACAAAGACATATATTTTACTTAGCAACTATTTCTTTAAGAATATTACGGTGTTTCCTTTGCAACATCTGATAATGGTGCAATTCCTAGTTTGAAACTATGTTAATTGATATACTTGTGGGAAATCACATTTATGAATGTTTTTCCACTTTCATTCTCTAGAAAGACACGTGACTTCCAAACGCAAAAAACTCGGAGAATGAAATTGGTAGTGGTGAGGGTCAAGAAATGAATTATTTTTTATCTCAACCACAATGCACCATTTTTAGGCATGAGGTGTCATTTTTTTTCATCGGGGGACATGTTATCATTTTTTCACGGAGCTCGTCCAATAATTCAAGGGTCATGGGGGTAATAGCTATTCCTTTCCTTAATCAACCTTAATCAATCATGTTATTTGAAGTGTAAGTTTTTAATTAAGCATGGTATTAATTCAAGAAATGTGGCTTGTTTGGGCATTCCTTGAGCATTCTCGTCATCTGAAGTGTAAATTAGCTACTAAACACGGCACAAACAATTAAGAAAATAAGATGGAAATTTGACTTTTATTGACGGGATAACATATAAGGGATTAAGAATTCGAAGTTTTTAAAGGTTCAAAATTGATAATGGATTGGGTAGGTGATAAATACATATCAAATATTTTATTATTAGAACCTTTAACAAATTAGTTTCATGAAATTAAAGGAAGTTTTGAAGGCCTTACCTTTGCGCACACCTATAGAGAGTTCAATGTCCTCACTAATTAGTTTTCTTCTAGACAAACGATAAACTTCAAGGGCATTAATTATTTAGTACTCAAATGTTTAGAGGGGAGTTTCTAGTTGTACTTAATAAACTCATGTATTATTGTAGGGTTTCTTATCATTTTTTGTATTGTTTGTTTTTTGCATTTTGATATAGATGTTGATTTGTAGCATGAGGGCCGCTAATTAAGAAACATGTTTTCTTTTAGTGAAAGATTCCTTTAAAGAGCTTTAAAATATGTTTTATAGAATTTATAAACTAATAGTTTAGATACTTTATCTTTCCACACATCTATAGAGAATTCAATGTCCTCACTAATGAGTTTTCCAAACACGTAATTGACTTCATAAACATCAATTTATTACTCAAAAGTTTATATTAAAAGAGTTTGTAATTATATCTAACAATTTCATTTACTAATGTAAAGTTATATATATATATATATATATATATATATATATATATATATATATATATATATATATATATATATATATAAAATTACCTTGGGACATCCTACGTTCAAATTTAGTTTGAGAAACTTGATTTATTTATTTAAGCATGCTGAATTGATAACTTGTTATTAAAGTGATTTTAAACCTTCAAAATTCCACAATATTTTATTATTTAATTTAGACAACCATTTTAAATTATTAGATTTTTTATTTTATTTTATTATATTATATAATTTAATTTGTAATTTTTTAATTATTTTTTCATTTTAATAATATATATTCTACAAATTAATATGATATATGTAATATCCATATCTAAAATTAACATATAAATTAATTTATATAATATTTAAAGTAATTAAAATTTAAACTTAAATAAAATGTACATTATAATATTTAAAATAAACCAAAAAAAAATTAAAATAGTTATTGTAATATTATTTTTAATTAAAAAAAAAAACTTATTTAATACTTTCAAAATAATTTAAAATTATTATTTTATTTTTGAAAATTACAATGAATTATATATATATATATATATATATATATATATATATATATATATATATAATTTTAAAAGTAATGTATAACATACCTTTATTATAATTTAGTATATATAAAGAGTTTAAGTAATTGAGGGAATTTTTTTTAGTTAATTTTAAACAAAAGCTTGAATTTAAGTGTCCCATGAATTTTGGAGAGTGTTAAATCTGTTTATTATTTTATTAACTAAATTATATATTAAATTGAATCAAATAATTAACAAACAATTAAAATAGGTCATTGTTTAAGATATTTATAATAATAAAAAATGAATGTGTTTATCTTTTGAGAAAAATTAAAAAAAAAAAATATTGATTTGCCAATATGTATTAAAATGATTTATTTTTAAACTCAATGGTGTTATCTCACATTCCCCTAAATTATTTAATTACGTAATTTAACTACATAATTGACTAAGTATCCCAAAATACTTCAAATTTTATGCTTGCAAGCTTGTGGACATATAAAGTTACTACCTTATCTTACAACAATAATATTCCTTGATTTTTGTTTACTTAATGTAGTTTTTCTTGTTTCTATCATGTAATGTATCAATTTTACATTTTAGTATTCACATAATGTTATCCACTCAAATATACCATGGCAGGACCTATTTAATGAATAGGTTACGAGTTGAGGAGGGGGTAGGATATGGAAGTCAGGTTCATTGAACACCAGTGTCAACGCACGATATTTAATTTGTAAGTGATAATGAATTGTAGGTTTGTAGATCTTGGGTCTGGACACTCGTCATCACGATTTCGGAGGGAGGCTCGATGGATGTATGAAAATGACGACTTATATATAATAAATATTGGTGTTATACAATTATAATTAGCAATATTTAATTTGTAAATATATCAAATCTTGACCATCGTGACTCGTCATGACGATTTCAAAGGTTCGGTGGATGGACGATCACAATGGTGTAGGGTAACTCCAATTTAATGGATAATAGTGATGATTTGGGACATATAAACTTTGATGAGTTCTATATTTTTTCTTGGAATTATATTATAACTATGTTTTAGGTGCAAGCCACAGGGGCTTTAGTCAATTAACCTTTGAGATATTGCGTGCATTCATGATATACTAAACAATACCTCTAATTCCATTACATATTGGAAAATGCTTCTTAAAATCACATTATTTAACCCTATACCAATAGGAACTCAATACACCTTTCTAATTAAAAAAACCCCTACTTGTATTGTAGGTATCCAATTTTTCATTAACATATTTTATATGCCTTTATTTTTTTTCATTAACTTTGAGCTCCATTTTTTATACCGGTTAATATAAAAACCCTTTGCCCCCATTATATCCCTTAAATATTATGTAATTTTTTCCTCAATATATATCCCCCAATATGAATGCACATGGTATGACATTTCTCCCCACTGAAGTCCCTGGTGCTACAAGCTAACGTGGTAGAGGAGTTTGTTTCGTAGAAGAAATTTCATTGAGAGTTCGGTCCAATTCATTGTGAATATGGAGTCCCATGGATAAGGAACCACAAGCGCAGAGTCCACTGAAAACTACAATGGCATTTAAAAGAGGTAGAATGCACTAGTGGTTGCTCATTGGGGTTATGGTTTTTTTGGTGGACTAGTATGGTAGCTTGTTTTTTAGTCTCCTTTATTCCGAGAAGGGTTGGAACAACCATTGACTTCTTTCTCAATATAAAATCTGAAATTTTGATTGTATTTCACTGTCCACATATTTGGCTTTCTTATTTCCTTCCACATTTAAATTCACACCTCCTATAAGTCTTCCTTTACACCTCTCTATGCAATTGCTAGTTTTAATCTCTCGGAGATGCAATTTCTAGTTTTAATCTTTTGGAGATGTAATTTCTAGTTTTAATCTCTCGCACAACTAGGTTGAGTGACATAAAATTTGTGTTTGGGTGGAATGATCTGTCATCCTCGAACTTTTTTGGGTTGAACAAATATCAGGCATAACTAGGGTTCGTTACAAATAATTTGTCTTCAACTAGAATGATCCACCTTCTAGAAATTTTTTGGGGTTGACCAGAATTTGTCTCCAGGTGGAATGATCTGCCTTCTAGAAACTATTTGGGGTTGACCAAATCTTGTTTACATGCCATTGAATGAAAAAATTCCACCAAGATCTAATCTTTGAATAAGGGGAAAGAAAAGTGATGCAAACAAAATTATTACAATCAACCTGAAAAACACATAACTTTCCATTATGCAGAAAAACCCTAGATTTGTCTACACCATCCCTCCGCTCTCCATAATCTAAGGAGGAATTTGTGAATTTTTGAAATCATGTATAACTTCTCAGTCATTGCCTCGCACTCATAGGGCCTACCACATTAGAGAAGAAATAATTCACTGCCTAACTATTCGGTTTAAGATATCCAAATTGGCTTTATGTATATATCGTCTAGGAAAAAATAACGTGATTTCAAATATATCTATATTGTTGATGTATACAGTGAATCAGTTAATAATGGAAACAAATTCAAACATTGAGTATAACTCCAGAAAAATTGTATAACTCTGGTTGTGGTTGTTGTTTCATGAGTAATTTAACTTATGCCATCTGGAAAGGTGATCACACTAATTTAATTTACGCCATATGTTGACGTTACTTGTCTATAGATCGTGTCTGCCCACCTGGAAACATGCCAAGCCAAGCCAACAAAAGAGTGGCATTTTATATATAAATTTAAGAACTCACTATGTTGTATCTACCAACATGAAGCATTTAATAATATTAGACTCATATTTAACGAGCACTACAACTTGTCTCTGCACATGCACATGATAGAAAAAATGACAACTAATTCACATTGTTTCAACTTATAAAATTGATAAGGATGTTGTTTTAGGGGCAATCCAAATTATTTATGATATTCCCAATGAATAATTTCCCTGCAAACTACATCACCAAATACAACTAGGAGGGACATTATATGGTTAGCAACTGCAAATGGTATCCAATGAAAACTCGGGTAGGAAGCCAAAGGGAGTAGAAACATTAATTTTGTACTTGACATCTCTTATTATCGGCGACGCTCATAAAAAGTGCATAAGGTTACCAGGGGACAAGATTACTCCATAACGCTGCCTCCATGATTCTTGTTCTTTGAACACAACATCTCTGCTAATTATGTTCTTCTTAGTGACAAGTTTATACAATTTGTAAGCTTTTGACTGCTCACTATAACTAGTAAATATGCATTTTTCACTTTTATCATCCAATTTCCCTCTTATCTGCTTAGGCACATGTTCATAGGCTACACATCCATAAAATATGAGATGAGATACATGACATGCCTGAACATGCTTCTTCTGGTACTCTGTTCATCGCACACTTTGTAGGAGATCTGTTTGTCACATAAACACACATGCAACTGCTTCTTCCCAATACCCATTAGAAATTTTTTTTCCTTTCAACATGCTCCTTGTAGTGTTCATAATGGTTCTATTCTTTCTCTCTGCTACACCATTCTCTTGTGGTGTGTCCCTTGTTGTAAATTGTCTTCTGATTCCATGTTGGTTGCAGTAATTATGGAATGCCTTTGAATCATATTCTCCACCATGATATGACCTCAATACCTTGATCTGTCAACCACTTTAGTTCTCTGCTAAGGCTTTCAACTCTTTGAACTTTGAAAAATTTTCAGAGTTATGCTTCAAAAAGTAGACCCAAGTCTTTCTTCTATATTCATCAATACAAGTGAGGAAGCAACAACTTCCACCAATCGACTATGTCCTCATAGGTCCACACAAGTCTGTATGCACCAGCTCAAGAGGTTGTCTTACTTTGTATGCAAATCCTTTTGGAAAAAATTCATGGTATTTCTTTCCCAAGATGAAACACTGACAAGTACTAGAAGGTTTTTTGATTGAAGGTAATCCTATGACCATTTTTTTCTGGTGCAGCAATCTTAAACCAGAAAAATGCAAGTGTCCAAACCAAAAGTGCCATAACCGATAATTGTTAGAACATGCAACTGTAAAAGAACTAACCTGATCACTATAATTCATAATTATAGGAAAGATTTTGTTCTTCATCATCTGCACCTTCGCTATCGGCTTCTTGCTTGATGGTTTCTCATAAATAACACACTCTTGTCCTAGAAATATAACTCTGTATACCTTCTTTGTCAATTGACCAACACTTATCAAATTAAGTTTGAGTCTAGGGAAATAATATACCTTTGATATTTTCTTTGGATTGCCCTTATTGGTCATAATGTTCACCACTCCTTTTCCATATACATCCACATTCTTGTTATTCCCCAACATTACTGATGTCTTTACAGAGTGATCCAAATTTGCAACTAGATTCTTCTTGCCTGTCATGTGGTTATTGCAACCATTGTCTAATAGCCGCACATTATCAGAAGGTTCATGCATAGTATGGAAATCTAAGAACATGGAGTTATTATTCTTTGTACTAACATTAGATCTATGATTTCCTTGATCAACTATCTTCTTCCTGCAATCACGAGCATAGTAACCAAATTTATTGCAATAATAACGTCTCAAATTTTATTTTTCAGATCTTTGATTATTGTTGATGCCTCTGTTATTGCTTCCACTTTCATGTTCATTCTCTTCTTGACCATCTTTTTTACACCCATATCTTCTGCCTCATTCTCTGCCTCTTGATCTACCTCTGTCTCGACCTCTTGAAATCGAAACTTGAGTTTTGAGAGAAGTTTCTAAAGTGGAATCCTTATTTCTTTCTATCCTTCCCTCATGCGATAAAATTGATCCCATCAACTCATTAACTGTTAATTTTTCCAAATCCTCGGATTCTTCGATGGCTGCTACCACAACATCAAACTTGGTAGACAAATATTTAAGGACCTTATCAATCACTGTTTGATATATAATATCTTCACCATAATTTTTTAACTGATTTACTACAAACATGACTCGATTCATGAAAGAATTGATGTCATTTATATCCTTCATTTGCATACTTTCAAAATCTCTCGTAGTATTATATTGACTTTGGTCACACCTTGATAGTTTTTTGCCAAAGTCTCCCATGTTTTCTTTGCTGAAGACGTGACCATAATATTCTGGAACACTACTCGGTTCACTTCGTGTTGGATAAGAAGCAATGCTTGTGCATTCTTCCTTTTGTCTTTCTTCAATTGTTCCTTCTCTCGATTAGTGAGATCTCATTCTTCTGCATCATTATGAGGTTCTACAAACCCAAATTTGACATGATCCCAAACACCATGCGCTTTTAACATGGTCTTCATCTTAATAGCCCACATATCATAATATTTCCCTATGAAGAAAGGAAATTGTGGCTAAAAACTTGATGTTGCCATGTTTCTTCAAAAGCAAATCACTTCTCTTATGAAATCTTAAATTTCTTCTTTTGTAAGCTTTGCAAAACTCAAAAAAATAACTTTTTCTTTATATTATAATTGTTTTTTTTATAAAAAAAAATATATATATATAATTTTTTTTTTATAATAACCCGATTAAAAATTTATTGGAAAATATTAAAAAAAAATTATTATAAAAATAACTTTAATTTTTTTTTTTAATAAAATTCTTAAAAAAATATTTGTATTGGTCACTCCAAAAACCTTTTAAAAGAGTGTATCTTCAAACCCTTTTACATGAAAAGCGTATCTTTAAACCCCTTTAATAAACCATGACGAGCGTATCACGTATGCGCCCATGTGAGCTCTAATGACCACGTTAAAAAAAAATATATGCTTTGAAAAAATGAACCTTGTTTGACTTTTATTCTCGACGGTCAGGCTTGTCCGCTTTTTAAACTTAGAACCTGATTGCACATCCGATACACAGAAAACCTGTGCAATAAACTGAATTCCTGGAAAATCGTAAGTTTTAGGATTGCTGCACAGTTTTTAAACTAAAAAGGTGTGGAACTTACACACTTTTTTCACTAAAAACAGGCGGACCTACGCACTTTTTGGTTGATTTTGCAAAAAAACATTTTTAGTCTTTTGCTCTTGGTCCTCTTTTCACTGGCTCTGCACGTCTCAAGGTTCTTGTGATCTTTTCTTAACTTGGATACCAATTTGTTGGAAAGACATAAGATGAAAAACAAAAAATAACACAAGTAATTCACACATGAAACACATACAAACTACGACTCTTCTATTAATCATAGAAATTTCAATCTCTTTGAATACAATGAACCCGGTGAAGGGTATTTATCTTTTTTGACTAACGACTCGCTTGATATGCACACACTTACCAAATTCATCTATCACATAACTTTGATTTACTTAATACTCACTTAATTGACGTGAAGATGAACCACATTACTTGATTCGAAACATCGACCAAATCCTAATGATGTGATTAATCTGAAAGACATTCATCTCTAAATATAGTTAAATCTCCATAGAAGACTTAATTAACTATTTTAACATCCATGACATTCATAACATTAATGACTATGCAAGGTTTGTATTTTATAATGGAAAAGATGATGACCATTACAGAGCATGTGGATGTCTATTTCATAATAAGAAAAAAAATCAAATTAGAATGAACTCTCATGAGCTCTATAGTGAAACAAGTCGTTGGACAGTTCATAAAACACCATGGATGGAAAGGATCTGTCATCTCTGTGAGAATATGAACATCGAGGATGAAAATCACTTCCTTTAGAGTGGGCCGCATACAACCACATTAGAGCTCAATTTCATAATCTTTGTTGCAATAGTAACCTTCCTAGCCCTTTAAGATGTCAAAATTATAATGAGCTAGAGAAGCTTCTCTCCAAGCTTTTTGAACATAGACATAAAATCTTAAATCAAATTAAATAACTCTTTTCTTTGGGTCTGATAGACTAAAGATTGGTCTCAATAGACCTTAACCATCATCATCATCATAAAAAATTTATTTGTAGAAATTGAAATATTTTGAAATTAATATTTCTTATTATATTATTAGTGACCTCTAGAAACAAAAACGTTAATGCTTTATAAAATGTTTATGGACCAATAATAAGAAAGTCCGTTCAAATCAAGATCCAGAATCATATCTATGGCCCGTTGAATATCCCCTTTAATATTTGTTTTTTCAGTCAAAATCTCATTATATAATTTGTTTAATCATGGTTGGAATTTTAGAATACATTTTCTCGTTTTCACACTTTCTCACTTAGTTTTAGAACTTCAACAAAATATTTCATACTTTCTCACTTATTTTTAGAGCTTCAATAAAAGATATTCATGGTTTGTCAAAATTTTTAACTGTGTTCGACAGACAAATCGTCAAATTCCATCCCTAATTTAATGTAAATTTGAATTTATAAAAACTAAAGCGCGAGTTTCTACATAACTGCAATTTGTGATTTTAGTAAAAATTTTTAGATTTTAAATAAAACCAGGTGAAAATAAAATAAAAAATATATAACTCTATTCGATAATGTTTAAAAAAATTAAACTAACTT
>CM076570.1:845860090-846045655 GCA_034641835.2 Pinus albicaulis
AATGTATTTTAAAATTAAATGTAGTAAAGATAATTTTTTTAATGTGTACTTTTTTAATGATTTAATATGAAGAAATTATGCAAACATGTCTGTGTATTAATTTTTGGGAAAAAAAAACTTATAAAAAAAATTATATATATATATATATATATATATATATATATATATATATATATACTTCTTTTCACAATAATAGTAAAAAAACTCATATTATTATAAAAAAATTCAATAAATATTAAAATTAGTTATATTGTAATTAATTTATAAAATTTCAATTTTAAATATAAATTTGTATATAATAATAATAAGAGAGTATGTTATATTGAAATTTTAAATCTAATATTATAAATAACAATATTTAGAATATAAGTTATGCTTTATAATTTTATATTATTGTGTTAGTTTTTTTATGAGGTTTTTTTGGATAATTTTTTGTTTTTACGAGTGACTTCCATCTCAACTCTTTTTTATAAAATCTTAAATCTAACTCAAATTAAACTTTATTGAGACCAACTAATTTACACCTCATAAATAATTTGTTTAGCATTTCATTACTATACATTAATTATTATGATAATATGTTAAAAGTATAATATTATTATTCACATTTCATTATTCAATGGTTTACTTTAAACTCAAATATATAATTTAAAGATAATTTATATTAGAAAATTATAGGTAAACTTTTATATATATAGTTCAACTTTTAATCATTTTAATGTAATTTTTCAATCTTTTAGTAAGCTAGTTTAGTAAAATTCCACATATACCCTTCTTAAAATTTGTTAAATTAAAATTCTTAGTGAATTGGTGATTATTAATGGATTGTTAAAAGTTCTCTAAACAAACATCAGGGCAGTCGCTTATGCATGTTGATATCCCAGCGTTAAATACCCACCAACAATTACTTGCAAAACACATTTAACTATAAATCTCCTCCAAAGTTGTAATTTTCAACTCTCTGATAACTAGGCTGAGATACATAAAATTTGTGTCCGACTGGAAAGATCTATCTTCTGCAAAACCTGTTGGGGTTGACCAAATATCAGGCCTAACGAGGGTTACTTACAAAGAATTTGTCTCCAGCTGGAATGATCGGTCTTCTAGAAACTTTTGTGGTTGACCAGACCTTGTTTGCAGGAAGTTGAATGATTGGGTTGAGTGTCATCAAAATACAAATATTTCATATCAGTCCAAACTTTGACGAAAGTGAGCAAGAGTAATGCAAACAACATTATTACAATCAACCCGAAAAATACATAACTTGTCGTTATGCAGCGAAGCCCTAGCTTTCTCAACACTATCCCTCCGCCCTATAGAATCCTAAGGAGGAATTTGTGAAATCATGGATAAGTCTGAGTCACTGCTTTTGTGGCCCTGTCCTTCGCCTGGACTGTTAGGAGGTGGCACTACCACCTGAGAGAAGGAAGAATTCACAGCCTACCTATTTTGTTTCAGATATCTGGTTTGGCTTTTCGACGGCAAATTGGCCATAGCACATTTGAAGTGACGCGTGAGTGTAATGTCGACAATGGGATTAAAATGGGTAACAAATATTAAACATATATGAGTCTCTCCTTGGATTTTTCATCACGCAACTATATATCTATGTTTTGAATATGTACTGTTATTTTCTTATTAATAGATAGTGGTTTTTTTCTTCTGAAAAAAAAATTAAAGGTATCAGCACCATTTATTCAATCAGTTAGTAACCTCCTATTCAATTTCAGGTTTTTTTTCCTCCCAACACACACGTAATAATTAAATATTATTGAAATATTAAATAAATTTTTGAGTGCAGACAACGAATGATGATTATATGTCCACATCAATGATGAATATAAAAAAAGAAGAAGTCCATGGATGTTTAAAAAAAACAAATTTTAATAATAAAAATAAGTCGTTGAGTTGAGAGGTTTATTCTACAATCTAAAGTTTTGTTTACAATCTAGCACTACTACATGTAAGGGGGTTTTAAGACAATAGTTAAGACAATTTTTGAGTGAGCTTTCTTAACTTGTGTATTGTCTTAAATATTGTATTTAACCTACTGTCTCAAATTTTTGTCTTAAAAAATTGTTTTTGTAAATGCAATATAGAACATAAATTAGTATTGTCTCTATAAAGACACACATGAATTGTTGTCTCTTAAGAAACAATTTCATGTCTCTCTAGAGACAATTTCAAATTTGCCTCTTTAGAGACAATAGATGAGATTAAAAAAATTATTTTTTAAAAATAAACAAAAACATTTTAAATGTTATTTTAAGGTGGTCTGAACATTCAAAATTACCAAATAGTGATTTTAATTACATTAAATCTCTATTCTTTATGGAAAAATAAAAACTAAAAAAGAAAATTCCATTTTTTTATAAGCTAATAGCAAAGTCATTTTAAATCTCAATGAATTATTTGTTTCTAAAACTTAACAATTCTAAAAGCAACCTTGAAAATAATAAGGCAACACAATTAAATTTGTTGAAAATACATTCATGTCATTGAATTTGAACATGCAAGATTCAGATTCTCAATTGGAACTTCACTTCATGACATATTATGAGGCAAATGAAAAATGTTCAAGATTTTTCCATCCTACAATAGTTTTTACTCTCTAACAATAGATCCAAAAGCTTGAATCACATTAAATGGTGGAAAATTAAATTCATATCATGTGATTAGCTCCACAATTTCAATACCCATCGTATGATTGGAATTGGCTTCCTTTATGACAACAAATTGTAAGAATGTATATGCATTTGAATATACAATTGATTGGAAATGTTGTCTTGAGTAAGGTTTTACAAGGGAATCTCATACAAAATAAGAGAAGGAAAATTGACACGAGTCCTCGCAACATGATATAAGTCAATTATCAATATATTGGTAACCTAAAACTTTATCTCCTCCATTTTTGGCTTTCACAGTAGTTGATGCAAGTAGAACTTGTCTAACATTCTCCACTTCGTGTAAATCTTCTCATCACCATAGAATGCACCTCGTTGTTGTTGTTGATAACAAGGCCTTGTGCACATTGAGTGTGGTAAGATCATTTCCATGTTTACAGATTTTGATAAAATGGCCATGGATTATTTGTGCCTATTCCCAGCATAACTGGAGGAGTTAGCATTGCAGGGAAGTTTTGGGCTCTCAAGTTGCGGAAGTTTCAGGAATGGGTTATGCTCGAGTTGGCTCCATCTCCTGTTTGTTGCAATTGGTATCCAAATTGGTGGTGATATAGTCACTGAGGAAGCTTGATATAAAGTAAATATAATTTAGGTAATGAACTATTCTGATCAACTTCATAGCAAGTTAATGTTGTAGAGAAGTCCATATCACTAGCTTTTTTTCTGGGAAATTAATCGTTTCTTGAAGGCACATGAAACCACCCATCCTTCTTCTTGTTAAGAATAAAATAATAAATTATTGTCAGGAAAGTTTTGTACCATTGCTCAACCATTTTCAAAAGAGTTACTTACTAAAATAAAATAATTGTAAGTAGTGCATAGCTAAAATGTACACACTCTGAATGGTAGAATAAAAATGTGCTCTGAAATGTCTCTAAATGATTCAACAAAATATCTTCTTCCAGTAAGGCTCAAGAAAATCCATATGCCATCCAAAAACAAAGAAAATATATTGTCTAGATATACAATGTTTTACTTAAAAATACAAACTTGATTCTTACCTTCTTTTACCAAGCTCACGCTACTCCCACTTTGTTAATGAGGAAAAATAGAATGAAGAGAAACATTGTGAGGATCTCAATATTATTCAGCTCTCCCAAGTTCTAACACATTACAAATATGAATGAGAAAAAAACAAGGCAACAAACATGTCACAATTTCCACATACATGTTATCCACATAAGATATGATTACTTATAAGGTTATGGAAGTAGGAAGTAAAATATTACATGCAACTCATCATAGCATGTCCAGTATCTCGAATACATGAGAAAAGATATCTACCAACTTAGCATATCTGCCTAATTTTGGAAATACTTTGAGGGGCGGCGGGGGAGGAGGGGGGGGGGGTGTTAAATTAGTATTCCTTTAAATTAGTATTATTATTAACATTTCAGAGCATTATTTAATATTCAATTATTATCAGTGTTTTTACAATGATAGCAGTAATCAAAAGGAACACAAATGCACACAGTTTTTAAGGTGGAAACCACCTGAATGATTTTTTAATATTTCTTTAATATTCAACTCCAATTGAAAAGAAAGCCCCAACTTCTTGAAATCGAGAAAATTATTCTTCTCCGGCTCCCACTAGATGGACGCTCCAATCCTCGAGATTCTTTAGTAGTCAACTGAACAGATGCCCAACATCCAATGAGCTACAACTCACCCTAGCACCACCCTACCACCCTGAAGTTTTCACAGGCTTGAACCTATTGGTGACTTCATGCACTAGCCTAGCATCACCCTACCACCCTATAGAAGAATAAAATAAGAATGGACTCCCGTACCAGGGAAAATGGTCCACTTTACAATGATATAAAATGATGTATAAGAAGAAGACACATTAGACCATAACCCCAACTCTGACACAACCAGCTAATGATGTTCTTTTTTAGATTCAACAAGAAGATCCTAGTGAAAATTATGCACCTACACTAAGATGGGGCCTCAAACTATTTTTAGGTGGATGTCTATTTATAGATGCATGAGAAAATTCTATTTATAGATGAGGTCTATTTATAGATGTATGTGCAAGTTCTATTTATAGATTGCATGTCTATTTATAGATGCATGTAAGCTATTATTATCCCTTAATATTATTTGGAAAATAAAAATTAATCTATTCTCAATGAGCACTTGGAAATAGTTAACTGAAGTGGAAAATCAGTTAGCTATAGGAATTTTGAGTTGAGTGGTTGGTTGGTGGGACATGCAAGTGGACTTAGTTGTAACTGAGTGATTCGAAGTTGTAACAGAGTTGGAAGTGTAGTTATGAAAGTTGTAAAGTAGTTTAACTCAGTTAAGTGAGTTAAACTTAGTTGTGCTAGTTGTAACTGAAGATACACTAGTGAGAGATCAAGTGAATTAATTATTAATTAATTCACAATTAGTGGCCTCATATGAAACTGAAGATTTAGTACTATTAATCACATGCATGTCAGATCCAGTGCACACCTATTTGAGATGTAGGTGAAAGGGACAGTTAACTATCAGTTGTTACATTATCGGTTGCACACATGCAACCACACACACATTGGATGTTCCCATGAGTATTGCACAGTCAAGGCAAGTAAGATTCCATTCATTCAGGGATTTATATCAGCTGGGCTTGCGTAGTGGAGGCAGGTTGTCTAGAGATAGTAAATTGGCTAAAGAACTTGCCAATTTCTGTATGACAGTGTGAGACAATTATCTCATGTACTCAGAGTTCTTAGATTAGATATTTGTATGTAATTGTTTCATGATCCATTATATAATACATAATATAAGATAGTAGGGTTTTTAGCTATATTATTTCCCTAGGTAAATTATCTGTGTTATGTGTGATTGATCTTTCTTCATGATATTGTGATTGGAAATTGTGTTTCAAACTCTGCAAATATTTTGTAGAATCGATTTTGTATTTAACAGTAGCATATTATTGTTAGATTAGGAGAATCCATGCAACATATTTTGTATTAAATTTATACATGGTATCGGAGCACAGGAAATTGTAATTGTGAAGTAGGAGTTGAGTTTGTTGCTGGAAATAATTCGAATTTGCAGAAAGACTTTCTTGGCGCTACAGCTGATTCAAGATCGAAATGGCTTTAAATGGCTTGAGGTAAGAGTATGCAAGTGAGGGCAGCTCAAAATAAATTTCTTGGAAGGACAGGATGGAGGTAGTACTCGAAGATAATGGCTTGAAGGATTTCATTGAAAAAGATGTTCCTAAGCCAGATGTTGCAGATGCTGCAAATCTTGATGCATGGCGAAATAAAGTGGCAAAGGTGAGCATGATTCTGTTGGAGGGAGTATGAGACAACATTGCCTAAAGCCTCCATGGGAAATCCACACCATATGCTATGTTTAAGGCTTTGAAGGATCTATTCCAAAGTTGCAGTGACCATAGGAAATTGACGCTCAAAGATAAACTCAGAAAGATCAAGATGGAAAAGGGTGACATCATTCCAAAGTATCTCACAAAGTTTGTCGAATGTTGGGATGAATTATAGATTGTGGGAATAAATATTGTTGATGATGATTTCGTGAGCTTGGCTCTCTTGGGACTTCCTAAGAGTTGGAACAGTTGGGAATACTCTATCAATAGACAGGAAAATTTACCGAATTGGGAACGACTGTTGTTGGATCTGGTGTAGGAGGAGTTCAGGCAGAACACCAGAGATGGCTCTTCATCAAAGCACGATGATGAAGAGGATTATGATTTAGCTGCCAAGGCGAGAAAAGGGAAGGGGAATAAATTCCATTCTAAATCCGAGTCTAAAGGCAAGAAGCTGGATATGTCCAAAGTGAAGTGTTTTCACTGCCATGAACATGGGCATCTCGCTAGTAATTGTTCGCAAAAGAAGAAGAGCAAGAAGGTTCCTGGAGCTGTAGCTGGTGAGGCCCTTGCCTTGTAATTTGAGCTAGACTTCTCCTTGATCTCATTCATGGTGTCAAGTGCATTGAGATCAGTGTGGTATTTGGATAGTGGCACTTCCTTTCACATGACAGGAGATAAGGAACGTTCTAGTGACTTGGAGGAGAAAGATCTCCAAATGCATATAGAGATGGATGACGATGGATGATATAGTGCGACTGGAATTGGTACCATTACCTTTTAGAGGGTGTAAGGTAAACCAATTCAATTGAAATATGTTATGCATGTTCCAGGTCTGAAGAAAAAGTTGGTCTCAGTCGTAATGTTGGGGGACAGAGGTAATGACATTGTTTTCAGCAATGGAAAAGCTTTCCAGTGACATAAAAGAATGGTTCAATCCAAGAGGATAAGGATTCGAGTTAAAAATCTCTACAAGCTGAAGGTAGATGGTTGCACTTCCATGATGGGCAAGGCAGAAAAAGTGGTGAGCTAGGATGGGGGCGAATTATGGCACAGGAGATTGGGCCATCTTCATCATGGAGCCTTGAAAGTCATGCAACAAATATCTACTAGACTTCTAATGGGAACACTTGCTTAGTTAGATCAGTGCAAGGGTTGCACCATGGGGAAGTATGTAAAGTCCACCTTTCATGAAAAAGAGAACCATGCTTCGAGGATCCTTGAGAGAGTTCACATAGACATGTGTGGACCGTTCTCGGTTGATTCAACAAAAAAACATACGTACTATGTTATTTTTTCTGATGACTTTTATTGTAAATGTTGAATCTTCTTCATGCAGAAGAAAGATCAAACATTCTCAAAGTTATGTGAGTTTAAGACATTGGTGGAGAAAGAGTCAGGGAAGCAAGTGAAGGATATTAGGAGAGATAATGGTGGAGAATACATCTCTAACAAATTAAATAAATTTTGCAGTAAAGAAGGAATTCAAAGAGAACTCATAGCGCCTCATAACCCATAGCAATATGGGGTTGTGGAGAGGAAGAACAGAACAATTGTGGGTGCAGCATGAGCAATGTTGCATGAGTAGAGCCTACCAATGCATTTGTGGGCAGAATCATGCAACACTACGGTTTATGTGCAAAACCATTGTCCTCATAGAGTACTTGACATGAGTACACCTGAAGAAGCTTTCACTAGTAAGAAACTAGATGTTTCACACTTTAAGATTTTTGACTCATCTGTTTATTCGCATGTGACCAAGGACACCAGGAAGAAGCTAGAGCCAACTGCTGAAATTGGGATTTTTGTGGGGTACATATAAATACCCCATAATTATCGTGTGTATTTTCCAAACAGTTGAATGACTGTGGTGCAACGGGATATAAAATTTTATGAGGGGAAAGCCATGCGGTTGTCACTTGAGAGGGAGATAGAGTTGCATGCAGAAGAGGAACTGCTGGTTCCCAAAGATGAGTCTCTAGATGTGGATCAGCCACAGAAGGAGGTTCATGGAGTGGAGGATTCCACTCACGTAGAGCCAACCATCAGAACTGGCAGAAGACGTACCATAGAAGCTAATAGGCTAAGACTTGATGTTGCACAGAATGTAGGAGTCCCTACTTCACATCGCAGACAAAGATAGTCCCTGGCCAATTTATTGGATACATGGCTCTCATGAGAAAATTTATTGTGACTGAACCATCTTCCTTTTAGGAAGCAATGGAGGAGCCCACATGGGTAGATGTAATGGTGGAGGAGTATGAGTCCATTGTCAAAAACAGTGCTTGGGAAATTGTTCCAAGGCTAGTTGATAAATCGGTGGTAGGTTTGAGATGGATCTACAATGTAAATCAAGCTATTGATGGGAGTGTTGAGAAATACAAGGCCATATTTTTTGCCCATGGCTTCTCATAGATCAGGGGGATAGATTATGAAGAGACCTTTACACGTGTTGCAAGATATTTTTCCATAAGGACCATCCTTTCTCTCTAAGCATAGATGGGCCGGCACATTCATCAGATGGATGTGAAGACTATGTTTCTCAATGGGATCACTGAGGAAGATGTGTACATAGAGCACCCTGAAGGTTTAGATATCTTCAACAGCGAGTTGCATGTGTGCCGACTCATAAGAGCATTGTATGGGTTGAAGCAAGCACCCCGTGCGTGGTACACTTGGATAGACAACTATTTCACCAAACTGAGCTTCACCAAAAGTGACGCAGATGCAAAATTATACCAAATTGTGGTGGAGGGTAATCTTTTAATCATTTTTATTTATGTTTATGATTTAATATTGACTGGTGATAAGAAACCGATACACTCATGCAAGGAGGAACTTGCATGGGAGTTCGAAATGAAGGATATGGGCCTCCTTCATTATTTCCTTGGATTGGAAATATGGTAGCAAGATGGTGAAATTTTTGTGTCTCAAGGAAAGTATGCAAGGGAGATACTGGGTAAGTTTCACATGGAGGGTTGCAAACCCATGGATATTCCTCTTCCAGGAAACTCGAGGAAAGAGGATGCTACTTCTGGAGAGGTAGTGAATGCCACTGTCTATTGAAAGTTTGTGGGTTCGTTAATGTTTCTAGTGAACATGAGACCAGAAATATGCTATGTCATTAACCAGATAATTTAATCTATGGTTAAGCCTACTAAGCTCTTTTGGAAGGCGGGCAATCATGTCCTGAGATACCAAGGGGGCACATAAGAGTATGGTTTATGGTACAGATAGATGGATGAGGTGAATTTGCATGGCTTCACGGATGCAGATTGGGTGGGCAGTCCATCAGAGAGAAAGAGCACATCAGGGGGAGATCTTTAACATTGTATCTACAACAGTTCCTTGGTACAATAGGAAGCATAGATCCATGTCACTCAGTTCTGTGGAGGTAGCATACATGGAAGTGAGTGAAGCTGCATGTAAGGCTATCTTGATGAGAAAGATCTTGGTTGGTTTGTTTGGTTCTCATTTAGATCTGACAATGATTCATTGTGATAATCAGAGTTGCATTAAACTTTTGATTAATCCTGTGTTTCATGATCGATCTAAGCATATAGATATCTGGTACCATCATCCAAGAGATTGTGTGCATAGGTGAATCATGTTGCTTCAATACATTCCTACGGAAGATCAGGATGCAGAGATTTTGGCAAAGGCACTCACCAGGAGAAAATTTAAATACCATAGAGACAGGATCGGGGTGAAGGATAATCCCTTTCTTGTTGAGAGGGAGGGTTTAGATTCAACAAGAATATCCCAGTGAAAATTATGCACCTACAATAGGATGGAGCCTCAGGCTATTTCTAGATGGATTTCTATTTATATATCCATGAGAAAATTCTATTTATAGAGTAGGTCTATTTATAGATGTATGCGCAAGTTTTATTTATAGATTTCATATCTATTTATATATGCATGTCGGCTATTATTATCCCTTGATATTAGTTGGAAAATAAACAATAATCTATTCACAATGAACACTTGGAAATAGTTAACTAAAGAAGAAAAACAGTTAGCTATAGGAATTTCGAGTTGATTGGTTGGTTGGTGGGCCATGCAAGTGGACTTAGTTGTAACTAAGTGATTCGAAGTGGTAATAGAGTTGGAAGTGCAATTATGAAAGTTGTAAAGTAGTTTAACTCAGTTAAGTGAGTTAAAATTAGTTGTTCTAGTTGGAACTGAAGATACACTAGTGAGGGATCAAGTGAATTAATTATTAATTAATTCACAATCAATGGCCTCATATGCAACTAAACATTTACTACTATTAACTACATGCATGTCAGATCTAGTGGAGACCCATTTGAGATGTAGTTGAAAGGGACAGTTGGCTATCAATTGTGACATTATCAGTTGCACACATGAAACCACACACACATTGGATGTATCCATGAGAATTGCGCAGTCAACGCAAACATGATTCCATTCATTCAGGGACTGCGATCAGTTGGGATTGCGCAGTGGAGGCAGGCTTTCCGGAGATAGTAAATTGGCTAAGGAACTTGCCAATTTTTGTATGACAGTGTGAGACAGTTAGCTCATGTACTGAGAGATCTTGGGTTAGAGATTTGTATGTAATTGTTTCATGATCCATTATATAATACATAATAGAAGATAGTGGGGTTTTTAGCTATATGCTTTCCCCGGGTAAATTATCTATGTTAGGTGTGATTGATATTTATTCATGATATTGCGACTGGCGATTGTGTTTCAAATTCCACAAAGATTTTGTATATGCAATTCTGTATTTAACACTAGCATATTATTGTTAGATCAGGAGAATCTAGGTAATACATATTTTGTATTAAATTTCTACGGATCTTAGAACTCCTGATACTACCTCTTCAATTCTTGGCAGATAGACACTTGTACAACTTTTACAATGACTCAGTACAATGATACATTTACAATGACTGTATGGAGTGCTGCCCACTTGAAGACTTCATGTGGTTAAATTCTTGTTGTCGTTATGCACCTTGATTGCTGCTGTTGTCATGCTACCCTTTCTCACTCTTTAGAACATTAGATCACGCATTGAGTCTTATATTGATGAATATATAATACCTGCAAAAATTCTTCAAGGAAATACCAATGACATGATAATAGAAAAACTTACCTCATCCTGGAGAGCATATGTCATTGCCAAAAAAAAACAAATTAGAATACAAAGAACCTAATGCAATTAAGAGATGAACATGCATATATAGAATATACTTATTGAGATATTACCTCTGCTGCATCATTTTGATGCACCTTTCTTTTCTTTGCTTCCCTAGAAAGTCTAGTCCTTTGCAGCCCTTGACAACACATGATCTAGCTTTTTCTTGCCTTTTGGAAGCTAGATATTGAATCTGATGTATTTCTATTATTTAATATCCCCAATATGTGATTTTCAGTCATCTAGTATGCCTTTCATTCTTATTTCCAATGCTATAGGTTTGACCCAATTTGGATTCTTCAAGGCGAATTTATGCCCAATCTCTCACACTGACTTGATTATAGACTAGTTCAGTAGAGAGAACTTGTACGACGTGCCACGTGTCGTTGTTTCCTCCTTCAGCTCTGAAATTAACACACAGGAAACTAAAATATGTTCACTCTCTGCAACCTTTTAGATAATTCCAATATGATGTTCATAGAGAGAGTTATGACGATTTTCCCATTGTCACTTCTTTGAGATGAAGTTTAGGAGCCTACAAAAACCCTAACTTCCATAGATCATATCTCCAAAAATATTGCAAAACATGATTTGAAATTATGACACAAGCTTCCTTAGGATTTTGGCTTCATGTGATAAAAATTTCAGCTTCTAAACTTAAAAAAAAAAAATTATAATGAAAATTCCACGATGAAATCCCTACATGAGGAGGATATGAGGATCACAATTTATATAAATTCTTAGGTTGAGAGAGTATTCAACAAGTGAATGTGGGAGAACTTTTAGGAGCTTAAATATTATTAATTATTGAGTTTTCAATGACCGAAACTAATGATTAGTGTCATGCAACAACCCCATGGGGTTTTAGCCCACTAACTGGGGTTACTAACTTCAAACATGAATATCTCTCAAACAGTGAAGAATTACATGGCGAGCCATATATCAATGGAAACATCTCGACAATTAGAAACCATAAAAAAATATCCTTGACTCATAATATAGTAATTTATTATGTCAAAATTCCCATGAAAGATCAGGGTAGCCCTTGGTGTTGCTTGGGTTGACATCAATGACAACCACTGATCAACACCTAACTCCAATGAGATTTTATTTTCTTTCATTTTTAAGAACACATGCTTCCCCACTTTAAATTATTTAATATCATATTCTTGTGTATATTAACTTTTTTTCTAACTGTTGTAGTATATGCAACAACCCCCCATTTGTTTCCAAAATAGATTAGAATCCTATTATTTTTTTTAAATTTTTACTCATATATTTTCCTGTGAAAAGTGTTGATAATTCATATTTATTTGAATTATAAATTTTGTGTTACATTTCTTCAAAATTTGGACTCCCCCATCTATCTTCCCATCTAACATCTGCCTTACTGATCCGATTAATATTCATTTTCTTCCCTGGATGCCAAAGTAGGTAGATTACCTTTATCAATTTGTCAATCAACCATACTCACCACTAATTTGAATTTTTTTGTATTTTTTTTTGGAATTTTATTTGTGTACTCGCCCATCCGTGAAAGAATCATACTTAAATGCATTAACCACTCAACTCCCTAGATGCTCAGATATGATCTCATCTGGGCTTGCTTAATGATCAATAAACTCTACATATTCCTCCCATCGGATGACTGTATATCTAGTTAAGTCCTAATACCTTGATTAATAGATAAATTAAATATTAATTATTCACAATTAATTAACACATAATTAAAAATATATCCATATGGTCTCTCCTTTTAGCAAAAATTCTTTACATATCCCACATCTATCAAATTTATTTTTGGTTTACTTAATCATTGGATTAAAATCATCAAGGAAATTAATCATGTCCAGGAAATGATTAAGATAGTATAACATCAATCAAGGTATAAACTGGTGAAGAAATATTATTTGTTAAACTATCACACCATTGTATAGTACATTGGATCAATTCCCCTATAAATAGACAATCTGGTGATGCATTTCCCTGCTCATCATGTGTTATATATGATTGTAATTTTTTCTTCTTCTTGGAAGATTTTGAATTGAAAACTATGGGCGCCTTGAGGGCCACTGCGCTCTTCTACTCCAATATTCCTCAGCGTCATCCCATGTAGCCTCAATGGTCCCTCTCGAGCCTCCTCTGGATGGTGACCATCTGCCAGTCCCCTCTGCTTCGAGCCAGTTACTAGATAAAAATGAGGAAGCACTCACAGCATTGATAACATCTATGTTAGGTCCCTATATTAATAGTGTAGTCCCTTATTATGTTAGTGTAGCCCCCCTTATTTTTATTTTTGTACCCCTGTAACCCCAATATTGTTATTATTGTGCCCTTAAATTATTATTGTTAGGTCAGCTAGGATTACATTATGGCCCCACTAGGATTACATTGTGGCACCATGGACTTCTATATATAGAAGGAGGTTTTGGTCATTTGTATCATCCAAGAATTGTTCATTTATGTAATGTATTGGAGGTTTCTGCCTCGAAGTGGCTTATTTCTAAGGCGTTGATATCTTTGTTCTTCTATTTTTGGAGCTTGTTATACAACATTCGGTATCAGAGCTTCGGATTCTAGGGTTTCGCTGCTCTAAACAGGTCAGTGTGGAATTTTCGCTATAACTTGTTTTCTACAAAGGTTCAGAATCTAAAATTTCTAGGGTACGAAGCCGCAATCCTGAGGAAAATCATCCCAACATTTCAGAGCTTGGTTGGCAATATTTGCGGAGATATGATCTATGGAAGGTAGTGCTTTTTCGGGCTCCCGAATTTCATCTCAAAGAGGTGATTGTGGGAAAAGATCCATAACTCTCTCTCTGAGCATCGAATTTTAGTGCCATAAAAAAGTGGTCACAAGTACATGGACTGTAGTGTCTTTGCTATCAATTTCAGATTTGAAGGACAAAATAGTGACACGTGGCAAGTCATACAAGTTCGCTCTATTGAACTAGTCCATAATTAGGTCATTGTGGGAGATTGGAAATAACTTTGCCTTGGAGAATCCAAATCAGGTCAAACCTATGGCATTCGAAAGAGAATTTAGAGGGCTACCTTAGTGTCAAATTTTAGATATTGAAGAGTCTCAATCACAAATATAATTCAATTTCAATATTGAGCTCCTTAAAAGAAAGAAAAAGGTGTGTAATTGTTTCTGAATCACATAAGTCTTGTTTGAAGAATCAATTTGAATTGATTCCAAGGGCATATTGTAGAATAGATATCAGTATTGGGTTGTAAAAAATGCCCCGTAAAAATAATTCAACACCCATTAAGCCTTCAGAAGGCTCTACTATGACTCATGAAGATGAAGAATTGCAACATGATCTATCAAAATTACAAGAGCAAGTGCACCAAAATTCGCTCTCGCAAAGAGCAGAAAAAAATGAAATGGAAGTTTTGAGGAAAGGCATGGAAGCGAGGATGGATGGTTTGAAGAATAATATGTATGGTTTGAAGAAAGGCGTGGAATATAATATAGATGGCATGGAAGCTAGCATGGAATCTAAGATGGATGACATGGAAGCTAAGATCGATGAAAAAATGGAAAATATGAAGAATAATCTAAAAGCATACATGGAAGGTTTGACAAAGTTGATACAAGAAATGTTTCCTAATGGTGAAAAGATAGTAGAGGAAACTCATGATGAGAACAAAATAAATGTTAATCGTGATTTCATAAACTCTAATGTTGGTGGGAAAAACCACCATGTTCTGAAAATGGATATGAGGAAGTTTGATGGAAAGGATCCTGTAACATGGATACTACAGATGGAGCAATATTTTGATCTCCATAATGTGTAAAACACACAAAAGGTACACATTGTGACTTTACATTTAGAAAAAAATACATTTGTATGGTATCGATGGCTTTGTTCTCGTAAAAAAATTGTCACTTGGTCAATTTTTATGGAGGAAATGATAGCACATTATGAGGATACAAAGAGCAACACCTTCTTTAGCTAATTGATAAATCTAAAACAAAATGGTTTAGTGGGGGAGCACATTGAGGACTTCCAAAATTTGAATATAAGGGTAACTGATATTCCATAAGAACACAGGATTGATCTCTTCATAGTTACTTTAAAGGATAACATCCAACATGAAGTTCTTGTTTTGGAACCTGATTCATTGGAGAAGGCATTTAGGTTGCCAAGAAAAATTGAATGTAAAATTATGGCGACAAGGAAGCCTACCACTCACTTCTATAAAAAAGGAAGTGTTGCTACGCGTAGATTTCCACAACCTACAATGTTGACACCACAACAATTGGAAGAAAAAAGAGAAAAAGGGATTTGATATAGTTGTGATAGAAAATACACTAAAGGTCATAAGTGTGCTGAGAATAAATTTTTTTACCTATATTGTGAAGAGGAAGAAGAAAATGAACAAGAAGAGGATATACACCAGGAACCGACCCTAGAAAAAGAAGAAATGAGTCCGACCATATCATGTAATGCATTGGAAGGAATTACCACTCCTCAAACTCTCAAGATAGAAGGACATATCAAGAAGAAAAGGGTAATAGTGTTGATTGATTCGGGTAGTACCCATAATTTTATTTAGTGTAAGGTAGCCAAGGAATTAAATTTTTTCCTATATCTAGCACCAAAATGTCAAGTGATGGTTGCAAATGGAGGAACTATAAATTGCTCTAGAAAATTCCATAATATCAAGCTATCCATGGGGGAATATGTATTGAATAGTCCAATTCTTTCCATCCCAATGGGAGGTACGATAACTTTTAATTTTCAAGAAATTTTCTTGATTTTTTTTTTCAAAAGGAAAGGAAATCGAATAACAAGGTATCACAGGGAAGCCAGGAAAGATAATAAGCTCTAATGTCATGAAAAAGCTTCTAAAGAAAGAACAATGGGGCGTAATTGCACAATTATGCTCACTAGAAGTTCCAACATCAAAATCATCTATTTCTCTAGATCTCTAGAAAGTATTGGACAATAATTCCAAGGTATTTGATACTCCCAAGGGACTCCCACCTATTCGTGATCATGATCAGGCTATTCATTTGATTCCAGGAAGTGTTCCTCCAAACATGAGGCCTTACAGATATCCTTATGTCCAAAAGAGCGAAATCGAACGTATGATTGCAGAAATGTTAGAGGCTGGTATAATTCAACCTAGTCAAAGTTCTTTCTCTGCTCTAGTAGTATTGGTGCACAAAAAATATGGAGCATGGCGCACGTGTCTGGATTATAGGGAGCTCAATAAGCTCAATATTAAAGACAAATTTCCCATTCCTGTGATTGATGAATTATTGGATGAATTACATGGAGCAATTTATTTTACCAAGTTAGATCTTCATTTAGGATATCATCAAATTAGAATGAAGACTGAAGATATTCCGAAAACATCATTTTGAACTCATGAGGGTCATTATGAATTTTTAGTCATGACTTTTGGCCTTACCAATGTATCTTCTACATTTCAAGGGTTGATGAATTCCATTTTCAAACCCTTCCTTAGAAAATTTGTGCTAGTATTTTTGGATGATATACTAATCTACAGCAGGTCTTGGAAGGATCATCTTCAACATGTTGATAGGGTGCTCAAACTATTGGAGGAGAAACAATTATATGCAAAAACATCCAAATTTTTCTTTGGAGTAAAAGAGGTGGAATATCTGGGTCATATTGTATCTCACAAGGGTGTTAAGGTAGACCCTAAAAAAATTAAAGCCATTAAGGAATGGAAAGTCCCCACAACCATAAAGCAGTTGCACGGATTTCTCGGGTTAACAAGGTATTATCGCAAGTTTGTTAAGAATTATGGGAGAATATAAGCACCTCTAACAACACTATTGAAGAAAGATGCATTTTCATGGACTCTTAAAGCAACTAAGGCCTTTGAACATATTAAAGAGGCAATGTGCCTAGCACCAGTCTTAGCTACACCAGACTTCACAAAAACCTTTATTGTGGAATGTGATGCCTCAGGAAGTGGAATTGGTGTTGTTTTAATGCAAGAAGGAAGACCCATTTCTTTTGAAAGTCCTTCAATCAAAGGAAAGTATTTACAAAAGGCTATTTATGAGAAGGAAATGTTGGAAATACTACATGCACTAAAGAAATGGAGACCTTACCTAATGGGAAGACACTTCAAGGTAAAAACTGATCATGATAGTCTTAAACACGTTTTGGAACAAAGAATATCTTCAGAAGAGTAGCAAAAATGGGTCACAAAGATGTTGGGTTATGACTTTGAAATCATCTACAAAAAAGGGAAGCTAAATGTTGTTGCAGATGCACTCTCAAGAAAGGATGAAGAGGTGGAAGCATTGCTTTGTGCCATTTCAATTATCCAACTAGATTGGATAACCGAAGCAAGGGATGAATGGAAGAAGGACGAAGAAGTGTGGACTCTCATTCAAAAGTTGCAGCAAGATCCTAGTACATCTGATACATTTAGTTGGAAAAATGATTCCTTATGGTACAAAGATCGCTTATATATTTGCAAGAATTCCAAACTAAAACAAAAGATTCTTTTGGAATTGCACACTTCTCCTTTAGGAGGACACTCAGGATTTTTAAAAACTTACCACAGGGTGAAGAAAGAATTTTTTTGGGATGGCCTTAAATCTGATATTCAAAATTTTGTGGCGTAATGTTTGGTTTTCCAGCAGAATAAAGTGGAGACAATTAAGACCCCAGGACTTCTACAACCTTTATCCATTCCAAGTCAACGTTGGGAGGAGATTTCAATGGATTTTATCACAGGTTTACCTAATTCCGAAGGAAAGAGTGTCATCATGGTGGTAGCTGATAGACTTACCAAGTATGCACACTTTTGTGCATTATCTCATCCATTTAAAGCAAGTACAGTTGCTACTGCATTTATGGAAACAATTCAAAAGCTACATGGAAACCCGAAGATTATTGTAAGTGACAGAGATCCCATTTTTACAAGAAATTTTTGGATGGAATTATTTTCTTGTTTGGGTACTCAACTAGCTCATAGCTCATCTTATCATCCTCAATCCAATGGTCAAACAGAGATAGTGAATAAATGTTTGGAAGGATATCTTCGTTGTTTTGTATCTGATAAGAAAGCACAATGGTTCAAGTGGTTACCTCTCGCTGAATGGTGGTATAACACTTCCTTCCATACTGCAGCAAAAATTACCCCATTTATGGCACTTTATGGATATCATCCACCATCCATCACATCTTATTTAAGGGAAAATTCTAGGGTTCAAGCAGTGGAGGATCACATCGAGCATCAACAAGAAGTTCTCTAACTCTTAAAGGATAGCCTAAAGTTGGCACAAAATCGAATGAAACAACATAAAGATCAACATCGCAGTGAGAGAAGTTTTGATGTGGGAGACTGGGTATTTTACGACTACAACCATACAAACAAATGTCCCTCAAGCAAGATAAGAAGGATAATAAATTATCGCCAAAGTACTATGGTCCTTAGAAGGTTTTGCAAAAGATTGGTACTATGGCATACAAATTGGAGCTTCCTACTTCTTCATGAGTGCATCCACTTTTCCATGTTTCATGCTTAAAAAAGGTTATAGGGGACAAAATTCTAGTTCAAACAATATTTCCAGAATTTGATGAGGAAAGAAAAACCATATTCGAACCTGCAGAAGTCATGGAAACAAGAACTCAACAACTACGAAATCGATCAATTTCAGAGCATCTCATCAAATGGAAGAACTTACCCACAGAATATTCTACATGGGAGGATGAGAATTTTATACAAAAGCACCTGGAGCTACTGAAGCATTGAGGACAACACTTGTTTGAAGGAGAGGGGCATGTTAGGTCCCTATATTAATAGTGTAGTCCCTTATTATGTTAGTGTAGCCCCCCTTATTGTTATTTTTGTACCCCTGTAACCCCAATATTGTTATTATTGTGCCCTTAAATTATTATTCTCAGGTTTGCTAGGATTACATTGTGGCCCCACTAGGATTACATTGTGGCCCCATCGACTCTTATATATAGAATGAGGTTTTGGTGATTTGTATCATCCAAGAATTGTTCAGTTATGTAATGTATTGGAGGTTGCCCCCTCGAAGTGGTTTATTTCTAAGGCATTGATATCTCTTTTCTTCTATTTTTGGAGCTGCTTTCACAACAATCTACCAAACCTCCCAGAACCATACCATCAATCTCAAAGTTCTTCAAGAACCTGGGTTATATCCCTGAGATCATTCTCCCCTCTTATCTCCCTCATCAAGAAACTTTCTCCCTTTCAGAACATGGTTATGTGGATTAGGTTACTATACATTTCACTTTGAAACAAATGAAGACAAAGATTTAGTCTTTAGAAATTTCCCATACTTCATGGATAGAACAAGAATTTACCTAAATAGATGGACTCTGGACTTCGACCCTGAACTGGATGTGCCAAGTGTTGTTCCAGTTTGGGTTCATCTCCCTCATCTCCCTCTCGATTTTTCGATAGATGAATTAGTCGAGGAAATAGGGAATGTAGTGATAAAGTATGTTGATAGAAGCAAGTCAAAGGAGAATATGCATGAGTGTGCGAGGACTTGTATTGAAGTCGACCTCAAAAAAGGCCACCTAGAAGTAGTGAAGATTGAATTTGATAGTTCGATGCATATCCAATAGCTGGAATATGAAAACATCCTGTTTAAATACAGGGTATATCATTAATATGATCATTTTGAAAATAGATACCCCAAAATAAAATAAAATGAAGAAGTAGAAGCTCAGTACCCGAAATGGGAATGAGTGAAAAATAAAAAAACAACAAATAAACAACACACTCTCTCCTCATCACTCCCTAAGGCTCCCTCTCAATCTTCTGTCATCTCTTCTTCATTACCTCCCTTTATCCCCCCTCTCCCTTCCTCCAATATTTTTGACTTGAACCCCCTCAGTCACCTTGAAGATCCTCCTTTTCCTCCCTCATCTCCTCCTCCCTCCCCTCATCATTCTCTCCCTCCTCTCCTAACACCCTGCTGCCCCATTCTTCCCCGTATCCCCCTCCCCCATTCCTTCGATTGAATCTTAACTAGGAATGAGTTAAAAGATTCATTAACCTCCCTTGAACACCAAAAACACAAGCAATAAATAAAAATAAAGATTTAAGAGATGAAGCTGCATAAATTTATTAATACTGATGTATTACCGGATTCTCCTGATCTAACGATATTTATCTTCTTGCTAAATAAAGAATCCTTCCACTGTTAAACTTGAGGAAAATTAAAAATCAATTACAAACACATGTGAATCAATTCAATCACACAAAACACGGTTGTTTAAAGGGAAATCTTAAAGCTAAAAACCCCAACTATCATATATTATGTATATCAATGGAATCATGTAATAATCTCATACAGAGCTTAGTACATCAAGTTCTCAGTACAATGTAGATTCATTACACACTGTCATGCATAAATTTGCATCTCCGTGCACCAATTTCTTGCCTCCTAACAACCTGCCTCCACTGCGCAATCCCTGTTGAAGGAGACCCACGAATGAATTCGAATTTACCTTGCCTTGACTGCACAATCCTCATTGGCAACTCTAACGTGTGTCATATGCATTGAATGCATCACTATAGTCATAATGGATAGTACATCTCACCCTTTCACCTATCTCTCCACTGGGTCTCCACTGGAACTGACATGCACTATAGTTAATTGTTGTTTCTGTTCAGTTGTTAGTGAGTTATTAGTTGTGAATTAATTAACTAATTAATTCACTTAACTCTCACTAGTGTATCTTTCAGTTAGACTATATACAAGTAGCTCAACTGAGTTTACCTCACTTAACTGAGTTAAACTAAATAAAAACTCCATAAAATACTCTTCCAACTCTTTCATAACGTTTCCACTTCAGTTCTAATTGAGTCCTCCATGCATGAGCCACCAATATACCCTAGGAATTGTGTAATTTCTTTAGCCCATTGATTTGCCAAATTTTTTCACTGAAATAAAGTGCTCCAAGAGAATAAGTTGATGTTTATTGTCGAATTATTATTAAGAGCTAATAATAATCGACATGCATCTATTTTTAGATCGACGATATATAAATACACTTCGTCCAATATTCTAAAAATAGAATTTCATCTATTTTTGACATTTGACCAACCATCTACAAATAGCATCCTGCAGCTTATAGAATATGCTCACCATGTTTAAAAATAGACATACACCTAAAAATAGCCTACGGGCCCCACTTAGTGAAGGTGCTTACTGTTCACTAAGCTCATCATCTTGTTGAATCTCAACACTCCCTCTCAACAAGATAGGGATTATCATTCACCTCGATCTTGCCTCTATGGTATTCGAATTTTCTCCTGTCGAGCACCTTCGTTAGAATGTCTGCATCCTGATCTTCTGTAGGAATGTACTGAAGCAACATGATCTTCCGCTGCACACAATCTCTCATATGATGATACTAGATATCAATATGTTTAGATCTATCATGGAACATAATATTAATCGAGAGTTTAATGCAACTTTCATTATCACAATGTATCATTGTAGGATCTAAATGTGAACCAAACAAACCGACTAGGATCTTCCTCATCCAAATAGCCGCACATTCAGCTTGACTTGCTACCATGTATTCTGCTTCCGCTGAACTGAGTGCCATAGATCTTTGTTTCTTGATGTACCAAGAAACTGTTGTAGATCTGATACTAAAACCCCTCTTGTTGTGCTCTTTTTGTCCGTTGGGATGCTTGCCCAATCTGCATCCGTGAAGCCATGCAACTTCACCTCATACATCTGTTTGTACCATAAACCATACTCAGATGTGCCCCTGAGATATCTCAGGACATGCTTGCCTGCTTTCCAAAATAGTCTGGTAGGCTTAACCATCACTTGTGAAAGCTGGTTCACTGCAATGCATATGTCAAATCTTGTATTAACTAAATACATGAGTGAACCCACCAACTGTCAATAAAAAGTGGCATCCACTACCTCTGCCGATGTAGCATCCTCTTTCCTCCAATTTCCTTAAAGAGGAGTATCCATGGGCTTGTAGTCCTCCATGTGAAACTTACCAAGTATCTCCTAAGCATACTTGCCTTGAGATACAAACATTTCACCTTCTCACTGCCATATTTCCAATCCAAGGAAATAATGAAGGAGGCCCAAATCCTTCATCTCAAACTCCTTTGCAAGGTCTACATTGCATGAGTGTATCAACTGCTCATCACCCGTTAGTATTAAATCATAAACATAAAGAAAAATGATTAAAAGCTTACCCTCCACTACAATTTGATACAGGTTTGCATCTGCCTCACTCTTGGTGAAGCCAAGTCTAGTGAAATCGCTGTCGATCCTTGTGTACCAAGCACGTGATGCTTGCTTCAGCCCATACAACGATATTTTGAGTCTGCACACATGCGAATTGCTGCTGAAGATCTCAAATACTTCAGGTTGCTCAATGTACACCTCTTCCTTAATGATCCCATTGAGGAATGTATCCTTCACATCCATCTGATGAATGTGCCAACCCATATGTGCTGAGAGAGCAAGGATGGTCCTTATGGAAGAATACCATGCGACAGGTGCAAAAGGTTTCTTCATAATCAATCCCCTCGATCTATGAGAAGCCTCTGGAAACAAATCTTGCCTTCTACTTCTCGACATTCCCATCAGCAGCTTGCTTTACCTTGTAGATTCATTTAACATCTACCACTAATTTACCCATCGGCCTTGGAACAATCTCCCAAGCATTGTTTCTGACAATGGAGTCATACTCCTCGACCATGGAATCTACCCATGTGGGCTCCTATGTTGATTCTTCAAAAGAATATGGCTCTGTCATGACACACTTGCTCATAAGAGCCATGTATCTAGTAAATTGGTCAGGTGACTGTCTTTGTCTACGTTGTGATGTAGGGACTCCTACATTCTATGCCACATCAAGATTCAATCTCTCAGCTTCTGTGGTACGCATTCTGCCTATTCTGATGTTTGGTTTTGCATGAGTGGAATCCTCCACTCCATGAATCTCCTCCTGTGGCTGATCCACATCTAGAGGCTCATCTTTGGGAACAAGAAGCTCCTCCTCTACATGAAAGTGTAGCTCCCTCTCAAGCGACAACTTCATGGCTTTCACCTCATTGAATTTTATATCCCGTTGCACCACAGTCATTCGGTTGTTTGAAAAATACACATGATAATTATGGGGTGTTTCTGTGTACCCCACAAATATCCCAACTTCTGCAGTCTGCTGCAGCTTCTTCCTGGCGTCGTTTGTCACATAAATGTAAACAGATGAGCCAAAAATATTCAAATGAGAAATATCAGGTTTCTTACCAGAAAAAGCTTCTTTCGGTGTACTCATGCCAAGTACTCTATGAGGACAATGGTTTTTCACAAAAACCGCAGTGTTGCATGCTTCCGCCCACAAGTGCATCGGTAGGCCTTGGTCATGTAACATAGCTCATGCAACACCCATGATCGTTCTGTTCTTCCTCTCCGTGACCCCATTCTGCTGTGGGTTATGAGGTGCTATGAGTTCTCTTCAAATTCCTTCTTCGCTACAGAAGTATTTGAATTCGTTCAATATATATTCACCACCATTATCGCTCCACAGAGCCTTCACTTACTTCCCCAACTCCTTCTCCACCAATGCTTTAAACTCACAGAACTTTGAGAATGTTTTTCTCTTCTTCTGCATGAAGAAGATCTAGCATGTACGAGAATATTCATCAAAAAATATAACATAGTACCTGTGTTTTGCTGTTTAAGCAAGCTCGAAATGTCCACACACGTCTATGTGAATTCTCTCTAGGTTAACCGAAGCATGGTTCTCCTTCTCATGAAAGGTGGTCTTCACAAACTTACCCATAGTACATCCCTTGCACTAATCTGACTGTGCAAGAGTACCCTTGGAAATTCCAGTAGAAATCTGCTGCAAAATATTCAAAGCGCCATGGTTAAGATGGCCCAATCTCCAGTGCCATAATTCTCCCTCATCTCGGCTCACCACTTCTTCTGCTTTGCCCATCATTGCAGCAAAGCCATCTACCTCTAGCTTGTAGAGATTCTTAACTAGAATCCCTATCCTCTTGGTTTGACCCATTGTTTTATGTCACAGGAAAGATTTTCCCTCGCTGAAAACAACGTCATAACCTCTGTCTTCCAACATTACGACCGAGACCAAGTTCTTCTTCAAACCTGGAACATGCATAACATATTTCAACAGAAATGGTTTACCTGAATCCCTCTCAGAGGTAATAGTTCCAATTCTAGTCACACTGTATCTTCCATCGTCACCCATCTCTATATGCATTTGGAGATCCTTCTCCTCCAAGTCACTAAAAAACTCCTTGTCTTCTGTCATATGGAAATACGCACCACTATCAAGATACCACACCAATCCCGTTGAGCTTGGAACCGAGCATGCGATCAAAGAGAAATCAAGTTCAAATTTCGAGGCTAAGGCCTCTCCAGCTATAGCTCCAGCAGCCTTCTTGTTCTTCTTTTTCTGTGGGCAGTTAGTGGCGAGATGCCCATGTTCATGACAGTGAAAACACTTCACTTTGCTCAAATCTAGCTTCTTGCATTTAGCCTCAGATTTTGGATGGGATTTCTTCCCCTCTCCTTTCCTTGCTTTGGTAGCCAAAGAAAAATTCTCTTCATCATCATTCTTCGATGAAGAGACATCCCTGGTACTTCGCCTTATCTCCTCCTGCACAAGATCTGACCAAAGTCGCTCCCAACCCGACAGTTTCTCCCGTCCATTGACAGAGTCTTCGTAGCTATGCCAACTCTTCAAAAGCCCAAGGAGAGCCAAGCTTACCAAGTCATCATCATCAATAGTAATCCCCACACTTCCCAGTTCATCCCTACAGTGGACAAACTTTGCGAGATATTTTTGAATACCATCGCCCTTCTTCATTTTTATTTTTCTGAGCTTATCCTTCAGCGCCAACTTCCTCTAGTCATTTTTGCTTTGGAAAATATTTGTCATAGCCTTTCACATTGAAAATGGAGTGGCTTTACTGTGAAGGATTGACACAATATGGTCCTTCACACCTTCCAACACAATTCTTCTTGTCTTTGCTACCTTCTTTTGCCATGTGTCAGGTCCTGTAGCATCGCTAGAAGCAGGCTTAGGAACATTGCTATTGATGAAATCCTTCGACCCATTATCTTCAAGCACCGCCTCCATCCTATTCTTCCAGGATATGTAATTCGAGCTACCCTCAAGGGCATACTACAATCACAACCCATTGAAAGACATTTCAATGAATACTCAACTGTCGCACCAAGAAATTTCTACAACAAATTATAACTGTCCACCAGCACAAAACTCAGCAATTATTCACAATTGCAATCTCCAGTGATCAATACTGCTCCGATACCATGTAGAAATTTTTAATACTGATGTATTACTAGATTCTCTCGATCTAACAATATTTATCTTCTTGCTAAATACAGAATCCTTCCACTGTTAAACTTGCAGAAATTTAAAACTCAATTACAAACACATGTGAATAAATTCAATCGCACATAACACAATTGTTTAACGGGAAAGCTTAAAGCTAAAAACCCCAACTATCATATATTACGTATATCAATGGAATCATGTAATAATCTCATACAAATCTTAGTACATCAAGATCTCAGTACAATGCTGATTCATTATACACTATCATGCAGAAATTTGCATCTCCATGCACCAATTTCTTGCATCCTGATAGCCTGTCTCCACTACGCAATCCCTACTGATGAAGAGCCCTGAATCAATTTGAATTTTCCTTGCCTTGACTACGCAATAATCATTGGAAACTCCAATGTGTGTCACATGCATTGAATGCATCACTATAGTCACAACGAATAGTCCATCTCACCCTTTCACCTATCTCTCCACTCGGTCTCCACTGGAATTGACATGCACTGTAGTTAACTATTGTTTATGTTCAGTTGTTAGTGAGTTAATAGTTTCGAATTAATTAACTAATTAATTCTCTTAACTCTCACTAGAGTATCTTTCAGTTAGACTAGATACAACTAGACCAACTGAGTTTAACTCACTTAACTAAGTTAAACTAAATAACAACTCCATAAAATACTCTTCCAACTCTGTCATAACTTTTCCACTTCAGTTCTAACTGAGTCCTCCATGCATGAGCCACCAATAAACCCTAGGAATTACGTAATTCCTTCAGCCCACTGATTTTCCAAATCTGTTCACTGAAATAAAGTGCTCCAAGAGAATAAGTTGATGTTTATTGTCGGAATATTATTAAGATATAATAATAATCGACATGCATCTATTTTTAGATCGACGACCTATAAATAGACTTCGCCCAATATTCTAAAAATAGAATTTCATCTATTTTTCACATTTGACCAGCCATATAAAAATAGCCTCTTGCAACTTATAGAATATGCTGACCATGTCTAAAAATAGACATACACCTAAAAATAGCCTGCGGGCCCCACTTAGTGAAGGTGCTTACTTTTCACTAAGCTAATCATCTTGTTGAAACTCAAAAAAAGCAGCCGCAAAAGAGATGGAAATGGGAACCCAATAGCCAATGGACTCCTTCCTTGAAATTATTTCAGGAAATAAGGAGAAGAGTCCCCATCCAACTAGAGGGAAAGTTCCCTCATCCTCCAACTAGAATAAATAATGATTCTGGTCTCCTAGAATTACCGAGGAATGGGGACCCCATTGAAAATCAATGCAATCAAAGATTTATTAGTAATGGAAAACCCATATATTTTCATGCTACAGGAGACTAAATAAAATGCACAAGAATCTGAGAAAATGATTTAAAAAACAAAAAACAATGAGGGCACATTTCTCCAAGCAACAGGGGCCTCGGGAGGCATTTGCACCATATGGAGAAAAAAAATGGGAATTAGTCCATAAAAAAAGAAAGCGTCATTGGATTAGAACATATTTGAGAATTAAAATCACTGATGAGAAATATGGCATGGTTAATATATATGCACCAAATCATTACATAGAGAAATAATTCTGCTAGAACTATCTCAAAGAAACATTAAATCAAGTTCAAAATAGAAGTATTCTAGTTGGAGGGGATCTTAATTTAATTCTGAATGTTGAAGAGAAATCTAGAGGAAATTTTCATGCAGATATTTCCAGGGACTCCATTGAAACCATAATGGAATCCTTCAACCTATTGGATATCCCCCCCACAAACAATGGAAAATACACCCATAGTAATAAGAGAACTGGAAGCAGAAATATAAAAGAAATATTATATCACATCCTACTCCAGGAAAACATCTTAACAAACTATAGTTCAGTGATATCAAGAATCGTACACTCTTTAGCATCTGATCACAAGCCAATGGTTATTTCACTAGGAACAATTGGAAACCATGGTCCTATGCCTTTTCGATACTGCCCATCATGGAATAACAATGATGAAACAAAGAAATAATCGTAGAGGTATGGTGCCAAAAAATAACAAGTTCTCCTTATTTTGTACGGGAGACCAAATTAAAAACACTGAGGAAGGAAATGAAAATTTCGGTCGAGGAAAATCACAACAAAACTAAAAAAAGGAAGGTTGAATTAATTAAAAATATGGAAACAGTTCAAGAAACAAAGGAAAAACAGGAAGACACAAAAGAAATCCAACTCCAGGAAAAATCAATTTTATTGGGAAATCTACAGAGAGCATAGAGTAGAGGAAGAAGTTTGGAGATTAAAATATCACAGCCTCTAGTTGAAATCATAATATAATAACACAACATTATTTCACAACTCAACAAAAATGTGAAGAACTAGAAATCAGATGGATAACATATAGGTTGAAGAGAGGAAAATCAGAGGAAAGAAAGCGCTAAAAAATGAAGCATACAACCACTTTAAAAATATTCTAACAGAAAATTCAGCCACTACATATTATGAGACATTACTACAACATGTACTCAAAAAAATAAGCGATGATATCAACCTTGACCTCATTAAAGAATTTGAAGAGAAAGAAATTGAAAATGTTGTTTGGGGTCTCCATCCGGAAAAAGCACCGGGTCCAGATGGATTTTTTATTTCTTCTTATAGGCACAATTGGCACATCATCAAGAAAGACCTAACACGAATGATAATGGAATTTTTCAAGAAAAATAAGTTGGGTGGATTTACTAATTCCTCTTTCGTTTCTTTAATTCCAAAAGAGGCAAGGACCTCCACCTGTAGTCGATTTCAACCAATTTCACTTTGTAACACCTCTTACAAAATAATTGCAAAAATTCTTGCAAATTGAATAAAGCCTCTCCTTCCTGATCCGATATTATAGAATCAGGTAGGATTTGTGCCAAATAGGCAAATCCTAGGTAATGTATTGATAGTCTAAGAAGCCTTGCATTCAAGTATCTTAAGGAAAGAGCAAGGAATTATTAAAAAAATGGACATGGCCAATGCCTTTGAGCGAGTAAAGTTATATTTCTTATCAACATTCATCAAGAAATTTGGATTCTCAAGAGAGATAATTGAATTAATCAGAGCTTGCATTGTAGGACCTTGGAAGGCCAAGTGAATTTTTCCAGAGCTCCTAGGGGTTGAGGAAAGGATGCCCTCAATCTCCGTTTATATATATAATCATGGCAGACTCATTGAGCCAAACTCTGGAAGAGTGCAAAAGAGAACACTCATTGACAGGATTCTTTATATCCCATGATGTAAAAGGCATAAATCACTCCTTATTCAGTAATGACACATTATTGATGGGAGGGGTTTCATGCGTTTTTTCCAGAAGATTTAAAAATGTGTTGGGAATTTCATGGAGGTCTCAGGAGGACTTTTAAATAACACAAAACACTGAATCTATGGGTGGAATGTGCCTCCTCATACTCTTCAAAAATTATCTAAGATACTAGACATTCCCATATAATTAAAATGGAGCCATTTTCTCTATTCAAGTATCCCAATATCAAAATAAAATCTAAAGGCAGAACTATGGAACATCCAAATTGAGAAAATGAAAAAAAAACAAAAAAAATTGGGGAATACAATGGCTCAATTTAGCAGGTAGAGTGATATTAATTAAATCAATGCTAACAACACTTCCTATTTACCAATTTGCAACAATTCTAGCACCAGCTACCATACACAAGCAAATAGAACTCATAATAAGAGGATTCCTATGGCAAGGAGGAAAATAAGAATTAAAAAAATTTAGTTTGGTTAAGCAGGATTAGGTAACTCTTCCTTATGAAAAAGGAGGGATGTCTATAAGGCTCACTGGCCTTTTGAATATGGCCTTTGGGGAAACAATTGCATAAAGACTAGCCACAAGGAAGGAATTTTGGTGGAAGCAAGTACTGGAGGCAAAGTACATGAATCACCCTCGATCCCTCTTACTAGAAGAAAGCACCCCGATCAGGCCATGTTCCCATGTTTGGAAGCTAGTTAAAGAATTACTTCCTACCATCATAAATTACACGTCTAAGCTCCTCGGTAATGGAAGAAGAATTAACGTTTTGGAAGATAGAATAATGGGTAATCCTCCCTTAGTCTCCCATTCCAACCTTAAAGATCTAAAAATATGGATGTGCTCAAAGGGATTAATCACTTTGAATAAAATATCTCTCTGGAAAAATAGAAATTGGGTTGAATGGATTTCCCCCAACATCCCACACAATGCTAAAAAAAGGTGGGACTCCTTAGTCATCCTCCTCAAGGGAGTTTCCCCAACTAATCAAGATGCACAAGACTCTTACATATGGGACCCCAATGGAGGAGGATAATTGGTTAAATCAGGCTACTTAACCACCCAATCTCAATAATATATACAGGATTGGACACCGTGGAAAGAAATATGGAAACCATAAAGTTTTCAACTGTTAAAATATTCATTTGGACCCTATTAAAAGGAGAAATTATAACAGTAGATAATGTCAGAAGAAAATGTTTCTCAGGGCCCTCCAGCTTCCCCATGTGCTTAAGTGTATAAGAAAGAATCCAACATCTTTTTCTAGAGTGATCTTTTGAAAAATAATTTTGGAAATTGAATTGAACTTATATCTCCCCCTTAATGAATTCTTCACAGCTCGGAAAAAGGAGTATCCCTACTCACTAAAACAAAAGCACTCAATAAAAATATTTTGGAAAAGTTTTCCATCCTTCCTATGCTGATTGATTTGGTTAGCGAGAAACAAACAAATTTTCAAAGATCATCCTCCAAATATAGGCAAAGTCTTGTCTAAGACATGGGGTCTTACAGCAAAATTTTTATCTACAAAAGGATTGAAATCAATAGATATCAACCAGCTCCAACAAGAAGAGACAATTGGGTTGCAACAAGAAGGCACAAATGGTGAAACGTCAGCAGGCTAAAGACAGACTCCCAGAATTAGTAAATAAGGTTAAAAAAGGATGACTTCATCCTCTGGATGAAATATTGAAATAAAAACTTTCTTTTTTTATGGTGCCTCAAAGAATAATCCAGGTAGTGTTGGTGTTGGTGGAGTCCTTCTAGAACTGAGTGGAAACAACCTCGTCACCTTTGAATGGGAATTAGGAAAAACTTCTAATAACAAGGAAGAGGCATATGGAATTCTTATGGGCACTATGATACTAAACAAAATATATCTAGAATCTAGTCATCATGGGTGATTCAACCATAATCATCCAATCCATGATAAGAAAAAGAAATCCTTTGTAATATTATTTTTATTGATCTGGTCGAAGTGGACGAAAACAATCGATGGTGTTATCATGGTATTTTCCCATGGTATTGGCCCATGGTATTTGTTGATGGTTTTCAAGGAAAAATAATAAAATAAGGTCCATCAAGCCTATAAAAGGAGATAGAAGCAAGGCATTTATATTCATTCTAGTTTATCTATCTTATTGTGTTTTTGTTGAGAACTTGGCGTTGCCAGTTCTAACATTGATCCCGAGATGAAAACCACGTGGTGAATTTTGGATGGTGGATCCATCTAGGGTCCATAATTGTGCTTCAGTGTTGTTTTTCTGTTTAACAAGCAGCCAAGCATGCCATCTGCAAGAGCTCAGTTTTATTGTATGGGCATGCATTTTATTTTCAGCTAATAATATAAATAAAAGGGCTACATTTCTAGATATTCTTGTGTTCTTGTTTTTGATGAAAATTCATTTTAAATAAGAACACCAACATGTTATAGATCTATCGAAATTTTCACTGTTTGGAATCTTATAGTGGTATCAGAGCTAGTTTTCCCTGCCAGCGTGTGGATTTATTGCATAAATTCTGAAACTGATTGAGGGTTTGAGGAGAAGCTAGTTTTCAGTGATCTGCCATAATCACCCTAGCCAACAGTTGAAAATTTTCAATGGCTTATTCACATACACCCTAGTTGGTATTTTCATAAAGATCAATCAATTTATTGTTATCATAACATTTAAGATTTTGCAGATCCATTCCTTTCTGATCCAGTTTATCTTTATATGTTAGATCTGTGGAGCAAAGAGCTATTGCTTAAGTCCAAAATTAAAAGAGAATTAGATCTAGGGTTGAAACTTAATACTCTAGCAGATATCATTGAGACCTGGAAGGCTGATCCATTACTGTCATAATTGTTAACGGGCCACAGGTGTAAGTATTGGAGATATGTGGGAACAATTCTAGGGTTTAACGTGCTTGTTGTTGCTGCAAAGGAAAAGTTTCTACATCGGTATATTATTAAGTTAACCAATTGCGTGGTGGTATCATTATTCGCCTTAGTGATATCCAATTGAAATTATGCATTACCCTTGATATCGGTCATCATATGGCTGATATGGTATTCATTTCCCCTTTGATTAGACCGACATATGGTGCATCATATGGTATTCATACAACATCACAAAGAGCCACATAATCATCTACATGGAGATTGATTTATTTAACAAGAAGACGAGTTGTTGATTACTCTAGTGCTGAAATTATTCAGATAAGAGGCCAAATAATTATTTCTGAGGGTCAAATTACCTCTCTGTCTAGAGGTCAATTTACCCCATCTAAGATAAGTCTTGTGCTCAAAAATTAATGCAGAACGATAGCATAAATTGGAGGATCTATTCATAAGTATGGTCAAATTCTGGGTTTATAATTAATATCTTAACGGTGAAGTTGAAGTGCAAGAGGATCCATTTCTTATTCAATGAAAGCTGCATTCAGTACTGATTTCTAGACGGTCAAGATTGGAAGTTTGTATTCATTAGCCTAGATCTGATGAAATTGATTAAGGTTTACGATCTTACTATGTAAATAGAAAGCCAAGCCGCTGCAGCAAATAATATAGTACAGGATTCAAGACTACAATTTTCTATCACACCGAGTAGAGGAGTGAAGCCCTAAAAGATGACGTTCAACTCCCACCCTACAACATAAATCTTTAGTGCAACCCGCTATTTTTATAAGTTGTGGGCCAAGTTATTAAAATTGGGGGCTTATATCTCATCGTATTGAAGCCATTCAGCGTTCAATGTTCATAAGGGCAGATATATACTTTATGGGCATTGGTTGGAATTTAGGAGATATAAGGATTTAAAAGGGGCTTGATTTATATCCTTTACAACATATGAGTTTCCATTGGTCAATAGGGCATACGTCAAGTATCCATATGGTGCATAGTATTAACACTTCTATTCAAAATAGAAAGGTCATAGATTTCCTTATGGAGGTTGAAGATTCAAGCCTAGTTCTCAAAAGGATGTAAATCAGTTTTATTGAAGAAAGCCGAAGAGAGAAGAAAAAGTATTGAGATCCATTGATTCCAAACCACAATGTCATCATTTTACTCTTGGAAATGACACAAGAATCATCATAATGATACATCACTTGATTCTGTGGGCTACAATACTTCTGTGGATCACATATGGCAACAATATACATATCAAAAGCTAAATCAGAAAAATAGGCCTTTCTCTTGAAAGGTCCATGTTATCCTTCAACAGTCAAAAGATATTCGGAAGGAAGATGTAACAAGCAAGTGTCCCTTCGAACTTGGATCCAAATTGCAGGATACAAAGTTAGAAGATGTCCTCCTATAGCTAGACACATTAAATATGGCTTTGATATTGACATAGAAATTAGAATGGGAAGGGCCAAGTTGGGCCTTGAAGCCATCCATGCTTGCTTTGATACAACCTAGGTTCTTGGAGCATTCTTGTGAAAAGGTTAGACTCATAGTCACCTCTTGTCTTTGTAAAATCATAGCCTTAATAGCACTGCTATTTCCCTACAATGATGACATCATGAGGAGGACTTTTAGGGTAATTGTAGAAGCACTCCAAGGGTTGGACAACACCACCCTTATTACTTTTTTTTCATAAGCGCACAATTTTGGAATGCATGGAGAAATTCAGATTTGGTATACTTATGCTGGATCTAGAGTGTGATGACTTAATCCTCAGATGCTCCAATAATTTTTCACTAGAATCACAACATCTCATCCAAACTTCATCAAAACATACATGAAAAATATCATGTCTGTGATCTTAGGAGAATATAGGGCCATTTGTGAACAATTGAGATCCAAATTGTTGGCCATTTGGAGGAAGGAGCAAATTATATCACCTACTGCTTATGAACTAGCTGAGGGGTTGATCAAACAGAGCATCAAACTAATTAGAAAGAATTTAACCAAGGAGGAACTAATAAATATTTGTGGAGACGGCAAAAATGAACTAAGGAGGAAAAGCTTATGCTTTGTATGCAAGGGAGTTTGGGCCCTTAACCATTCATGTCAAGGTGATAAGGAGGCAACAAAGATAGAACAAGAGGATATTCCTTTAGATCATGGGGAATATTTTCTAGCTAGGTCTATTGATATTCAAGATGGTGAGCAACATCATGACATTATTTAGGGAGGCTTGCAGGATGACAAGCATTTGGAAGTGCATGAGGAAATTCTACCTAATGGCATTGGTGAGGTAGACTCCTATACAACTAAGTTTGTAGATCCCCAAGGGAGTATCCATAAACAATATGAACAATCAAGCATAGATAAAAGTCCACCAATTCATCTATGTTCGACAATTGAATGGGATGAACATATTTTCTCCATAGATGGAGGAGACCAGGGAGATTTGAGTGAGGATCCAGCCATAGTGAAAAAACACGATTAGTATGATCATGAGGAGCAACATGACAAACATAATATGAAAAATGAACCATTCCTAGAGATTTTGTCAAAGGTTGAAGTTGAATTTGTGGTCGTGAGGCATCTAGTGCAGTCAAATACAAAGACATTCAGCAGGGCACTAGAATTGCGAGTGAAAGACTTCCAAGAAAATATCATGCATTTCAAGACATATCTGATAATTTTGAAGCAGAGAATCAGGACAGTCTGAGACATTGTCTTACAGGAGAATGGGAAAATTGAGCAGCTCACAGGAGTATGTGCTGAATCAATGATGAAGCTATCTAGTATTGAGAAATGACTAAAGTTCCTCACAAGGAAACAAGAGGAGTATAGTTTGGAATGCTAGAGAAACCCTCTACAAGAGTACATAGATAAGTCTTGGAACAAAACCAACAACCCACCTTTATAAATTGGGAAGAGCAGGGCAGATTTCTCCAACTTCATCATGTTGGGTAACCAAGTAGAGAAGCATGAATTGAGCATTGATCAACATCAACATAGTAGATTTACAGATATTCATCCTTCCCCAAGTATGGATTGGTGAGAGATTATGAGTTGGTATTCTATTGATAGGTTGATTCTTTGGAGGATACTCATAGTCGAGGGCATTTATAGCTTCGGCCCTTTGGTGTGGGCAGTGATGGAGGGATGAAATGGTATCATAACCCACAAGTCCTAGGATTTAGGTGGCATTGGGATTTGGTAGAATCCATTGGGGACAGGATTGGCGAAAGGATTGTTTGGGATCCAAGTCAATCTATTAAGGGGAGGATTGGTTGGAGGATTGTTTGGGATCTAGGTATCAGAGGATCCATTTAGGACCATTCGACATGGAGGGATGGAATAGTACATCGGGTTGCATGGTTTCCTGGTATCAATGTAGAAATGATTCTATTGTGGATAAAAGTGGATCACTTAAGGACAAGGAATCTTTGGGCTGGAGGATTTGTAATATTCCCTTTCTTGATCTGGTTAAAGTGGATGAAAACAATCCATGGTATTATTGTGGTATTTTCCCATGGTATTGGCCCATGGTATATGTTGACAGTTTTAAAGGAAAAATAATAAAATAAGGTCCATCAAGCCTATAAAAGGAGATAGAATCGAGGCATTTAGATTGATTCTGGATTATCTATCTTCTGGATTAGCGTTGCCAGTTCTAACATTGATCCCAGGACAAAAACCCCGTGGTGAATTTTGTATGGTGGATCCATCCAAGGTCCATGATTGTGCTTTAGTGTTGTTTTTCTATTTAACGAGCAGCCAAGCATGCCATCTGCAGGAGCTCAATTTTATTGTATGGGCATGCATTTTATTTTCAGCTAATAATATAAATTAAAGGGTTGTATTTCTAGATATGCTCGTGTTCTTGTTTTTTATGAAAAGTCATTTTAAATCAGAACACTAACATGTTCTAAAACCTAAGCATCTTTTGAGAAAGTCTATTTTCTTTAGTATAATACTGTATTTGATATACTATTATAGGCATATCTGATTTTAGTTGAATTTGAAATTAGTATTTTGTAAAATGATTCCTTTCCATGAATTTCAATATAATAATTTTAATTATATCATTAAAATAATTTTTTGTGCTCATTAATTTTGTTCAAGTTCAAATTATTTTTGTTGCTTAAATCGACTATCTTTCCATCTAATGTTCATGCTTCAGATTTAGCTGTACTATCACTAATGATATGGATTATTTATGTATTTTAGAATATAATTTAAGATTTACAATTAATACTCTAAAATAAAACATAAAAAATAACAAAATGATAAAAATCGTATTTCTTTGATGCTCTTTCATTAGAGCATATTTATTTAGGTGGCCGAGTTGGTTCCATGTATCAATCATGAAAGACAATTGTTTAAAATTTTATAATTTTTTTTTAAGAAATATATATTTGGGTATTTCTTTCCTTCCTCCCTATTGGTAACAACAATTCTTGCAAACACCAACATGGTAGGAGTTAAAATTATATAGATTTAGTAATAAGTACCTAGAATAACTAGGTTAGAGTAATAATAATTGTAATAGATATTTAATTTAGGTTATTGAAGGTTATTTTAGGTTATGTAAATTAGCCATATACTAGTGAGTTCGACCACACAAAATGAGTAAGGGTCTAACTGGTTCTTTGATTAAGTGGTAACTCATAGTTGCTAGCTAGAATTCTTCTGCCTGACAACAATTAGCACTAGAAGGAAGGAAATATGACGGTGAATGGAACATAGGGCCTCATATAAAATCATACTTCATTCAAATATATCTACAACACCCTCAAATCTAGGTTCACACTCAAATCCTTGTGTGTTTGGCATAAAATCACCAGATTCAAAAACCTGCCTCCATTCTGAAGAAGTGACCCAACTTATTCAAGAAGAGGAAACCAGCTTTGAAATAAACCAAGGTCACTACATATTTACTTCTGGTTTGACAATCCAACAATCCCTTAATGATTTTACTCAGAAGTCTACTTCAAAACATGTTCTTTTTCAAAAAATATCAGTGGAACCTATTGTTATTAAACATTCCTCCTCTATTCCCCTCGAAAGGAAACATTATGGATTTTTAACTAAAATTCCGGAGAATTAGTAGATCTTGAGGCTACTAATATTTCTCACTCATAAGAGAGGTACTTCCATGAAATTGGTGTTGTCAACCCTAGTATTAAATAATTGTGCTCAAGACTAGTGCTTATGGTTATGACAATAATTTCCTATTAATGCAAACCTAGGTCTATACAATGATGAAAAGTATTAGAATGATGGGTTTTTTTATTATGGAAATTACTCCCAAAAAGTAATTAATGGAGAAAGGAAGACTAATGGGATGAAATCTAGGATGTGATAAAAAAAAATATTTACAGTGCTAAGTATTCCAAAAATGGATACTTATTGGAGCAGGTACATTTAATAAGTTAAAATATGTGTTGATATCAATAATAAAATTAAGTTTCAAGGCTCCACATCCTAGGAAAAAATTAAGGAACCAAAGTGGAAATTCAAGTGCGGGAATTTTATGGAGGTTATAATATGTAGGAAGAAAGGAGAATTCAAAATACCTAAAGATAAAATTTAAACATTTTAAATACACGACCTCACATATTTTCATAATGACTTAAAATCCAAATGTGATTAACCATTAAATAGTGGATAATGTGGAAGAGATAAGAGATTAAAATACCAATTGAGAAATAGGATTGAAATATCAATTAAAAATGACTCCTAGACTCGTATCTTAAAGAAAAGAAACATCTAAGGAGAAATTCATTAGGAAGAACAACACAAATTGAAAAAGAAAATGTTGAGAAACCAAGCGTAATAGGATTAGGTTTTATTTCCCCGTCTTAATAATTCCTTGTGAACGTTAAATATTTTCTTAGTACTTATTTTGTAATATTCCTCAAGAATATATACAAATGTTCACTCTTTCAAGAAAAACAAAGATGCAAGAGCCAATAAAATTAGGCTCCAAGCCAAGGAAAAAATCCACAAGGGGGAAAACCCAAAAACAATCTTTCTCTTCTAGAATCAGATCAAAAGGAGATATCCAAGACCAAGGTTTAGACCAAAACTGCCACCAAAACTCCAATTCTAGCCCTCCTCCATGTCACCTCCAAAGTCAAAGTCAACATAGGTCAAATTGGTCAACTCCATGAAATTTTAGACCTGTAATAGCACAAAACATTCATCGTGTACATAATTATGTCTAGATAAAACAATTTGGTCAAAAAAATACTTTTTCTCTCCTTTAACTTCTGCTCTTTATTCTCCTTCACATGGTTCAAATGTACCTATGCTTTTGTGTGATTGGATGATATTTAAAATATGTTGATTCGTTGATCCAGGTGGATATTGGTGGTCACCCACCTATTCTACTTGGGGCCCCACCATTGTCTCTTTCAATTTTTCACTTTCGGCGCAACTTACTATTTTTGGCAGTTTTTCGGGTATTGAACTTCCAGAGCCGTTTTGAGGCCCTAAACAATGTTTTTTTGGGAAAACTAAGAGCGACATCATAATTTGTAGTCCTCGGATAGATCTTTATAATGAGGTATGGGGCACATAAAACGGAGTTTTTATGCCAAATTCACGTCCTTGGGAAGTTGAAACACCAATTTACCCAAACGGGGCCCATAGTTTTGGTGCTTCATCTCCTAGGGTTAGGGTTTTGGATGTTTAGGGTTTTCCATTGTTTCTAAATAATAAATAGGTCCTCAAGCCTTATTGTAACTCAGTTCAGAGGCCTGTAGCCACCACATCTCTTCTTAGAGATGAGCTACCAGTGCCCTAACTAGTTTATTTCTATTTTGTCTGTAAGCAAATTTCAGTTTTTTGATATTAATGAAATGAAGTGTTATTTCCACTACATATTTGTATTTATGGCTACATGTGTTTTCTATTGCATTCCTGCATAAATCTAGATCATTGGTATCAGAGCGGTCTACTTTTTCTCAATCCTTCTTTGCATGTCCCCAACGAGGTCAGGGTATAAGGAGTTGGGGCTCCATATAGTTGAACCTTTGCAAGATCGACCTCGCAAACCCCGACGACCGCCCATGGGGGATGAAAAGAAGGATGAGAGAGAAGGAGATCCTATCAAAATATTTCTCGAGGAGGCCTTTGAAAAACAAAGGAACACGATAATGGATAAATTTTCCTAAATCCTTCAACGACTGCCCATCGGCGGCACATCTACATCCAACAACCACTTTGGAGGTGCGACTCCCTTTAAGGTACAAGTAAACTTTGAAATTCCCATATTTGAGGTTCAAATAGATGCATATGTCATAGATAGATGGTGGAATCTATTAGAAGGATATTTCTCAGTTCATGACTTTTCTGACCGGGAGAAGATTATTTTTGCACTCCTCAAAGCTACCCCCCATGTCAAGGACTGGTGGGAAATATACTGTGAGAAAAAGTATGAGACAAAATCCTCTCTATTCTTCGTTGTACCCACTTGGAATTCTTTCCAATATATCATCAAGTAAAAATACTATCTCGTGGGGAGCTATGAGGACAAGTACATACAATGGACCACGTTGTGGCAATATAGGGATCAAGCTGTGCATGAGATGATGAATTTGTTCCATACCCTGCACACAAAGTTGGGTATCAAATATTCAGAGAAACATTTGGTGCTAACGTATCATAGTTTTCTACACAGATAGATTCAGGAGGAAATGGAGTTCCTTGACATCTCCTCGCTTGGTACAACATACCAATATGATGCCCATATTAAGCACAAATTCAAACAGAAGAAGCGAGACTTTGGATATGCGAATCAAAAGCAAGGGAAAGGTGCCCCCAAATCGCAGAACAAAGGACAAAGCCAAGGCATGGTGGCCCAAGACAACCCGCTAAAGCTATAAGAAAATAAAAACACTGCAAAGCCAAAGAAGCACACAGGAAAGTGGTGTGAATTCCATAAGAGCTCCACTCACAACACAAGTGAGTGTCGGGCCAAGAAGTCGCTCGTGGCCGAGATGAGGGATTCTAAATCATATGCATTCTCTGACTCTGAATCATAACCTAACAAGGGGAATGACAAAGGGAAACATATTATTGATGCACAGCCCAATGCCACTATTTCCACTGCGAAGATCCAGAAGGAGGAATCGAAAGATCCAGAGGAGGTGGAATGTCTCTTCCACTCCCAGATTTGGGTAAAGGGTTCCCTACTACAGTTCATTGTCAACAATGGGAGCCAAAAGAACCTCATTTCAATAGATGTCGTGAAGCAGTTAGGCTTGTCAACCACAGTGCACCCACAGACATACACCATCGGGTGGCTTCACCAAGGATGAGATCTTCGTGTCAGCCAACAATGCCACCTTCCATATTGCTTCAAGCCCTTCACAGATGAGGTATTATCTTACATCGCTCGTATTGGTGTTTCTGATGTATTATTAGGCCAACCATACATGTGGAAGTGACATGCTGTGTATGAGTCATGACCTCGCACTGTTATTGTTACCTTGGGAAATAAGCTATACATGATACCAGAGGTACCACCCCCTACCACTATCTCTTTGGTTACTGCAAAAAAATGTAGTAAGATCATTTCCCAAACTAGGAAATTTTTTTTCCTGATGATCCGCCCCCAGGGAAAGAAGAAGACTATGGCCATGACCTCCAGACATGGCTCCTCTGCACGAAAAAAACAAATGGACAAGGTTGTGGAGGAGTATGGGGAAATTTTCACCTCACCCACAGGGGTGCCTCTACAATGTCAAGTCAAGCACCCCATTGATATAACCCTAGGTGCGCCGCTACCCAACGAACTAATCTATCGGTGCTCTATTCTAGAGAACGATGAAATCAAGAGGCAGATTCAGGATCTGTTGCAGAAAGGTCACATCCGGCTAAGTTCATCATCGTATGGGAGTCCGATTTTGTTAGTACAGAAGAAGGATGGGACTTGGAGACTTTGTATTGACTATTGGACACTGAACAAGCTCATTGTCCGGAATAGGTACTCGATCCCACAGATTGATGACCTTCTAGACTAACTCAAAGGGGCAAAATATTTCAACAATATCAACTTGAAGTCTGGGTATCACTAGGTACCCATCGAACCCTCCAATGTGTGGAAGATTTCCTTCAAAGCCAAGGAGGGCCTTTTCGAATGGTTGGTCACACCTTTCGTGTTGACGAATTCTCCTGCAACCTTCATGAGGTTGATGGACGATGTATTGAGGCCATTCACCAACTCATTTTTAGTAGTGTACTTTGATGACATTCTGATCTTCAGCCAGACTTGGGAAGAGCACCTCCACCACATCCGAAAATTCCTCGAAACACTACGACAACACAATTTGTGTGCCAATTTGGAGAAGTGCACTTTTGGCATAACCTAGGTTCAATATATTGGATGCATTATTGATGAAAGGGGGGTGAATGTAGATCCAACCAAGATCCAAGTTATTCAAAATTGGCCAGCCCCAACCATTCTAACAGAGCTTCGCAGCTTTCTAGGTCTTTCTAATTTCTACCGCAGGTTCGTGTTGGTATTCTCTCATATCACTTGGCCCTTGAGTCAAGTCACCAAGGGAGGAGTGAGAGAAAAATTCTTTTGGTCAGAATATCAACAAAAGGCATTCATAGAATTGAAACATCGCCTCTTTTCTGCCCCAGTACTCATATTACCAGACTTGCAACAAAAAATTGAGATCGAGACAGATGCCTCTAACTATGCTATTGGGGCACTTCTTGCTCAGCAAGGGCATCCAATGGCATATAACAATGAGACATTGTCCAACACAGTTCCCAAGTATCCCACTTATGACAAAGAAACGTATTCCATTGTGTAGGCTTGTCGACAATGGAAACATTAAATTTTGGGGAAGGAAACAATCATCCACACAGACCACCAACCCCTGCATTTCATACAGATACAAGGGAAGTTGCAGAATGATCACCATCAGAAGTGGTCCACATATCTACAACAGTTTCATTTCAACATCAAGTACAAGAAGGGTAGCACGAATAATGTTGCATACTACTTTAGCTGACAACTGATCGTGGTGCTAACCACCGTTCTCAACTCTTGTGGGCATGAGACTTCTGATTGGCCACTTCTCTATAAGAGTGATCCAGAATTCAACCACACATACATGACACTCTTGGGGGGTACGCAAGTTCCAAATTTTCACCTCCAAGATGCACTGTTATGTCACCTGAGACACCTTTTTGTTCCTTTAGGTGAGCATGTGAAGATGATATCGGAAGCACACTATAGTCGAGTCACTAGTCATTTCAGGGTAGATAAAAAAGTGGAAGTACTTCAGAAGTATTTCTATTGGTTGAACCTTCGATAGGATGTCAAGAAGTAAATCATACCCTGCACTGCTTGCACCATTTCCAAACTGACCATCAAGAAGAAATGCCTCTATACTCCGCTACCTACCCTTAGTCAACCTTGGGAATCCATTTCCATGGATTACATGTCAAGCCTTCCTTCTAATAAGCATGGAAACGATTGTGTTTTTGTGGTCGTCGACAGATTCTCGAAGATGGCCATTATGGAAGCCTGCAAGAAGAATATCACAGGAGAAGCCACTGCTAAAATCTTGTTTTAATGAGTGTGGGTGCACTTTTGGATCCCACAATCTATCATATCAGATTGCAACAATAGGTTCCTCACCACATTTTGTTCTAGCCTCTGGTCAATGTTGGACACCAAGCTCACCAAGTCCACAACCCTAAATCCCCAAATTGATGGCCAGACAAAGGTCATCAACAGGATGATTGTGCACATTATATGCATGTACAATTCAAATCATTCACGGACATGGGATGAGAGCCTCCCCTATATGCAACATAGTTATAATTGGGCTCTCTAGAGCTCAACTGGCCATAACCCCTTTCAAGTGGGCTTGGGATTCCAGCCACTATGTCCCATTGACGTAGCCATGCCATTTGCGGCTACTCAGGAAGATTCGGCTCATGTCCAGTCTGAAGCTGACAAAGCGAATATATTCATTGATTGCATTCAGCACATCCACCAACAAGTTCATGACATATTGGACAGATACAATGCTAAGTACAATCAATGACATGATCAACATCGGGTACCACACAACTTCCATGTGGGCGAAAAAGTGTAGCTACATTTGCAGAAGGGCCGCCTCATTGGACCCCACCACAAGCTTTTCCCGCTCCGATATGGGCCGTAAACCATCACCAAGGTAGTAGAGAAGAATTAATTCGAGCTGGGTATTCCACCATTCCTTGGTTTGCACCTATTATTCAATGTGTACCACCTTCCTCCCCACTTCCCACCTCTACTCGACACCTCTGACATTGCAGAACAACTCACAACAACAGAGTTAAACCTAGACTGCATGGAACAGGCCACCACAGATTATATCATGGACATGAAAATCAAGAAAAATCACCAACAGAAGATCCAACTGTATTGGGTTGTCAAAGCTGGCCAACTCCTACACCAAGGAAAGTGGTTCACCAGGGACCAAATTCAATGGAATTTTCCTCATCTCATGGAGGCACTCAACGCAATGGGGACCATTACTTACTAATAGGGGAGGAATGATCCAGGTGGATATTTGTTGCCACCCACCTATTCCACTTGGGGCCCCACCATTATCTCTTTCATTTTTTCAGTTTTGGCACAACTGACTATTTTTTGCAGTTTTTTGGGTCCTGAATTTCTGGAAATATTTTAAGGCCCTAAACGATGTTTTTTTGGGAAAAATGAGAGTGACATGAAAATTTTAAGTCCTCAAATAGATCTTTCTAATGACGTATGGTGCACGTCAAATGGAGATCGTATGCCAAATTTGCGTCCCCATGAAGTTGAAACACTAATTTACCCAAACAAGGCCCACAATTTTGGCGCTTCATCTCCTAAGGTTATCGTTTTGGATGTTTATGGTTTTCCATTGTTTCTAAATAATAAATAGGCCCTTGAGTTTCATTGTAACTCAGTTCATAGGCCTTTAGCTGCCACATCTCTTCTCAGAGATAAGTTACCAACTCCCTAGCTAGTTTATTTCTATCCTGTCTGTAAGCAAATTTCAATTCTTTGATATTAATGAAATGAAGTGTTATTTCCATTGCATATTTGTATTTATGGTTACATGTGTATTATGTTACATTCCTGCATAAATATGAATAAGTTTTATCTTATATATAGTTGTATATGAGTGTCAAATAGGTGGATCTTGGAGGATTTGGGCCGAATTCTTCCGAGGAGAGATGAATTTGTTATTTGGTAGACTTTTGACTAAAAAAAAATTCAAATTCCTTTTATTTCAAATGTCCAAATGGGACAATACTATATTACAATTTCATAATAAATTATTTTGACTCTTTGAGCATGAAGAAGATGCTTTGAACAAAGTAAAAGTAAAAATAATAATGAATATGATAAATATATAGATTATATTACATTATGAAGATAAACACTAGTTACAATTTCAACACTTCCTCATAACTAGGGAGATATTCATAATGACTCAATAGGATATTCTCAAGTTGAAATATTCATATAAGAAAGGATTTGGACTGATAAGAATTAATTATTATCACATCATCATAACCAACATTGTCAAACTACCAAGGCCTTGACAAGCAACCTATATCTCTCCACTAGATGAGAGCACAATGTTAGGAGCCATAAATTTTGACACCACCGCCTCTCAAGGTACGTACCCCACTCAGATGTTCACCAAGGTATGTCCTTACAGGAGCATTTCCAAATCCATTTTCACAACACTTGACACCAGGAAATTTTGGTCCTCATGCCCATTCTCATCTTAGATCAATGTACTTGGGTTATGACTATTAGTCCTGGCCACTGAACAAATATTCAAATAATTTTGGTCCTCGATGCTTATCCAATCCACCATTCTCCCTACCAATGTTCATGCACTAGGCTTATAGTTATTAGTCCTAGCCATAGTATGTGACACATGGAAAACATGGTGTCCACCCTCACTCCCTCTCAGATAGGGAGGAGATATCCACAAGTCTAATCTTGTGAAGGAAGTACTCATACTTCCATTATATCAAATACTTTTTCTTCAATGGGGATCTATTATAGCACCTTGGCTCCTATCTGCAACATACGCTCGAATCATAAGCTGCTTCAACCTTCCTAGTTCTTTGGAAATCCTGATGTAGCCTTGATCAGTTGAATCCAAAATGTAATTTTCAACATATTACAGAACCAAACTACTTCACAACTGATTCTACAAGCCTTCACATATTCTTCCTTCATATTGCAAAAAAAATATGCTTTGTTTTCTTCCAAGAAATCATAATAGTTTCCAACTCTTAGTAATATCATTATCAACCTCATTACTATTAACTCAATTAATGTGTCCTTGAATCAAATCCAATTAGATGTTGGTACATGATAGAAATCTTCAACTTCTTGCTGAAGGATATTTCCATAAATATGTCATATATTCTTTTAATCACAATCTTCTTTGCCAAACTTCAAGTAGTATTGTATCCATCCAAGATCTTACAACTCCCTCTTTCCAGCCACAGTAAGTGAACTTGTTGCTTTAATTATTCCATATAATCAAATCGTTCAATACATACTTTAAACTATTCAGAGAAATCTTATTACATTGTTATGTTCTTCTAATTCGTCCATCTGCTAGTAAAGCTTATATAGTTCTTGTTTTGACATGGAAAATTGATTAGAAGGATAAAAAAAAAAAATGAAAAATACGAAGAAAATATAAGTAGTAGTAATCAAGGAGATGTAGAGTACTTATCTTTTGAGGAAGGTCACCTCCCTCTTAATATTGAACCTTTTCACCAATCTTGTGCATCAACATGATTCCATTTCTGTCATTCTTAAGAGCTAGCAATTCTTCTTACAAGAAAAAACAATTAACTAGAGTATGTTGAAAATTGGCAGCTCAGGGATGAATTTATGAAAATAGAATGTCTAAAAATAGAATTTATAAACATGGAAAATATAAAAACAAAATGTCTAAAAATTGAAATTCTAAAATTAGAAAGTGTCCAGATAGTAAATCACCTTCAATCAATTGCTAATAAATTATTGTTGATGAAAAATCACTTCTTATCATTAATCAATCCTAATAGCTCAATATCAACTTAATATTTTATCATCAATATTATTATTATCCTCTTTGCGATATTATTATTATTATTATTAAAATTAAATTCAAGTCACTCAACCATGGCTCTCAATAATGTTCTCTTACACTCTCATTATTGGCACGGAATATTCCTCTTGCATTCTCATTATTGGCATGGAATATTACTCTTAGATTCTCATTAATGCTCTTACACTCTATTGCACTAAACAAAAATATGTCATAAAAGATTCCTCTTATTCACTCTTTAATGCATATGTTACACTCTCTCTTAAAAACATAAGTTACAAAGGCATGCATAACTCCTCAATGGAATGAGTTAAATTTCATAAATGGGCATATGTCACTCTCCCTCTTGGCATGTGAATTATTCCTCCTTTATGGCATGGATTTGTTTCCCCTCCTACATATATGTGCCTCATTCTTTCTCCACTCACTATTTTTTCACTGTGAAAGAAGAATTTGAACTTGAGAGAGAGTTGGAGAGAGTTGAAGAAGATTGTGAGAGAGATACTTACAGAGTAAGAGAATAACTTGGTGAGCCAAGGTTGATTCAGTGCTTCAGTGTTTCACTATTGATTCAATTTAGGGTAATGTTGTCTTACTGTGTGCATCTGTTGCTGGTACCAGTGATCTTCATGCTACAACTTGTTTAGATTTTCGTGAAATTACTCATTCTCTTGATCTCTGATTGTACTATGTATCTCTGTTGAACAATTTATTTCTAATAGAAGAATAATTTGGTTGAGCTTTCCCTTTGCGGGTTTTCCCCTAGTCATTGGACTTAAATTCTCTATCTCATTTTTTTCTTGGTTGTCTTCTATTGTACATTTTATTTATGTTATATCTACTGTTTCTTAACTATTATTGTAAAAAAAATAAGTTTTGTAATAAGTGATTGTTACAACAAAGAACATCATAATTTAAATACGGTTTCATTCCTAGGGTTTTCTAAATAAAGTATTTTCTAGGGTTTATAAACCCTAAATGCTTCAATGCCCAAAGTATTTAAGAAACACCATTCCTTAAAAATTTCAATTTATACAAGCATACTAATGGGTTAGATTCAAACCCTAGAAATTTCATTGACATAATTTCTATATGTGAGATGTAATTCAATTCATTCCTTAATTTCAAAAACCTAGCCTTTATATGCAAGAAAAAAACTTCTAATGCTAACATATCAATGATCTCCAAAACATACCTTTTTTATAATGCACTACTAACTTTCAAGAGAGAAATAGGTCATTATCTTAGCATTATATGCACTATACTTGACATGAACATAAAAAATATACGTTCCTCTTTTATCCTTACATGTCCATCCTTGCAGCTCATCTATCACAAGTATTTGGTTTCGATATTACTTGAATCTATATCATATTCCTTCATTATAGGTATCTTCATTTATCAAAATAGAATACGAACCATAGATATCTCACCATAGACTCGGGCTTCTCATTATGGCAGCTCAAGTTAATTTTTCACTTATTTTCAATTTGTCCATCTTTTAACTATGTTTTTGTATGGTTTGTACATCAAACTTCGACTATACTTATTTTTGCAGACTTCAAACTCGAAAATAGGTGATTTTATTTTGTAAATTCCTCACACAACATGCCTTGTGTCATATTATCAATTTTTTTCTTTGATGTCATTAAGTAATTCTATGAATTACTTAGATCGACCCTTTTTCATTCTAGATCTTGTAACCCTTTCTTAAGTGTAGAGATAGTTTCTGAAGTTTTCTTGCCAAGAACTGATATTTGGTTCATGAAGATCAAAGGTGATTTCTGATAACTATATTTTAGAGAGGTTATATAACTTGGAATCCTTGGAAAAGTTCAGATGAATGACTCTGATCATATTTCTTCCACAAATTTCACAGGGTTTCAGTCCTTTAATTCCAAATATGATTCACATGGTTTTTCTTCCATTCATAGACATACTTCCTTTAACTTCATATTTGAATTCACATGTCACACAAACTATGAGCCTTTTTTCCTTTGCATATAAATTCAATCGAAACTTCCTATTTCTAATAAATTACAAAGTAACGTCCCTTAGATCCTTATATAATTTCACAACGATGTACCTCAGAACCTTTCATGTGATCATAGTGTCGTTAAACCCATATAGTGCCACATAATTCACATTCTTCCATAGAGAAATTCACTATTTTAACAATTTTAGATGTCTTTCTTAATATTTATCATAGATTATTTGATTCTTAGAAATACATACGGTGAATTCAAAAATCATAGGAAGACCTAACCTTAGTAAGGTTTGAATGCCATAGAGAAATGTTTGAATTTGTCAAAGTTTCGAACTATAGATTTCAAGAAATTAGGATACCTTTCTAGAGATAAGTAATTTCATTTTTTCTTCTGATATCACAACATAAGTTTCTCTTCTAGGTACCGACCTAGACTCCTTTAATAGCCATTCTAGTAATCATTCTAACAGCCCTCTTGCAGTATTCTTAACTTCATATTTCAACCAAGGAATAGGTCTTGGTCTTGATCTAAAGGTTTGATATTTCTTATAAATATGTTATAAATCCTATACCAATGTCTCAATATTGGAAGTAAAGACCATAGATTCATATCTATTTGTACATTTCTACAATTTTATAGAGATAGAGAGCTTTCCATTGAACTTGTTTTAGCACAAATAAATATATCATAGAAACTTGTATCATCATTACTAGAACAAGAACTAGCATCACAAAATTTTTTGTATTCATAAAACTCGCATTTCACATATATAATATCCTTCCTTTGATTCAGATATGATGTCACACAAATATTTCTTTCTTCCTTCAGATCAATGCAAGATACTTTCACCATAGAACTAAGATAAGTACGTTAGACTTCCGTTAATACCAAAAAAAATTGAATTGATGCTATATAAATTTAGATCAAGCTTTGGGATCACTGCTATAAGTGTTCCAAGATGATTTAGACTCGAAAAAGAGATAGAAAGAAGCCTTTATTTCCTTTTAGATCTTCCTTAGCTCTGATACCCTATTGATAAACCAAGTGTAACAAGATTAAGCTTGATTTCTATGTGTTGATAATTACTTGTGAATGTTAAATAGTTTCTTAATTTTTAATATTAATTCTTCATTAATAAATTATACAAATTTTTATTCTTTCAAGAAAAAAAAAAGAGACAAGAGACAACAAAATTACGCTCCAATCCAGGGAAAAACACCACAAGGGTGAAAATCCAACAACAATCCTTCTCTCATAGAATCAAATCAAAATGGGATATCAAAGACAAATGCCAATAATATAACTTCCACAAAAAATCAAATTCCAACCCTCCTCCAAGTCACCTCCAAAGTCAAATTCGACATAGGTCAAACTAGCCAATTCCCTGAAATTTCTGTCCCTATAATTTCGATCCCTGAAATTTCGATCTTACAATAGCAAACAAAATTAATCATGTGCATAATTGTGTCGATATTAGAAATTTTGGTCAATAAAATACTTTCTCTCTCTGAATTTTTCTCTTTTTTTCCTTCGTCTAGTTCAAATGTACTTATGTTTTCGTGTGATTGGATGATCTCTTGGATGAATCAAACTGCCTCTTATATATAACTGTGCAAGAGGGTCAAATATGTGGCTCTTCGAGGATTTAGGCCGACTTGTTCCAACGAGGGCCAACTTGATTATTTGGTGGACTTTTGACTCAAACAAAAATTCAAATTCCTTTCCTTTCAAATGCCCAAATGGGACATGACTCAAGTACAATTTCATAATTTTATTTTTTTACTCTTTTTGACTCTTTGAGCATGAAGAACATGCTTTGATTAAAATAAAAATATTAATAATAATGAATATTATAAATATATAAATTATATATTACATTATGAAGACCAACACTAGTTACAATTTCAACAGAAATACCTATAAACGTTGAAGGGAAATGACACTCCTTGGAGAATTTCACCATCCACACAATCTTCTTCTCATTAATTATGAACACTTATAGGAAAATCAATTCATTAATGGTATAAATTGTATAAATTATGGAATTAATGGAAAACATATGTATTTATATAATCCAAACAAATCACCATCAAGCCATAAAATCCCAAACGTCCAAAAAAATCTACATTTCACAGGTGAAGTGGTTCCCATAAAACCTTGAAGGAGTACAAGGGTGAAATTTGAAATGAAGAGGGAAATAAAAAATTATATTGGAGAAATTTTTCCTTAAATGAAATCCATGAGAAAATTCGTTTCTGTAAAACCATAATTTGAGGAAAGGAGGGTGATTTAGTTCCAAAAACATGTTGGTTTTAGGATTTCATTTATGTTTTATTGGGGATGAATGGAATAATATTTTAATATTTTAATTTAAAATATGGGATAAAAATTCTTCAACACTAATTTAATAAAAAATTTCCCACCCAAAATTTTGGACCTTAAAATTTCACCCTTGACACAAAATTGAGATTTAGGCCCTAGAGGATGCTTCTAGGCTCTTGGGGAAAATAATTATGCCTTGAACCACTACAAATGAACTCTATAAGTATTCATTTTCATTTAAATATGTATATAGGTTCCATTAGAATTTTTTAGATCTAGGTATGGGTCTTAGGGAACTAGACATGTCTAGGGGAGGAAAATTGAACCTTAGCCCCTAACGAAAAGCTTCTAGACATCCATGGACAAGAAGGATGCCTTGAACAAGAACATATGGCCTCTTAATGGTATCATCGCCTATGTTTGGAAATTTAAATGCCAGTAGGTGGATTTGAGTAGTACGTATGTGACCTAGAATATTGGGAATTATCTAAGGAAGAAGGACATGCATTAGGTCCTAAAGAAATTTTTGGGATATATAGATCCATAAATAATGCCTCAAAGCACCACAAAAGACCTCCATAGGGTATTATTTCCTCTAAAATGGGATCATAAAAGAAATTTTGAGGTCTAAAATGGGAATCCTAAGGAATATTATAAAATAATAGTGGAAATAATAAAATAAGTTTAGATTACATTATCAAAATTTAGAGGGAAAAATAAAAACTACCTTTTGAACTCATATTTTCAACTTATATCACTACGATTTTACTCAAATTTCGAGAAGGAGCACTTTTTAGATGCAAAAATTAATTCCACCTCCATGGAGTACTCATGTTACAAACATTTGATGGACCGTGCTACACGAAAAATCAGAAATTCATGAAAAAATGTGATTGCAATCACTTTTTTCACGCATTTCTTATTTTTCTTGTAGGAGATGTTAGGTGTTGTGAAACCAGCTCCAAAAATAGAAGAAAAGCGATATCAATGCCTTAGAAATAAGCCACTTCGAGGGGGAAACCTCCAATACATTACATGAATGAACAATTCTTGGATGATACAAATTACAAAATCTCATTTCTATATATAGGAGTCCATGGGGCCACAATGTAATCCTAGCCGACCTAACAATAATAATTTAAGGGCACAATAATAACATTATGGGGGTTACAGGGGTACAATAATAACAATAATGGGGTTACACTAACAATAATAAGGGACTATACTAGTAATATAGGGACCTAACATGCCACTCACCTTCAAAAAGTGTTGACCTCAACGCTTGAGTAGCTCTGGGTGCTTTTGTATAAAATTCTCATCCTCCCATGTAGAATCTTCAGTGGGTAAGTTCTTCCACTTGATGAGATACTCTGAAATTGATCAATTTTGTTGTTGTCGAGTTCTTGTTTCCGTGACTACTTCAGGTGCCAATATGATTTTTCCTTCGTCATCAAGTTCGGGAAATATTGTTTGAACTAGAAGATTTTCACATATAACCTTCTTTAAGCATGAAACATGGAAAATTGGATGCACTCGTGAAGAAGCAGGAAACTCCAATTTGTATGCTATAGTACCAATCTTTTGTAACACCTTGTAAGGACCATAGTACTTTGGCGATAATTTATTATCCTTCTTAGCTTGCTTGAGAGACATTTGTTTGTATGGTTGTAGCCGTAAAAATACCCAGTCTCCTAAATAAAAACTTCTCTCACTGCGATGTTGATCTACCTGTTGTTTCATTCAATTTTGTGCCAAATTCAGGTTATCCTTTAAGAGTTGGAGAACTTCTTGTTGATGCTCGATGTGATCTTCCACTACTTGAACCTTCGAATTTTCTTTTAAATATGATGTGATCGATGGTGGATGATATCCATAAAGTTCCATAAATGGGGTCATTTTTGCTGTAGAATGGAAGGAAGTGTTATACCACCATTCAGCGAGAGGTAACCACTTGACCCATTGTGTTTGTTTATCAGTACAAAACAACGAAGATATCCTTCCAAACATTTATTTACTATCTCAGTTTGACCATTGGATTGAGGATGATAAGATGAGCTATGAGCTAATTGAGTACCCAAACAAGAAAATAACTCTGTCCAAAAATTTCCGGTAAAAATGGGATCTCTGTCACTCACAATAACCCTTGGGTTTCCATGTAGCTTTTGAATTGTGTCCATAAATGTAGTAGCAACTGTACTTGCTTTAAATGGATGAGATAATGCACAAAAGTGTGCATACTTGGTAATTCTATGAACTACCACCATGATGACACTCTTTCCTTCGAACTTAGGTAAACCTATGATAAAATCCATTGAAATTTCCTCCCAACGTTGACTTGGAATGGATAAAGGTTGTAGAAGTCCCGGGGTCTTAATTGTTTCCACTTTATTCTGCTGGCAAACCAAACATTCCGCCACAAACTTTTGAATATCAGATTTAAGGCCATCCCAAAAAAATTCTTTCTTCACACTGTGGTAAGTTTTTAAAAATCCTGAGTGTCCTCCTAAAGGAGAAGTGTGCAATTCCAGAAGAATCTTTTGTTTTAGTTGGGAATTCTTACAAAGATATAAGCGATCTTTGTACCATAAGGAATCATTTTTCCAACTAAATGTATCGGATGTACTAGGATCTTGCTGCAACTTTTGAATGAGTATCCATACATCTTTGTCCTTCTTCCATTCATCTCTTGCTTCAGTTATCCAATCTGGTTGGATAATAGAAATGGCACAAAGCAATGCTTCCACCTCTTCATTCTTTCTTGAGAGTGCATCTACAGCAACATTTAGCTTCCCTTTTTTGTATATTATTTCAAAGTCATAACCCAACATCTTTGTGACCCATTTTTGTTGCTCTTCTGAAGATAGTCTTTGTTCCAAAAAGTGTTTAAGACTATCATGATCAGTTTTTACCTTGAAGTGTCTTCCCATTAGGTAAGATCACCATTTCTTTAGTGCATGCAGTATTGCTAACATTTCCTTCTCATAAATAGCTTTCTGTAAATACTTTCCTTTCATTGGACGACTTTCAAAAGAAATGGGTCTTCCTTCTTGCATTAAAACAACACCAATTCCATTTCCTGAGGCATCACATTCCACAATAAAGGTTTTTGTGAAGTATGGTGCAGCTAAGACTGGTGCTAGGCACATTACCTCTTTAAGATGTTCAAAGGCCTTAGTTACTTCAAGAGTCCATGAAAATGCATCTTTCTTCAATAATGTTGTTAGAGGTGCTACTATTCTCTCATACTTTTTAACAAACTTGTGATAATACCCTGTTAACCCGAGAAATCCTCGCAACTGCTTAATGGTTGTGGGGACTTTCCATTCCTTAATGGCTTTAATTTTGTTAAGGTCTACCTTAACACCCTCATGAGATACAACATGACCCAGATATTCCACATCTTTTACTCCAAATAAACATTTGGATGTTTTTTCATATAATTGTTTCTCCTGCAATAGTTTGAGCACCCTGTCAACATGTTGAACATGATCCTTCCAAGACCTGCTGTAGATTAGTATATCATCAAAAAATACTAGCACAAATTTTCTAAGGAAGGGTTTGAAAAGGGAATTCATCAACCATTGAAATGTAGAAGGTGCATTGGTAAGGCAAAAAGGCATGACCAAAAATTCATAATGACCCTTATGAGTTAGAAATGTTGTTTTCGGAATATCTTCAGTATTCATTATAATTTGATGATATCCTTAACGAAGATCCAACTTGGTAAAATAAATTGCTCCATGTAATTCATCCAATAATTCATCAATTAAAGGAATGGGAAATTTATCTTTAATGGTGAGCTTATTGATCTCCCTATAATCTGGACACATGCGCCATGATCCATCCTTCTTTTGTACCAATACTATAGGAGCAGAGAAAGAACTTTGACTAGGTTGAATTATACTAGCCTCTAACATTTCTGCAATCATACGTTCAATTTCGCTCTTTTGGACATAAGGATATATATAAGTCCCGATGTTTGGAAGAACACTTCCAGGAATCAAATGAATATCATGATCATGATCATGAATAGGTGGGAGTCCTTTGGGAGTTTCAAACACCTTGGAATGATTGTCCAAAACTTTTTGGAGATCTGCAGAAATAGATGATTTTGATGTTGGGACTTCTATTAAGCATAATTATGCAATTACGCCTCATTGTTATTTCTTTATAAGATTTTTCATGACATTAGAGCTTATTATCTTTCACGGCTTCCCTACAATAGCTCGTAATTCAACTTCCTTACCTTCTAAAAAAAATTTCAAGAAAAGTTCTTGAAAATTAAAAGCTACCGTCCCCAAAGATTGTAACCATTGTAATCCTAGTACCAAATCACCACCTCCAATAGGAATCGAAAGCATTGGACTATTCAATACATATTCCCCCATGGTTAGCTTGATATTATGGCATTTTTCAGAGCAATTTATAGTTCCTCCATTTACAACCATCACTTGACATTCTGGTGCTGGGTATAGGAAACAATTCAATTCCTTAGCTACCTTACAATGAATAAAATTATGGGTACTACCTGAATCAATCAACACTATTACCTTTTTCTTCTTGATATGTCCTTCTATCTTAATATTTTGAGGAGTGGTAATTCCTGCCAATGCATTACATGATATGGTCTGACTCATTTCTTCCTCTTCTAGGGTTGGTTCCTGGTGTGTACCCTCTTCTTTTGAAAATTCTTGTTCATCTTCTTCTTCCTCTTCACAATCTATGTAAAATAATTTCTACTCAACACACTTATGACCTTTAGTGTATTTTTTATCATAACTGTAGCAAAGCCCTTTTGCTCTTTTTTCTTCCAATTGTAGTGGTGTCAACCTTGTAGGTTGTGGAAATCTAGGAGTAACATTTCCCTCTTTATAGAAGTGAGTGGTAGGCTTTCTTGTCGCCATAATTTTACATTCAATTTTTATTTCCAACTTGAATGCCTTCTCCATTGAATCAGGTTCCAAAACATGAACTTCATGTTGGATGTTATCCTTTAAAGTACCTATGAACATATCAATCCTGTGTTCCTTTGAAATATCAGTTACCCTTATATTCAATTTTTGGAAGTCCTCAATGTGCTCCCCCACTGAACACTTTTGTTTGAGATTTATCAATTGGCTAAAGAAGGTGTTGCTCTTTGTATCCTCATAATGTGCTATCATTTCCTCTGTAAAAATTGACCAACTGACAATTTTTTTACGGTATCAAAGCCATCGATACCATACAAATGTATTTTTTTCTAAATGTAAACTTGCAATGTGTACCTTTTGTGTGTTTTGCACATTATTGAGATCAAAGAATTGCTTCTTCTGTAGTATCCATGTTATAGGATCCTTTCCATCAAATTTCCTCATATCCATTTTTGGAATATGGTGGTTCTTCCCTCCAACAGTAGAGTTTATGAAATCACGATTAACATTTATTTTGTTCTCATCATGAGTTTACTCTACTATGTTTTCACCATTAGGAAACATTTCTTGTATCAACTTTGCCAAAACTTCGATGTCTACTTTTAGATCCTTCTTCATGTTTTCCATGTTGTCTTTCATTTTTTCTTCGATCTTAGCTTCCATGTCATCCATCTTAACTTCCATGCCCACTTCCATGCCATCCATCTTAGCTTCCAAACCATTCATCTTAGCTTCCACGTCTTTCTTCAAACCATCCATCTTAGTTTGCACTCCTTTCTTCAAACCATCCATCTTAGTTTCCACGCCTTACTTCAAAACTTCCATTTCATTTTTTGTTGTTCTTTGTGAGAGCGAAATCTGTTGCACCTGCTCTTGTAATTTTGATATGTCATGTTGCCATTCTTTGTCTTCATGAGTCATAGTAGAGCCTTCTAAAGGCTTAATGGGTGTTGAATTATTTTTAGGGGCCATTTTAGAATCCAATACTGATATCTATTCTACAATATGCCCTTCGAATCAATTCAACTTGATTCTTCAAACAAGACTTATGCAATTCGGAAAAAAAAATACACACCTTTTACTTGCTTTTGAGGAGCTCGATATTGAAATTGAATTATCTCTGTAATTGCAGATCCTCAATATCTTAAATTCAGCCCTGTAGTAGCCCCTCTGGAGCTTCTTTCAAATTTCGTAGGTCTAATATGATTTGGATTCTTCAAGACAAAGTTATGTCCAATCTCCCACAATGACCCAATTTTGGACTGGTTCAGTAGAGCGAAATTGTACGACTTTCCACGTGTCACGGTTTCCTCCTTTGGCTCTGAAATGGATAGAATGAAAACTAAAGTCCGTATACTTGTGGCCACTTGTTATGACATGCAAATCCGATGCTCAGAGAGAGAGCTATGAATATTTTCCCACGATCACCTCTTTGAGATGAAATTCAGAAGCCTCAAAAATCCCTAACTTCCACAGATCATATCTCCACAAATATTGTGAACCAATATCTGAAATTTTTCGACAATTTTCCATAGGATTTTGGCTTCGCACTCTAAAAATTTAAGCTTCTGAACCTTTTTATAAAAAAATTTATTACGAAAATACCACGATGACCTGTTTAGGTTAAATTCAGGAGCCTGCAAAATGACCTAACTTGCACAGATCATATCTCCTAAAATATTGCGAACCAAGCTCTGAAATTTTGTGACGATGTTCCTCAGGACTTTGGCTTTGCACACTAAAAATTTCAGATTTTGAACCTTTGTAAAAAAACATTTATAGCGAAAATGCCATGCTGACCTGTTTGGAGCAGCGAAACCCTAGAATCTCAAAGCTCTGATACCAAATGTTGTTAAACCAGCTCCAAAAATATAAGAAAAGAGATGTCAATGCCTTAGAAATAAACAAATTCGATGGGGCAACCTCCAATACATTACATGAATGAACAATTCTTGGATGATACAAATTACAAAACCTCCTTTCTATATATAGGAGTCCATGGGGCCACAATGTAATCCTAGCTCACCTAACAATAATAATTTAAGGGCACAATAATAACAATATGGGGGTTACAAGGGTACAATAATAACAATAAGGGGGTTACACTAACAATAATAAGGGACTAAACTAGTAATATAGGGACCTAACATTAGGTCACTATATTACTAGTGTATTCCCTTGGTGTTCGTAGTGTAGCTCCCTTATTGTTATTGTTGTACCCTTGTAACCCCCATATTGTTATTATTATGATGTTACATTATTATTGTTAGGTCAGCTAGGATTGTATTTTGACCCAATGGACTCCTATATATAGAAAGGAGGTTTGTCATTTTTATCATCCAAGAATTGTTCATTTATGTAATGTAAAGGAGGTTTCCCCCTCGAAGTGGCTGGCTTCTAAGGCATTGATTTCTCTTTTCTTCTATTTTTGAAGCTGGTTTCATAACATTTGGTATCAAAGCTTTGGATTCTAGGGTTTCGCTGCTCCAAACAGTTCATCATGGCATTGTCACTATAAAAAAAATTCTACGAAGTTTTAGATGCTAAAATTTTTACCATGTGAAGCCAAAATCCCGAGGAACGTCGTGTAGAAATTTCTGATCCTAGTTCGCAATATTTTGAAAGATATGATCTAAGGAAGTTAGGGTTTTTGAAAGCTCCCAAATTTCATCTAAAAGAGGTGACCTTGGGAAAATAATCATAACTCTCTCTTTGAGCATCGAATTGGAATTATATAGAAAGTGGTCAAAATTAGACGGAATGTAGTTTTCTATGTAGAAATTTCCGATCCAAAGGAGAAAAAAGTGACACATGGCACATTGTAAAATCTATTGAACCAGTCTATAATTAGGTCATTGTGGGAGATTGGGCATAACGTTGCCTTGAAGCATCCAAATCAAGTCAGACCTATGCCATTCAAAATAAGATTCAGAGGGCTACTACAGGACCAAATTTCATATATTGAAGATCTGAAATCATAGAGATAATTTAGTTTCAATATCGAGCTCCTCAAAAGCAAGAAAATTGTGTGTATTTCTTTTTCAAATTGCATAAGTTTTGTTTGAAAAAGTAGTTTGAAGTGATTCCAAGGGCATATTGAAGCATAGATATCAATATTTGGTTGTAAAATTCCCCTTAAAAAGAATTGAACACCCATTAAGCCCTAAAATTACTCTACTATGACTCATGAAGAGGAATAAGTGCAACATCATATATCAAAATTACAAGAGCAAGTGCACCAAATTTATCTCTCGCAAAGAGCATAAAAAAATGAAATGGAAGTTTTGAACAACGATGTGGAAGCTAATATGGATGGTGTGAAGAAAGGCATGGAAGCTAAGATGAATGGAATGGAAAATAAGGTGAATTCATTGAACCTAAGATGGATGATATCAACAAAAAAATGAAAGACAACATGCAAGACTTGAAGAATGATCTAAAGGCAGACATGAAAGCTTGAAGGAAGGTTTGAAAAAGTTGATGCAAGAAATTATTCTTAATGGAGAAAATATAGTAGGGGAAACTCATGATGACAAAAAAATAAATGTTAATCATGATCATAAACTCTAATATTGGATGGAAGAGCCACCATATTCCAAATATGGATATGAGGAAGTTTGATGGCAAGGATCCTGTAACATGGATACTACATATGGCACAATATTTTGATCTCCATAATGTGAAAATAACACAAAAGGTACGCATTGAAACTTTACATTTAGAAGAAAATACATTTGTATGGTATCGATGACTTTTCTCTCGTAAAAAAATTGTCACTTGGTAAATTTTTATGGAGGAAATTATCACACATTATGAGGATACAAAGAGCAACACCTTCTTTAGCCAATTGATAAATCTCAAAAAAAAGGTTTCAACGGTGGATCACACAGAGGACTTCCAAACATTGAATATAAGGGTAGTTGATTTTTAAGAGGAACACATGATTGATGTCTTCATAGGGACTTTAAAGGGTAACATCCAATAGGAGGTTTGACTTTGGGAACCTGATTCATTGGAGAAGGCATTCAGGCTGGCAAGAAAAATTGAATGTAAAATTATGGTGACAAGGAAGCCTAGCCCTCACATCTATAAATATGGAAGTGTTGCTACTCCTAGAATTTCACAACCTACAAGGTTGACACCACAAAAATTGGAAGAAAAAAGAGAAAAAGAGCTGTTCTACAGTTATGATAGCAAATACACTAAAGGTCATAAGTGTTCTTAGAAGAAATTACTTTACATAGACTGTGAAGAGAAGGAAGAAAATGAACAAGAAACTTCAAAGAAGAGGATATACAGTAGGAACCAACCCCAGAGAAAGAAGAAATCAGTTCGACCATATCTTGTAATGCATTGGTAGGCATTACCACTCCTCAAAATCTCAATATAAAAGGAAATATCAAGAAGAAAAAGGTAATAGTTTTGATTGACTTGGGTAGTGCCCATAATTTTATTCATTGTAAGGTAGCCAAGGAATCGAATTTCTTACTATACCCAGCACCAGAATGTCAAGTGATGGTTGGAAATGGAGGAATCATAAATTTCTCTGGAAAATTCGATAATATCAAGCTAACCATGGGGGAATATGTATTGAATAGTCCAATGCTTTCCATTCTAATGGGAGGTGTTGATGTTGTACTAGGAGTACAATGGTTACAATCTTTGGGGACGATAGCTTTTAATTTTCAAGAAATTTTATTGAAATTTTTTTCAGAAGGAAAGGAAGTTGAATTATGGGGTATTGGAGGGAGGAAATGAAATATAATAAGCTCTAATGTCATGAAAAATATTCTCAAAAAATAAAAACAAGGCGTAAATGCACAATTATTCTCAATAGAAGTTCCAACATCAAAATCATCTATTTCTCCATATCTCCAAAAAATCTTGGACAATCATTCCAAGGTGTTTCAAACTCTCAAAGGACTCCCACCTATTCATGATCAAGATCATGGTATTAATTTGATTCCAGGAAGTGTTACTCCAAACATTAGTGATTACAAACATCCTTATGTCAAAAAGAGTGAAATTGTACTTATGATTGAAGAAGTGTTAGAGGCTAGTATAATTCAACCGAGCCAAAGTTATTTCTATGCTCCAGTAGTAATGGTGCACAACAAGGATGGATCATGGCACATGTGTACGGATTATAGGGAGCTCAATAAGCTCAATCTTAAAGATAAATTTCCCATTCCTGTGATTGATGAATTATTAGATGAATTGCATGGAGAAATTTATCTTACCAACTTGGATCTTCGTTTAGGATATCATCAAATTAGAATGAATACTGAAGATATTCCCAAAATAAGAACTCATGAGGGTAGTTATGGATTTTTGGTCATGCCTTTTGGCATTACCAATGTACCTTCTAAATTTCAAGGGTTGATGAATGCCATTTTCAAACCCTTCCTTAAAAAATTTGTGTTAGTAATTTTTGATGATATACTAATATATAGCAAATCTTGGAAGGATCATGTTCAACATGTTGACATGGTTCTCAAACTATTGGAGGAGAAACAATTATATGCAAAAACCTCCAAATGTTTCTCTAGAGTACAAGAGGTGGAATATCTGGGTCATATTGTATCTCACGAGGGTGTAAAGGTAGACCCTACAAAAATTAAATCCATTAAGGAATTGAAAGTCCCCACAACCATAATGTAGTTGCGAGGATTTATTAGGTTAACAGTGTATTATCACAAGTTTGTTAAGAATTATGGGAGAATAGCATCACCTCTAACAACATTATTGAAGAAAGATGCATTTTCATGGACTCCTGAAGTAACTAAGGCCTTGGAACATCTTAAAGAGGAAATGTGCCTATCACTAGTATTAGATACAGTAGACTTCACAAAACCCTTTATTGTGGAATTTGATGCCTCAGGAAATGGAATTGGTGTTGTTTTAATGCAAGAAGGAAGACCCATTGCTTTTGAAAGGCATCCAATCAAAGCAAAGTATTTACAAAAAGCTATTAATGAGAAGGAAATGTTGGCAATACTACATGCACTAAAGAATTGGCAACCTTACCTAATGTGACAAAAATTCAAGGTAAAAACTAACCATGATAGTCTTAAATACTTTTTGGAACAAAGACTGTCTTCAAAAGAGAAAAAAAAATGGGTCACAAAGATTTTGGGTTATGACTTGGAAATAATATACAAAAAAGGGAAGCTAAATGTTGTTGCAGATGCACTCTCAAGAAAGGATGAAGAAGTGGAATCATTGCTTTCTGTCATTTTTATTATCTAACTAGATTGGATAACCGAAGAAAGGGATGAATGGAAAAAGGATGAAGAAGTGTGGACACTCATTCAAAATTTTCCGCGAGATCCTACTACATCTAATACATTTAGTTGGAAAAATGATACCTTATGGTACAAAGATCGCTTATATATTTGTAAGAATTCCCAACTAGAACAAAATCTTCTTTTTGAATTGCATACTTCTCCGTTAGGAGGACATTTGGGATTTTTAAAAACTTACCATAGGGTGAAGAAATAAATTTTTTGGGATGGCCTTAAATCTAATATTCAAAAGTTTGTGGCGGAATTTTTCGTTCGCCAGCAAAATAAAGTTGAGACAATTAAGACCCTGGGTCTTATACAACCTTTATCCATTCCAAATCAATGTTGGGAAGATATTTCAATGGATTTTATCACAGTTTTACCTAATTCCTAAGGAAAGAGTGTCATCATTGTGGTAGTTGATACAATTACCAAGTATGCACACGTTTGTGCATTATCTCATCCATATAAAGGAAGTACAATTACTACTACATTTATTGAAACATTCTAAAGCTACACGGAAACCCAAATATTATTGTAAGCGACCGAGATCCCATTTTTACTGGAAATTTTTGGATGGAATTATTCTCTTGTTTGGGTACTCAACTAGCTCATAGCTCATCTTATCATCCTCAATCCGATGGGAAAACTGAGATAGTGAACAAATGTTTGGAAGGATATCTTCTTTGTTTTGTATTTGATAAAAATACACATTGGGTCAAGTGGTTACATCTGGCTGAGTGGTGTTATAACACTTCCTTCCATACTGCAGCAAAAATGAACCCATTTATGGAACTTTATGGATATCATCCACCTTCCATCACATCATCTTTAAGAGAAAATTATAAGGTTCAAGTAGTGCAAGATCACATCGAGCATCAACAAAAATTTCTCCAAATTTCAAAGGATAAATTAAATTTTTCACAAAATTGAATGAAACAAAACGCAGATCAACATCAAAGCGAGAGAAGTTTTGATGTAGGAGATTGGGTATTTTTACGGCTAAAACCATACAAAAAAATGTCCCTCAAGAAATCTAAGATGGATAATACGATGGATAATACATTATCGCCAAATTACTATGGACCTTACAAGGTTTTGCAAAATATTGGTATTATGGAAAATAAATTGGAGCTTCCTAATTACTCTCGAGTGCATCCAGTTTTCCATGTTTCATGCTTAAATAAGGTTATAGGTGACAAAATTTCAGTTCAAACAATATTTCCAGGACTTGATCAGGAAGGAAAAATAATACTGGAACCTAAAGAAATCACGGAAACAAGAACTCGACAGCTAGGAAATCGATCAATTTCAGAGTATCTCATCAAGTGGAAGAATGTACGCACTCAATATTTTACATGGGAGGATGAGAGTTTTATACAAAAGCATCCAGAGCTACTCAAGCATTGAGGAAAATTTTTTTTTGAAGGAAAGGGGCATGTTAGGTCCCTATATTTTTAGTTTAGTCCCTTATTTTTTTTAGTGTAGCTACCTTATTATTATTGTTGAACCTCAGTAACCCCCATATTTTTATTATTGTGCTCTTACATTATTATTTTTTGGTCAAATAAGATTATATTATGACCCCATGGACTCCTATATATAGAAAGGAGGTTTTTTCATTTGTATCATCCAAGAATTTTTCATTTATGTAATGTAAAGGAGGTTTCCCCCTCGAAATGGTTTATTTCTAAGGTGTTCATCTCTCTTTTATTATATTTTTGAAGTCGGTTTCATAACAGAAGGGTCCATTGAAAATATGCAAAGTGGGTGCTCCTTGGGAGAAGAATTAAATTATGCATCCAACAAGTGTTACCACTCAAAATTTGAATAAAATTATTGGGATATATGTTGAAAAAGTAGTTTTTTATTTTTTAATCTTTTTACTTTTTTACTCCAAAAATGGTGAATCATTCCCCATGGTTGACATCGTCATCTTCAATCATATTAGTCCTTATAAAGATGATTTTGGTTGTACATTTTTTTTTTGAGGCTCATTTTATACCTCATAAATTTTCTAATTAAGGGATGTTAGATCCATCACAATTATTTTAGAATTAGTTATCGATCTTAAGGTCCTTATGTCGTTGAAGGGGGAAATACATGTCCTAGCTAAATTAAAAATATTATAAAAATATATGATCCAACATAATGTCTCAAATCAATGAACATAACCTTTTGAGGTTTCAGGAATCTTCTAGAGCTCCTGTTTCATGAATGACACCTAAAACCACTATAAAGGACATCTATAGGGGATGTTTTCCATTCAATTCGATATACAAGAATCATTAGGATATTTTAGCACTAGGTATAGGTATTCCATCCTTGGATATATTTAATATAGGAAAGCTAATCCATGGATCTTGAAAGATTCTTCTAAGCATTTAGGGCCAACAATGACATGTTGAATCCCTACAAAGGAATTTTCCATAGTATCCTTGATTTCCAAATAGGATAGCCAAAGCTATGGGGTTTTGGAAATAAACCTTTAGGCACTAAAATGAATATTTTGGGCTTCTTAGGTCAAGAGTGACATCATAAACCACCAAAAAATACCTCTTAAGGAAATTATTTTGCTATATCAATGTATATAAGAATCGTTAGCAATTCTGAGCACTAAGTATAGGACTCAATGCCCTAAACATGGCCATGGGAGGAAACATGAACCTCAGGTGAAAATTTCTAGGTCATGAATATACATACCCTTTGGAATACATGGATTTCATGCTTTGTAATGTCCACAATGAATTTGAAATAACCTTCCTGCTTTTTATTAGGAATGTCCACACATTGTAGCGCACAAACATGCTTTTTCTTAGGAACATGCACATCCTCTCAAGTGTGTGGATTATCCTTCTTAGAAACGTGCACACATTTATGAAATAATGGATTTGGTAAGCATACATGGTGTTACTTGAACCACCAAGGATATATGATTTAGAACAAATTTTCATTTATAAGAAGATGGGTGCATTCTTATATGTGCATGTTCCTTTGTGCCCCATTGCCAAAATTTTGACCATCAACTTTGTGTGAGTACTAGTCTAACACACATACCATTTGTTTTCAATGTACAAGAAAAACCTTTCATATTATTTTTAACATTCATCTCATAACTCTACATTAACGCAACTTACATAGTAACATCATTAATGGTATCATTTAGATTAAGATTCACTAGATAACACCTCTAATTTGGGATAACATGAAATACGATTGGTGTGACATGGAATATAATTTTACTAATTTACTTAGGATGCCCATTTTAGACCATAAATTTACTGTATGAATGTTGTTTGATGTTGGCTAGTTAATAATGGATGAAATTGTTTCCAAATTAGTGCATAGTCCACCATAATCACATGGAATCCAAGATATACATTGTTTCTAAATCATATACTTATGTTATCAAAAAATTGAATATATATTCTTCCATTTTTATGAATTCCATGGAGTGTTTGTGAGTGACATGCAAGAAAATGTTTTAAACATTCATAATTTTAATTTATATATGTATATATGTAACTTAAAGTAAATAAAATTTAAAATTTAAAATTATTTTCCTCCACGACACTTCGTCATGGATGTTGGAAACCTTAAATTTATTAAATGTATCCTCATGTATTCATTTTCCATATGATATCTTTCTAATTTAGGATTGTAAATGATCAAATAAAGGCTATGTGGTCACCAACTCCTCTCCTTATACGTGATTCTTTTTGTCATTTTACCAAGTTTCACCTTGTGAGTTATTTTCTTCCACCTCCTTGTTTTCCTTCATCTTTCTCTTCTTGTCGCACATAACACATGGGTTTCATTTAGTGTTATGTGTTCCTTGTGAATTATCACTTATTCCTTGTGTATGGGTTGAATTTCCAATTTGGGGTTGCAAGTCCTCTCATTAGTGGAATTTTGAGGTCTAAAATGGGCCTCCTAAGGAAATTATAAAATTATAGTGGAAATAATAAAATAAGATTTGATTACATCATCAAATTCTAGAGGGAAAAAAGAAAAAACTACTTTTTCAACTCGTATTTTAAACTTATCTCCCAAAGTTTTAACTCAAATTTCTAGTGGGAGTACTCGTTGGATGCAAAATTTAATTCCTCATCCAAGAAGTACCCATGTTGCATACTTTTGATGGATCCTGCTACATGAAAAATGATAAATACATGAAAAACATTATTGCAATCACGTTTATTCATGTATTTCTCATTTTTCGTGTAGCCATGTCCATCAAAAGTATGCAACATGGTTACTCCTTGGATAAGGAATTAAATTTTACATCCAACGAGTACTCCCACTGGAAATTTGAGTAAAAACTTTGGGAGGTAAGTTAAAATGCGAGTTGAAAAAGTAGTTTTATTATTTTATTATTTTTTAATCTTTTTACCCTTTTACTTAAAAAATGGTTAATTATCCCCCATGGTTGATATCATCGTCTTGAATCCTATTGGTTCATATAAAGTTTATTTTTGTTGTACATTTTTCTTAGGAAACCCAATTTAGACCTCAAAATTCCCCTAATGAAGAAACATTTAGTGGTGACCAATACCTATAATCAATAGTTGATTTTGATTCCTTTTTACCAAGATATCCCTCATGGTTTCATTGTTTGTACCTCCTCATTATCCTTAATATTCCTCTTCTTACTTGGGATGGTGTTTTCCTTGTGTTTTACTTAGTTTTTAGACTTATTTCCTTATGTCTTGTTTGGAAATACTTTTTTTTTTGTTATGTGTCACAATGGAGTCAACACAAATATTCCATCATAAACTATATAATGGAAATGGAAAGTAGAAATGCAATAAATTTATCCTCACATCCTCCTTGCGCATGGGTATGCTTACCAATTTTTGAATGCATATCCACTAAAAAACATTAAATGGTGATCAAGTTATCCTCACATGTTTTTTTATTCTTCTTCTTGTTCCACATGGTCTTTTACTTGCATTTCATTTAGTTCTTTGTATTTTTTCCTTTTGATTTTTTTTGGAAAACCCATAATTTTGGTAGCATTAAGGATGAAAACATGTAAAGATTTCTTGCCACTCATCCAATGAGAGTGGGAAACCCAAAATCCATTCAAGGTATTGTAAATTATTTCTCATGCATAGGAGATATTTCCAAATTGGATTACAAGTTGCCTCAAAAACATTAAGTGGTGACCAATACAACCCATTCCATGCTCCCCCGCCCCCCCCCCCCTCCCTCCACTCACTCCTTAATTGTTAATTTTGTTGTCCTTTTACAACTCGCTCCCTTCTATTTTTCTTCATTAACCTCACTTTTTACCTTAATCTTCCTTTCTCATTCTACATTGTATTTTCTTTATGTTCCGGTTATCATTTTACAATTTCACCATATTTTTTGTTTTGGAAACCACATTTTGTTATTAGGTGTAAGAATGGAAGTAAGAAAATATTTCATTATTTTCTCGTGGAAGTGGGAAACCATAAAGTTATCAAAGTTATACTCACTTCTTCCTTGTGGACATGTGATATTTCCTTGTTGGGATTGCAAATCATCTAAAAAAATTTAAGCTGTAATAAAGTCCACCTCTTATTTTTCATTTGGCCACTTTTTTACTAGGAACTCTCTTTGTGGCTTCAATGTCTCCACGTGGTTTTTCTCCTCTATCTTCTTCATCTCATTCTTCATGGAGTTTTCCTTGGGTTTCTTTTAATGTTTTGAATTATTGGTTTATGGATTGTCTCAAAGACCCCATATTTTTGGTAGTTGTAAGGATGGTTACTTAGAAATATTCAATAAAACTAATGTCATGGAAGTGAAAAACTCAATTTTTTGTCAGGTTATCATCATTTCTTTCTTGTGAACTAATAGGCTTTGCTTCAAAATAATTTCCAAAGGTTATGTTGTGACCAAGTCCTTTCCATGTTGTTTAATTCTCTTGTGTTTCTACCAAATTCTCCCTTTTTTTCCATTTCCTCCATATCATTTTCCCCTTTGTCTTTGATCTCTTTTATCACACATGTTGTTTCCCTTATCTTACATTTAGTGCATATATTTCTTGTCTTTTGGCCTATCTCAGCATCCCCATTTTATTTTATCTTGGTTCAATACTATGGGATTACATAATAATTTTATATTTCAGTGAGAATTGAATGAATATTATTCTCTCATGATGCTAACATACAACTTGCCTACAATGAACACTTAGCATGCTTTATGATTTTTTATTTTTCCAAATGCCAAACTAATTATTAAAAATAATTTGTAATTTTTTTTTGTTTCTACATATTTTCACTAAATAAAAATAACAGCCATCTTCATCGAGGGTGAATCATAATTTTCCCTTACTCGAATATCATGTGTCAAGTCAACTATGTTTTTAATGTGAAATTTGTTATTTATTTTTGCCTAATTTTCATGTTTCTAACTATTATAAAATATTATTTAATATTAGTTGTAAGGTAAGTACTATGAAAAAACCATAGGATTAGTAATGGGTTGTCCCTTGTCTCCCATTGTAGAAAATATTTTCATGGAAATTTTTGAAAAGCTGCCCTTGAATTTTACCCATTGAAGTGTGGGTGGTGGAAAAGATACATTGATGACACCAACGTCAAGTGGTCTCATGGCAATATTGAACTTGAAACATTTCTAAAACACCTTAATACAAGATCAAAGAGCATTAAATTTACCATGGAGACTGAAGAAAACAATAAAATTCATTTATTTTATGTGTTGGTCACCAGGAAAGTCGATGGTGCTTTAGGGTACCAAGTCTACAAAAAGAACACTCACATTGACAGTTATCTCAATGCAAATTCCCACCATCACCCCTCTCAAATTACTGGTGTTGTTAACACTCTAGCCATAAGAGCCCTTATAATTTTTGACATTGAACACATTGACCAAGAAACTACGATCAAGGCCTTCAAAAGCATTGGCTTCAAAGAAGGAGAAATCAAAAAATATTTCAAAGAGGAAGTGAAAATAAGGCTCCAACCATGTATACCCAAATCACCATGAAAAAGAATTTTTCTTCCATACATCAAAGGTGTGACTGATAAAATCACCAAATTTCTAAAAAAGAATAACTTCTCCATTGCTTTCAAACCAATGAGGACTATCCATCGGGAAATGCGGTATGTCGAGGACCAAATTGGCCCACATCAACACCAAGGGATCTATATAATAACATGTTCCTATGGTAAATTATATATTGGAGAAACTAGAAGATCCCTTAGAATTAGGATGAAAAAACATGTTGTTGATATTAAACATGAACGAGTTCCCTCTTCTACCCTCACCGAGCACTCCATCAAAACCAAGCACCATATAAACCTTGAGAACATTGAAATTATTACCATGAAAAACCATTATTTAAAAATATTCTTTAGAGAAGGCTTAGAGATAATAAAAAACATAAAAATCTAAACAGAGACAATGGCCTTGAAATTAACAAATGTTGGATTCCTCTCCTTAAAAATCCTTAAGAAATCTTAAATATTACCCCATTTTCCTTCCTCCTCCTCACTATATCCTTCATCCCTTCGTTTCTTCTTTCCCTCCCTCACATGCATGTGTATGAATTAACACTTCAATAAAATACTAATATAATATTAATAAAAAAATAATATTAATATGAACTAGGAATAATACCATTAGAACCTCTTTTAATAGGTTTCTAGTAATTAGGTTTATTAATATTTAATTTACCTTAAAACACTAACATTAATATAATATCCTAATCATTATAATACTATAGTTTCATAGTAATAATATAATTGTAACCTTTAATTTCTTTTAAATTAATAGAAAAAAGATATATTATAAATACTCTAGTATATTAAAAAATAAATTATATATAATATTAATATTATTAGTAATTATATTATATTATTAACGAGTGCTACATAGTCGCTAGTCGTTGCTCGATAATTTAAATATAGTTAAATTAAAGTGTGAATTATGTAGAAATTTAATACAAAATACATGTATGTCTTAGATTCTCCTGATCTAACAATAATATGCTACTATTAAATACAGAAACACTTCTACAAATCTTTGTGTAATTTGAAACACAATCATCAATCAAAATATCATGAAGAAAGATGAATCATACATAACACAGATAATTTTACCGGGGAAACCTTATAGCTAAAAACACCACTATCTTCTATTATGTATTATATCATGGATCATGAACCAATTACATACAAAGCTCTAATACAAGAGCTCTCAGTATAGAAGCTAACTGTCTCACACTGTCATACAAAAGTTGGCAAGTTCCTTAGCCAATTTAGTGTCTCCAGACAACCTGCCTCCACTGCGCAATCCCTATTGATAACAATCCCTAAATGAATGCAATCTTACCTGCCTTTACTATGCAATCCTCATGGGCACATCCAATGTCTATGTGGTTGCATGTGTGCAACCGGATAATGTCACAACTAATATTTTACTTCCCTTTCACCTAGAACTCAATTGTGTCTCCACTGGATTTGACATGCATATAGTTAATAGTAGTAAATATTTAGTTGCATGTGAGACCACTAATTGTGAATTAATTAATAACTAATTCAGTTGATCTCTCACTAGTGTATCTTCAGTTACAACTAGAACAACTAAGTTTAACTCACCTGAGTTAAACTACTTTACAATTGTCATAACTGCACTTCCAACTTTGTTACAACTTCGAATCACTCAGTTACAACTAAGTCCACTTGCATGTCCCACCAACCAACCTCTTAACTCGAAATTCCTTTATCTAACTTATTTTCCAGTTTAGTTAACTATTTCCAAGTGCTCATTGAGAATAGATGATTGTTTATTGTCTAACTAATATTAAGGGATAATAATAGTCGACATGCATTCTAAAAATAGATTATGCAGATACATCTATAAATATACATGCATCTATAAATAGACATCCACCTAAAAATAGCCTGAGGCTCCATCCTAGTGTAGATGCTTAATTTTCAGTAGGATTTTCTTGTTGAATCTAAACACTCCCTCTCAACAAGAAAGGGATTATCCTTCACCATGATCCTGTCTCTATGGTATTCGAATTTTCTCCTGGTGAGCGCCTTCGTGATAATATATGCATCCTGATCTTTTGTAGGAATTTACTAAAGCAAAATGATTCTCCTATGTACACAATCTCTGAGATGTTGGTACCGGATATCTATATGCTTAGATTGATCATGAAATACAGGATTAATCGAGAGTTTAATGCAACTTTGATTATCACAATGAATCATTGTTGGATCTAAATGATAACCAAACAAACAAACCAAGATATTTCTCATCCAGATAGCCTCACATGCGGCTTGAATCACTGTAATGTATTCTGCTTCTGCTAAACTGAGTGCCACGTATCTCTGCTTCCTGCTGTACCAAGAAACAACTGTAGATCCAATGCTAAAGATCCCCCCTAATGTGCTCTTTCTGCTTGATGGGTTGCCCCCCTAATCTACATCCGTGAAGCCATGCAACTTCACCTCATCCATCGTTCTGTACCATAAACCATACTCTGATGTGACCCTCAGGTATATCAAGACATTCTTTCTCGCCTTCCAAAAGAGCTTGGTGGGGTTAACCATATCTTGACTCAGCTGTTTAACCACATAGAAAATGCTCGGTCTCGTGTTCACTAGATACATTAGCGAACCCACTAATTTTCGATAGATAGTAGCATCCAGTACCTCTCTAGAAGTAGCATCCTCTTTCCTCCAGTTTCCTGGAAGAGGAGTATCCATGGGTTTATCGCCCTCCATGTGAAACTTACCCAGTATCTCCCTTCCATACTTGCCTTGAGAGACAAAAATTTCACCATATCACTGCCATATTCCCAATCCAAGGAAATTATAAAGGAGGCCCATATCCTTCATCTCGAACTCCCTTGAAAGGTCCTCCTTGCATGAGTATATCAGTTTCTCGTCACCAGTCAATATTAAATCATCAACATAAAGAACAATGATTAAAATCTTACCCTCCACCAAAATTTGGTATAGGTTTTCATCTACTTCACTTTTGGTGAAGCCCAGACCGGTGAAATATATATCTATCCGAGTGTACCAAGCACGGGGTGCTTGTTTCAGCCCATACAATTCTCTTTTGAGTTGGCACACATGCGACTCACTATTGAAGATCTCAAAACCTTCAGGCTGCTCTATGTACACCTCTTCCTAAATGATCCCATTGAGAAACACAGTTTTCACATCCATCTAATGAATGCGCTAGCCCATCTGCGTTGAGAGAGGAAGGATGGACCTTATGGAAGAAGACCTTGCGACATGTACAAAGGTCTCTTCATAGTATATCCCATCGATCTGTGAGAAGCCACATACCACAAATCTGGCCTTGTATTTCTTAATACTCCCATCAACAGCTTGCTTTACCTTGTAGATCCATCTTGAACCTACCACTAATTTATCAACCGGCCTTGGAACAATTTCCCAAGCACTATTTTTGAAAATGGAGTCGTACTACTCCACCATTGCATCTACCCGTGTGGGCTCCTGCACTACTTCCTTGTCAGGAGACTATCTTTGTCTGCATTATGAAGTAGGGACTCCTACTTTCTATGCAGCATTAAGTCTCAGTCTATACACTTCTATAGTACGCCTTCTACCAGTTCTGATGGCTGGCTCTACATGAGTGGACTCCCCCACTCCATGAACCTCCTCTTGTGGTTGATCCACATCTAGATACCCATCATTGGGAACCAATAGCTCCTCCTTCGCATGCAAGTCCAACTACCTCTCAAGATACAACTGCATGGTTTTCCCTTCATCGAATTTTATATCCCATCACACCAAAGTCATTTGACTATTTGGAAAATAACCACGATGATTATGGGGTGTTTCTATACACCCCATAAAAATCCCAGCTTGAGAATTCAGCTCCATCTTCTTCCTGGCATCTTTGGTCACATGCACATAAACAAATGAGCCAAAAATCTTAAAGTGTGAAACATCCGGTTTCTTAACAGTGAAATCTTCTTTAGGTGTACTCATCCCAAGTAATCTATGAGGACAACGGGTTTGCACATAAACCATAGTGTTACATGCTTACACCCACAAATGTATTGGTAGGCCCTGGTCATGCAACATCGCTTGTTATTCACCCACGATCATTTTTTTCTTCCTCTGTGCAACCCCATTTTGCTGTGGGTTATGAGGCGCTATGAGTTCCCTTCGAATTCCTTCTTTGCTGCAGAATTTCTGGAACTCATTAGAGATGTAGTCTCCACCATTATAGCTCCTTGGAGCCTTCACTTGCTTCCCCAACTCTTTCTCTGCCAATGCCTTAAACTAACAAAACTTTGAGAATGTTTGATCTTTCTTCTGCATGAAGAAGATCCATTATTTATGAGAAAATTCATCAACAAAAATAACATAGTACTTATTTTTTACTGTTGAAGCAACCGAGAACGATCCACACATGTCTATGAACTCTGTCAAGGATCCCCAAAGCATAGTTCTCCTTCTCATGAAAGGTGGACTTTACATACTTCCCCATGGTACAACCCTTACACTGATCTAACTAAGCAAGTGTTCCCATTGGAAGTCTAGTAGATATTTGTTGCATGACTTTCAAGGCTCCATGATGAACATGGCCTAATCGCATGTGCCATAATTTTCCCCCATCCTGGCTCACCACTTGTTCTGCCTTGCCCATCATGATAGCACAGCCATCTACCTCCATATTGTAGATATTCTTAACTTGAATCCCTATCCTCTTGGCTTGACCCGTTGTTTTATGTCCCAGGAAAGCTTTTCCATCACCGAAAACAACGTCATAGCCTCTGTCCTCCAACATTGCGACTGTGACCAAATTTTTCTTCAGACCTCCCACATGCATTACATATTTCAATTGAAATGGTTTACTTGAATCCCTCTGAAAGGTAATGATACCAATTCCAGTCACACTGTACTGTCTGTCATCGCCCATCTCTATATGCATCTGGAGATCTTTCTCCTCCAAGTCACTGAAAAGTTCCTTATCTCCCGTCATGTGAAAGGAAGAGCCACTATCAAAATACCACAACGATCCCAATGAACTTGACACCATGCATGCGATCAAAGAGAATTCAAGCTCAAATTGTGAGGAAAAGGCCTCACCAGCTGTAGCACCAACAACCTTCTTGTTCTTCTTATTTTGCGGATAGTTAGTCGCAAGATGCCCATGTTCGTGACAGTGAAAATACTTCACCTTGGACATATCTAGCTTCTTTCCTTTAGACTCGGATTTCGAATGGAATTTCTTCCCCTTCCCCTTCTTCGCCTTGGAAGCCAAAGAACAATCCTCTTCATCATCATGCTTTGATTAAGAGCCATCTCTGGTGTTCCACCTGAACTCCTCCTGCACCAAATATGACCACAGTCATTACCAATCCGATAATTTTTCCCGTCCGTTGACAGAGTCTTCATAACTATCCCAACTCTTAGGAAGTCCCAATAGAGAAAAGATCACTAAATCATCATGAACAATAGTTATTCCCACACTCCCTAGTTCATCTCGACATTGGACAAACTTTGTGAGATATTTTGGAATGGTGTCACCCTTTTCCATCTTGATCTTTCTAAGTTTATCTTTGAGCGCCAATTTCCTATGGTCATTGTTGCCTTGGAATAGATCCATCAAAGCCTTCCACATAGCATATGATGTGGCTTTCCCATGGAGGCTTGAGACAATGTGGTCTCGTACTCCCTCCAATAGGATCCTCCTTGCCTTTGCCACTTTCTTTCGCCATGCATCAAGATTAGTAGCATCTGTAACATCTAGCTTAGGAACATCTTTTTCAATGAATTCCTTCAAGCCATTGCCTTCGAGTACCACCTCCATCCTGTCCTTCCAAGAAATTTAGTTCGAGCTACCCTCTAGTGCATACTCTAACCTCAAGCCATTGAAAGCCATTTCGATCTTGAATCATCTATAGTGCCAGGAAAGTCTTTCTGCAAATTTGAATTCTTTCCACCAGCAAACTCAACTCTTGCTTCAAAATTGCAATTTCTTGTGCTTTGATACCATATAGAAATTTAATCAAAATACATATATGTCCTGGATTCTCCTGATCTAACGATAATATGCTATTGTAAAATACATAATCGCTTCTACAAATCTTTGCGGAATTTGAAACACAATCGCTAAGCACAATATCATGAAGAAAGATCAATCACAGTTAACACATATAATTTTACCGGAGAAAGCTTGTAGCTAAAAACCCCACTATCTTCTATTATGTATTATATCATGGATCATGAAAAAATTACATACAAAGCTCTAATCCAATAGCTCTCAGTACATGAGCTAACTGTCTCACACTGTCATACAAAAATTGGCCAGTTTGTTAGCCAATTTACTGTCTCCATACACCCTGCCTCCACTGTGCAATCCCTACTGATAACAATCTCTAAATGAATGCAATCTTACCCGCCATTACTGCGTAATCCTCATGGGAACATCCAATGTGTGTGTGGTTTCATGTGTGCAACCCGATAATGTCACAACTGATAGTTTAATTCCCTTTTACCTAGAACTCAATTGGGTCTCCATTGGATCTCGCATGCATGCAGTTAATAGTAGTAAATATTTAGTTGCATGTGAGACCACTGATTGTGAATTAATTAATAATTAATTCACTTGATCTCTCACTAGTGTATCTTCAGTTACAACTAGTGCAACTGAGTTTAACTCACTTAACTGAGTTAATCTACATTACAACTTTCATAACTGCACTTCCAACTCTGTTACAACTTTGAATCATTTAGTTACAACTAAGTCCACTTTCATGTTCCACCAACCAACCTCTTAACTCGAAATTCCTTTAGCTAACTGATTTGCCACTTCAGTTAACTATTTCCAAGTGCTCATTGAGAATAGATTATTGTTTATTGTCCAACTAATATTAAGGGATAATAATAGTCGACATGCATCTATAAATAGACATGCATTCTATAAATATATTATGCACATAAATCTATAAATAGACATGCATCTATAAATAGAATTTTCTCATGCATCTATAAATAGACATCCACCTAAAAATAGCCTGAGGCTCCATCCTACTGTAGCTGCTTAATTTTCACTAGGATCTTCTTGTTGAATCTCAACAAATTATTATTCAGTGTAACTCTTAGGAAATGAAGAAATATTGTAATAAATTTACTATGTGTAATTAAATAAGTTTATATAATAATATTATTGAACATCATGTTTGTGAATGTTTTTAAGGGTTTTTTTTTTTGTAATTATGTAATAAAAAAAGTGGCGTGATAAGAAAATTATAATTTTTATTTAATGAAATTTTCATTAACTTTAAAAATATATTAGATTGGGAATGAGACAATTTTATTTTGGTTATTAAGATTTTAATTTGTATAAAATTTAAGTTTTAATTATTTATTTGTATATATATATATGGTAAAACTCCATTCATTCAAATCCTCCAAAAGGAGCAGTGGAAGATAAGACTCAAGCAGAAAGAGTTTATTGAGTGGATGGATGGTTGTAAAATACTTGCACTCGTCTTTGATGGAGCATCAAAGGTGAATCCAAGCATTGCTGGGGGCAGGAGGTCTCATTAGGAATGAACATGGATGCATTTTTTCTTCCTTCAAATGGGGGCTTCGCTCTTTGTTAAACAACATATCTGAGGCCTACACTCTATTCAAAGGTCTCCAAATGATCAAGAGCTTAAATCTGAAAAACGTTATGATATTTGGTGAATTCGTAATTATCATTAATATGATGATAAATAGTAAGAAATCCCCCAACATTGCTCTCTGTAGGCTCATCAACAGATGTCGTATCATGAGAAAATATATGAAATATCTCACCTTCTACCATATACTCAAAGCTAATAATAAACAAGCTGACATCTTAGCTAACAAAGCCTCCAATACACCAGCCGATCAACTATTCTACCACGATGGCACATCCATTTCTACATTTCCATGATATCTCTCTCTGCCTCTTTATTCAATTGTATGATACTCTGCAAGATCCTGTCAGCGTATGTAAGTCCACCCCATACCATCAGCAACGCCTTACCCATGACCTTATCTCCTCGTGAAGCTCACCTCACATCTATCTCCCTGCTAATCCTTCGTGCCTCCCTTATTTATTTTCCTTCTACCTTCTCTATGCCTCACCTATCTCGCATCTGTGTATGCTCCTCACTACCATTGGTAAGATCCTGCTCTTTCGGGACTCTTCCTCCCAAGTGGTTGTTCGATTTTCTCACCTTGGTCTTCGTTGCCCCCAATTATTCTCCACTCCTGGTCATATCTTGTGGCAGTCCCAACCTCCTTTCTCTGTTGCTCAGAGTTTTTTTATCTTGCTACTGTCTCCTCAGCGTTGTCTGCTTTCACCCCCAACCTCTTCGTGTATCTCCACAACTCTCTGACTCACCAACTGACTGTTGTTCGAACCTTTGCTCAGACATTTGGTGTCAACATGAGAAGCGAAAATTTCTTCCATTGTGAAGACCTTCAACCAGAAATGGAATTGATTCGTGGAAAGTTGAAGATCATGGAAGAAAAGCATCAAGTGGATACTGCCTTCCTTCAGCAACACGCACAGTCCTATCAGCAACAGCTTCTGACTGCCTCAAATTGCTGTACACACATGGAATAATCCCTCCATATCCTGAAATATATGCTTGACAAATGCTCTGCACCAAGTTCTAGCTCAAACAATGTCAAATATGCCAATCCAGATGACAACCAAGACAACACCGATGCCTCAATTGGCCAACCAATCAGCATTGACTAATTCTCATTTCTCTTCTCTCTCTTTTGTTCATGTCTTTTAAATTCGCGCTTACTCTTTCGGAGTTTGTTAGAATTTACCTTGAATCTATAATGCAGTATAGTATTAATAGTTGCCACAATGGAGGCTCGGTATTTTGTCATTTTACCCCTCCTTGGTTGTTCTCATCGCCATCAGAATGTAATAGGGAACTCTCCCTATCTTTTTTTCGAATATAATATAGCAACAGAGTTAGTAAAATAAAATATATATTATTATTTTTATTAAAAATAATTTAATTATTAATTAATAATAAAAATAATTATCATTTATTATTATTAATAAATGAGAATAAATTATTAGTATTATTAAATGAAAACCAGACCAATTCTTTTATTTATTTAGTTTTAGATTGTTGACATTTTATTAATTTATTATAATATTATTGCCGAAATTAAAGAAATAAAATTATATAAATAATTAACTTATTTTTTTCTAAATGTATTTGATTTTTAATAAAAAAATTATAAATATAAAAAATTACAGCAATAAAAATAATTAACTATAAATTTAATGTTTTGATATCAATATCATCCATCAAAATCAAAATAAAGTGTAATTCATAGTTATAGAGAAATAATAAAATAACAAAGAAAAGAAAAAGAAATAAAAATTCCCAGTTAATCAGAAATATGTTCTTTTTTAAAGCCATAAACATATATTTGAATTATTTGAAAAGTTCCATACCAATTTGTCACGTCTCCAGCATTAACTTTAACTATACAAAAATATTCTTTTTACTTAACACTTAATATTTACCATAGTCATTTAATTACACCTAAGGTGTTTACTTTTGAATCATTCCACCTTTCACCATAGTGGACCTTTTTATTTTTTCTGCTGTTGATTCAAGTAAACAATTCTCACATTATCCACCATTGAATCTGTATAATAATGGAAATAAAGTCAAGAAATGTCCTAATATTTATCACTAAAACAAGAAACTTTACAATTTCTTTCTCTGCCATTTTATACCATAAAAGAATCCCATGTCATCTTGCAAATTTAGAAGTCGGGGAATATCTGCAATTTCCCCACTCACCGCCAACACAATTAGACAGAAAAATGGCCGAAAGACAGAGAGATTTTGGTGCCCGAAATTCTTGTTATCCGCCTGTAGTTTACAGATCTTTCCTTTAAAAAATCTGGTAATACAAATGAATACTAACCCAGATGTAGCTATATAGCTCTTTCAAATCCAAAGCAGTACCAACGTCCTTTAATCACAATGGGTACCTCCATCTCCATTTCTTCTGAAATTGAATGCCAGACAGCAAGAATAGTATTCTTAGATGGCACTCTAACCAAATTTGGGAAGCACATCAAAGCAGAAACGATTATTCCACAAAATCCGAGCCATTTCCTCTGTGATTCGCATACTCTGTTCGCCGATCGTTATATGGTGGTTGTTGATTCAGATGAGGAATTGAAGATGGGGCAGCTCTATTTTCTCCTTCCACTGCCTAAACTGCACTATGTGATGCTGGTCTCAGACATGGCTCTGATGTTGCGCAGAGCTAATTTTTCCATCAAATCAACAGAGTGCCAATATGACCAGAAATTCCGGACTGCCCCTTCATACGAAAAGTCAAATTGGAATGAAAGGATTTCAAGAGTAGAGTGACATATTGCCGACGGGTTAATGTAAACCAATGAATTTTCTAAGATGCAATCCACAAATGTGGAGAAACATCGTTCAAATTTCACATGGATTCTGTTAAAAATCGTTGGAAGAAGCTTGAAAATGTCCTGAAAATTAGAGCGCTAATCATGAATTTTTGCAGATTCAAATGTGTTTTTGTATATAGGCTATTAGTTTCTCAATTCTTTGCAGGTTAACACAGATCCTCTTGTATACTTGAGTGCTTAAATATGACTCATTATTTTTATGTTGTTGGATTTGCTGGCGTCACTTGTTTGGTTAAATATCTGCAACATTCCTCTCTGTAAATGAAGCGTTCCTTTCCTCTGCAAAACCCTAGAGATTCGGGTGCTCAGTGGTCTTCGTGGATTCGACCTCTAGACCGGGCGGCCTCCCCCTTCTTTGCTTCGAGATTTGGGCGCCCCCTCCCCTAACTTTTTCTTTTTGATATTGATGCATTCCGTGCTTTGGTTTTTTCACCTCGTTTTGTCAAAGGTTTGGACTCAGTTTCTCCACCTACAACCGCTGGTCAAATGGCTTTGAAGCTCGCAGACAGAGCATTCATCGGGAAATTTACTGGGATTTGGCCCCCTTCAAGGGCCATGGAAACCTGGATTAATAGTCAAATAGCTTGCCATTGAATGGTAAATTTACTGGGATTTACGCCCTTTTATAGGGCCATGGCAATCTGGATTACATGGCTTCGAAGTTCGCAGAGAGCATTGATCCGGTAATTTACAGGAATTCTTCTGTACCCATGGAAATCTTGATTGAAAAGAACTGTCAACTTAATTGAGTAAACTTTTGAAACTACTTTTGAGGAGATTTTGGCCCTCTTATAGGGCCATGGCAATCTGAATTACATGGCTTCGAACCTCGCAGACAGAGAATTGATCCGGCCATTTATAGGGATTCTTCTATACCCTTGGCAATCTTGATTGAAAAGAAATGTCAATTTAAATAAGTCAATTTTTGACAGTTTTGAGGTTGACGTTTTTATGAAAGAAATAGGGATTATTTTAGGGTGAGTTATATTTTAATGGTACTAAATGGCTATACTAACTAGGGTTCTATACGAATAGAAATTATATTTTTTCAATCTTATCTCTCTTTCCATCAGTAGAATGATGATACGAATTTTTAGGGAGTACCTTCATCCATTGTGTGTACATCAACTGATATACGATTCTAAACAATTTCTCAATTTCAACTCTCATCCTTTCTGGTTGTAGCGATAACAGATCTAAGATTTCTGAATTGCAATGTCGTGATCAAGTGAAGACCAGGTGCGCTAAGGAGGCCTTAGCTAAAGCAATTTTACGTACTATAAAGATTTGCAATATTATGTGCGAATAGGTATCTACACACACCATGTGGCTATATATAACATAGATCAGAGCGTTGTGCTGCGTAGATATGATAATTTGTAGAAACACACATGTTTGATTTTGAATTTGGAGAATATAATTTAGCTAGCTTCCACCCTTGTATCAATATAATCGTTGTCAGTTCATCTTATCGACTGTAACACGTGACAAACTTTATCTCAAGCCATAATTACGTTATATTTTCAAAGCAGTGAATCTCCGAAAATGATCAAACTCATCTTTTAAATAATATGCGCAATGGTTCTTTACGGTTGTTTTTTCTACTGGACAATTTTAACAATAATAACTTTAACCACGTACTTAGTTTAAACAATAAGAATTTTAGTATATTTTTGATAAAATAAAGTGGAATTTTTTGAAAATTTAGCTTTAAAAGTGTGAAGATTTTGGATGATTTAAATATTTTTTTAATGTTGAATTATTTTTTGCAATTAAAAAAATGGTTGAAATACAAGTATAGTTGGTTTTATTGAATAATATTTTACTCAATTTATATAATTTTTTGAGAAATTACATGTAACTCTTTTAGACAACTCATAAGTTTAACTGGTTTAATTTGAACATTTTCTAGATTTTTACAATGTTGAATTCATTTATGCATTATAAAATTCATTTAAACAACAAAAATCACAATCTTACTCAAAATTGTATTACAAATTCCAATTAAATAAAACATTTCTTCTATTATTTAAGTTAAACCAATATCAATTTATTATTTCCAATTAGAAACATAGCAATAATATGTAATTTTTAACAAAATGTAATTTATCAATATACATAACTTTGTATAATATTATTATTTTTTATTAATAAATTAATTAATATTTAAAAAATAATAATAATAAAAACAACCATTTTTTTAAATAGTGAAAAAAAATAATTACACCGAACGTGTTTACTTTTGAATCACTGCATTAGCAGATATATTTGTATATTATTGAACTATGCTTCTTTGATATATTTACATTAGCAGATTATGGGGGTGCTGCACTCTCAATTCTTAAATTTGGGACGCGCTCAATTGACATATTCATAATGTTGTATGCATAACCACAAGACAAAATTACTACTTCAAGCACAACAATGAAAGACAAATCTTCCCAAATCTTGACTAGATAAACAACCTTCGGTGTATCTTTACACCTATACACCTTTAGAGACAACTACTAGTCTATAATCGATCTGTCATAAGTGGAAAGATATTATACGATTAAATCATTAATCATTTCAATAGAAAACTATTTACGAACTGCCACTGGGTGTTATCAAGGTTTATCCTATCTCATCGCTGGAAAAATCCTCAATGTCTACAAACTCTGTTGTATAGGTTTGTATTTATTCTCGATGTGATTTGCATGTTATCACCTATTTTGCTTACATGATACGTAGGCTATACACCTGTTTCGCTTACATTTGATACGATGGATGATCACGTGCTCCATCCGAGGTGAAGTGAAGTTTATTACCCCGCCTTTGCACTGGAGTTAGAGTTAAAGGTGGTCTGGAAACTTCGTCCCACCTGGCTGCCTCCTTGGAATATCCATCGGCGAGAGAATCCATGGCTTTCTTCGCTTGTTATAGAACTAAGGGATTTTCAAATATTGAGGAAACAACTGCGCAATTGCCTTTTTACCATAAACCAAAAAGGACGTTAGTCTATTTTATCAAATAGAATATATAATGCAGGCCATAATTTATGATGAGACATTTGTATTTCTAGCTCATTAATTCTGTGTCATAAATTTATGTCTTGAGTAACAATATGTTTATTCTCATAGCCAATCAGATTATAGAAAAATAAATTAAATATTTTTAAAAAATAATAAATTTTAATATACAAAGTTAAAGTATGAAAATTGTATATAAAATTTAAGTCAATTTTAAAGTAATATGAGTTTGACTATAAACTCAATGCAATATTCTCTGCCTACACCAAGGATAATAATATATATCATTATATTAATATTATTAAGCATTATATCATTAATAATATATCAATTATTAGGAATTTGGTTTATATGATCCATAAATTATATACAAAATATATCAATTATATAATATATTTTCTTAAATTATTTTATTACTAAGTTTTATTGACGCTGACATTTTTTTATTTCTATTTTTCTTCTTTTTTATATAGATTATGGTTCTCTCGACATTATTTCCTCATGGATTTATGTTTTGATGATGGATTCACTAATGGACCCAAAACGTAGACATTCCTACAAAATGACTATGGTAAATCAGAGCCACCATATTGAAAATATAATAAATTATAAATGTATAAGTTGGTACCACCATTGTTATTTAGTTCACAATGTTGGTCTTTCATTATACATCACATATCCACACCATTAATCTTATAGTATAATAGAGAAAATTAGGTCCTTGGCCACCTTGGAATATACCTTGGCATTCCATCCTCCACTGTACAATCCTCCCACCCCAAGGTACTTCATTCAATCCTATACCATGGGGTTTATCATCACCAAACCCCACCACATTTGGTATTACATCCATACCTTATTGTTGGACCCATTTTCCCTACACCAATCAATGCTATTAGAGCTCCCCTTGTTGAATTCACCATTTCAAAAACTATTGTTACATATATAGTGGTTGCATCTATGTTTATTGCAACAACATGCACCCAATTACACGTTGTTTCCTCAAAGTAGGTTGACTAGCTAAGTGCTTCACCTCCTAGAAAATATTTATTCATGGTGAGATCATTAGTTGATGAAATTATTATCTAGCATAAAAAGGATTATCTTGTAGATTTTGATTTTCTCAATAATTGCTCATCAATTTATTCCTATAATTGTTGCATGGAGGCATTATTGTACATATAGGGTCTGAGTTATTCACAACTTGTAATCTCACATGCAATGAGATTTTAATATTGAATTCTATTTGTATTTTTCAACTATATTAATTAAGAGAATCATTTTGGTACAACACTTTTATGAATTTTTTTCCCTTCCATTCTCTAGAAAGACACGTGAATTCCAAATGAAAAAAGACTCAAGCTTCTTCCATCTCAAAGAGGATGAGGTTCATCTTAGAGGTGCAATTGGTAGTGGTGAGGATCAATGAATGACTTATTATTTATCTCAACCACAATGTGCCATTTTAGGCATGAGGTGCCATTTTTGGTATGGGGCACATCTTATCATTATTTCATGGAGGTTGCTCAATAATTCAAGGGTCATGGGGGGTAATATGTATTATTTTCCTTAATTAATCATGTTTTTTGAAGTGTAAGTTATTTATTAGAAATCGTATGAATTCAAGGGATGTGGCTTGTTTGGGTTATTCTATTCCTTGATTAGTCTTTTTCTCTGAAGTGTAAATTAACTACTAGAAATGCCACGAATAATTAAGAAAATAAGATGGAAATTTGTTTCTTATTGAAGAGAATAACATATAAGGGATTAATAAATCTACAAGTTCTTAAAGATTCAAAATTGATAATGGACAGGGTAAGTGACAAATACATATAAAATATTTAATTGTTAGAACATGTTGTTACTATGAAAAACACACTCCAAAATTTTGCGTACACTCGAATTTTGGATCCTACATTGGATCTTGTGATTGTTCATTCCGTAGTCACTTCTTGGCCAGATGATGTTTTTTGAGCTCCCTTCTTGGATTGGAAGTTTCTAAGCCACTTTCTCAGACATGCTCAATCTGTAACAAGTGCATGAGTGCATTATTTTACACAAGCTTGGACAATTATATCACGTTCCAATCAATATTATGTATGTGCGATGTCCAATCCATGTTGAAATTCAGTGCATAGTGACAATGAAAGTTTATCACATACTAGTCGTGTTTGTACTTCCATTTCGGTGATTTTGGCAAATTATCGCTTTTGTGCTGCTTTGTTCTTGTGAGTGTCATTTTCATGTTTTCGGTCATCCCTTTATATTTATTTCACTTTAATTGGTGTCATTTTCATGTTATATTTTCTCTGGCATATGTTACTTTCCCTGTCATTCACATATCGCAAGAATCATTCACACTTTAACAATTGTCATTTTTTGCATGTTAGCTATCACACAATGAATGTATGCTTATTCTATTCATTTCAAGGGCTAATATTTGTGCAAATGAGTTGGTCTAACCACATAAACATCAGTCACAGTCATTCCCATAGTTATAAGCATTGTCACACAAGTGTCATCATGGTCGTCGCACAATGTACCTTTAGTGTCACACTTGTCATAAATTTGTTTCAAAGTTATTGCATTGAGAGAATATGTTTTTAACATGTTATGGATGATCTATGTTGTTATGTCATCAAAGTGTTTCAAGTGTGTGATCATAATCAATTATTGTCAATGTTCACATCAGTTGCATGGATCCCACACTTAGTCAAATTTGGAAAACTTCCCAACCGAACAACCTAACTTTATCCATCCCTCCTAAACTATGCATTGTGTAGTCTCAGAACTTAAGAAACAACCTTGTCTCTTGTAATTGTGCTATGTGAAGTCTCTGCCTCCCAGAACTATGAATTTAAAAACCTCAATGCTCAAGCCCAACTCCTGATTCCCAAACTGTGCAATCTTTCTCCCTAGCCAAGCCAAACACTGCACATTGTGTAGTCTCAGCTTTTAAGACTCAGCCTTGAGTTCATGAACTGTGAAACTATGTGATCACCTGGCTTCTTCTCCTTCCAGTATTATGCATTTCAAAATTGTTGTGCTCAAGAAAGAGCCTTGGCCTTTAAAACCGCACAATCATGCCATCCATCCAGGCTTGTATTGCACTTGAGTTCCTGAGTTATGCAACTGCATAATCACTAGGTCTACTCTACCTTCCAAAACTGCGGATATGGTTGAAATAGTGCAAAATACCTTAGCATGGCTCAATGACTCCCATAATTGTGCAATTTTTCTCCTGCGCCTAGTCAGTATTGCACCTTGCGTAGTCTCAAGGCTCAAGCCTTAGGCCTAAGCTCTTAAAATATGCAATTACACAATCAAATGGGCAAGGAAAATTTTAAGGATGGAAAATTATTTTGAAGTTTAAAAAGTTGGCGAATCTCATTAGTCCCTAATATGCAAACTATAAAATGTTTATTGATGTATTTGTAAAATTATTCAAACTTATAATGATATTATATATATTTTCTATATAATGTTGGCGATTTTTAAGGTAAAATAATTTTATATTGTAAAATTTGGGCGAATCATTTTTATAAAAAAATGGAAATTGGCGAATCTCTTTTTTGGAAAAACCATGGAAAATTATCCCACCTACAAATATTAGCCCCTAAAATTTTCCATGCGACTGGGCTCCTCTTTCCCCCAGAACTATGAAATAGTCTAATCCAATGCCCATCCCTTTAGCCTGTCACACTGAGCTCCTAGATTACACAATTTTCTTCTTAGTCCAGGCTGTACTATGCATTTTCAGACTGATGTCATGTTTTCATGAGTGAATTTAAGATGTAGGTAATTTATCATTATATGGAAATATGATGAAGAAGGATATGGAGAAGGAGCACATGCTAGAAGATACATATGGAGCTAAAGAGATAAGGTGATCATCATGCGAGAAGACGAAGGATCACTAAACTATAACAGAATATGAAGATGAAGATCATATGGAAGAATCCTCATCTTCAAGTCATAAGGAGGAGGAAGAAGAAGATCATATACCATCTTTTCAAGAAGTCGCAAAAGAAATAAGTAGCAAGATGGAAAACTTGGCACTATCAAATCATCATATTGTCCATGTCATCAATGTCATGCATGTCTTGTCACAAGTCATCATATTCCACATCATTATTATGGATTATGTAAATACCTATTCAAAATGTATTGTAAATTGGAAGTCCAAAGGACACATTCAGAATATGAAGAGTCATGTAAAGTCAAAAAGTCATAGGAAGTCAAACATTCATAAGGGTAGTCAAAGAATCATAAGGAAGGTGAAACATTACCTCTTGGTTATATAGACACCCTCATTGTATGAGCAAAGGAAATTTCACCTTGGCTCCTCCCACAAGGCATTAGAGAGACATACTATTTCTTTTGGGGAGCAAGGAGTAGCTCCAACGCTCCACTATAGGAACTAGTAATCTTCATTGTATACATGTGCCTTGGAAATTTTACTTAATAACATAAGCCCTCAAGGCCAACAAGTTCTTCATACATGGTTTATGAATATTTGTAATACTATTCTGTGGATGTTTGTATTTCATTTTTGCTTTCATCTGTGCTAAATTAGTTGAACTATTTCGGTAATTTTAGTACTTTCTTATTGATAATGTGTTTTAGTGGTTGTTATCATTGTCCCATCCTTATGGACTATTCCAATGGATGTTGGATTTATCCTTACTGTTTGTGTTGTCTCTACTTGATTAGTACTATTACCTCTCTCTTAGAGTGTCTCTTTACTCTTTCCCTCTGCAGTAGAATAACCTTGATACACTTGCAAGCGAACATTCACCAGGCACACTTACTTTCTTTTCAAAGGCACATACACGTTCCTCTCTCTTGTTAACAGTTAGAGCCCAGGAAAATATATAATAATACATGAAAATCGGGTTGATACTCCAGATGGGGATCCTATTCAAAACAGTGTGAGGTTTACTATTCCAAATGGTGTGAGGTCTAATTGAGACCTCACATCAACAATACCCCTTGGTTGACAGATTTACAACACCATCAACAATGGCACTAGAAGGAGGGCCAGATGACAAGTTGTGCACATTGAATCTCTTTTGAACTTCATATCTAAAATGGCTCATCCTCAAGTCTTACTCCATGGGTGTTTCTCTAATTTGGCCATTTGTCAATTTTCAATCCCCGATGAGCTTCTCTGTCACTTGTCTCAGTTAAATTTTAATGGTGAGGATGGAACATCCATAACCAAGCACATTTCTAAGTTTCTTAACTTTTGTAAATCTTACAAAATCAATGATGAAGACTTTTCTTCTGTGATTTCCTTCCTCACCCTTGATGGTCATGTTAATCAATGGTTCCATACCTTGCCACCTACTTCCATCCATTCTCTTAATCATTTCCTCAGGGAGATTCATCAGGAATTTGATATGTATAATTACCAATATGTTGTAAGAGAATAAATCACTTAGGAACGAAGCATAATGAATCAGTTAAGGAATTTTATGATCGATTCCTTCACCTTTATTATGAATTTCCTAAAGAATATATGGAATGTGATTTGTTGAAACAAGATTTTTAGTGCTTGGTTCTTATCTCTTTGCATGGTGAACCTGGACCCCCTGATTTTTTTACTTCTCCAACTCTTGTGAGCCATGAGAAACCTCTAATTTTAGAGGAGGAATTTACTTCTCCTTTTGTTATTTATCCTCCTCATTTTCCAGTTCCGATAAGGGTGCCTCCATGCTATGGTAATAAAGTAGGAAAATATGAAAATAAAATTCCTAATCCATATTCTCATTCTTCTTTTGTTTTTCATGACTCAGATTTAGTGGAAGAAATTTGAGAATGGCTCATGAAACCCATGGTGAAGACTAACTCCCCATTCCAAAATATGATGTTATTATTCATAAAACTAGCCTTGAATATGATATAGATTTTCATTATCCTCTACCATCTATATGCCATGAATATTTTCACTGTGATTTACCCAATCAATCTGCTCTGCCTACTATTTTTTCACACTTTCTTGATTTTCGAGATACTGGTTCGAATTGTGATCAGATACAAGGTAGTCACATTACACAGGAAAAGGGGAAGGAAGGTGAAGATGCTTTCAATATTTCTCCTATTTTTTAATATCCTCCATGTGAATATGATGTGCTTCCATTCTTGAATGGTTTTCAATATGATAATCTCGGTAGCGGATCAAATGCAATCAATTCTTTCGATAAATACACAACCTTGGGAAACAATAATTTTGATGATGATGACTCTATCTATGTATGCAATAATGAATTCCCATGTACATCATCTGACTTTTCGGCTCCTCCAGAAGATTTTGATCTGACCAAATTAGATATCGAATCTGATCCAACTGAAGAAAATGTCCTTATGAAGACTTCCTCTTCATCTCACTATCCCTTGTGCTATACCATTTATGATGCATCTACTTGCAACAGAGATACTCCATGCTCTTCAAGTTCTTCATCCAATGATTTAAATCCTCAATTGACACAAGGTTGTGAGATTATCCATGATGAAAATGAAGACAGTCAAATCATTGAGTACTCTTTCCATCCCTCATCATCTATTCTCTTGCATGAAGACAAATTTCCAAACCAACTTGCTCATGAAATTTTTTCTAATTCATACATCTTCATATTTTCGATTAGATGAATCCTTCAACTTGAGTAATTTTGTTGTTGAAGTTGAAAAAACTGATCAAATTAGTGATAGAGATGGGTGCCACCAAGCTAATAGTGATCTCATAAAAATCATTGAAAGAAGTTATGCTCACACCATGCATGATCTGGTTCAATCTATAGAATTTTATTTTATAGTCCTTGAAATTTTTGGGATTTTTCAGGGAGTCAAAGCACTTCAAATTCTATTGATGGTTATGTCAGGATATCAAAACTCTCAAAAAACACCCCGAACTTAGTCAGGTTTAGTTTTATTCTAAAAAATATTCCTTCTTCATGGCTGTTCTCAATGTAAATTTTTTCCTTAAATATATTTTGCATTGCGGATATGATCTTTGAAATTTCAAGATTTGATTTCTGATCAGATTTAAGTTTCTATTTTATATGATTCATCTTCATGCAAATCTCATGTACTAAACTCTGGCTTGGAATATTTATCTCTCATAGAATCATGGAAATATGAAGTTGATTATTCTAAAGATTATATTTGGGGAAAGGAGTCATACCTGTCACACTCTTTTGAAAACAATCATCTCCTGGCCCTTATTTTGAATTTTTGATGCTAATATTTTTCTTCATCGCACCTAAAACCCTCTTGAGAATCATTGAATGCACGGATTATTTGAAAAATCAAATTATTATTCACTTTTTTTAAGATGGATGGTTTCAAGTGTTTGTTATTTTAGCATTCCTTTTTACTCCTTTTGAAGATTATGGTGCTAGTACAGTGTGTAACCAGTTACAATAAAATGGTTTGTTACACTCATCACATGAGGAAGATGATTCTATTATGAGAATAATTTGTGATACTATTCAAATTGTTTCATAATTGGTAATTACAAACTGGGAATATGATGGTTTAATCAACCTATATGATCGTGATTTTGTTTTTGATGATTGTCGTTCAACTTACTATTTTCCCATCAACACATCCAATGACATTCATTTTACATCCTATTATTTTTATGGTTTATCATCTCACTATCTAGGTACTTGTAAATAAGCTGAGGCACTTACACACTTGTGGATGGTTAGGTCAAGTCCTCACTGTCTAGACATGCCTGATGAATATGATCAGATCTAGTTTCCCTCGAGAGATTTTCATCGTAATCTCGTACCTTCAATTAAAACTTCATATTTTCAAATATTTTGGGTTTTTCAAGAGGATTTTAATGAAATGTATGATCCAATTGCTGAATGGTTTGAGCAAACATACCTGACAAGCTCCCATGCAAATAAAAAATTTTGATCTTTCCTCATACTTGCTAAAGAGTTTGGTGTAGATGAAGACACATTCACAGGAAGCTTTCGAGTTTTTTTGAATGATGGTTTTTGTTGAAATATTAAGAGTGTTAACTCGTTAGAAGTAGTGGATATGGCCTATGTTTCTTCTCACAGGCGATACCTTCATATTTTCATGCAAGTTATTCAAGTTATTATCTTTTCTATTGCACATTAATTTATGTTTTTTTTAATCGTTCGTATATTTGTCATTGCAGGTTGGGAAGAGATACGATGGATTCTTTAGAAATTTCAGTATACAAGAACCCAACCTTCTAGCTATTAGGTTAGGAGTGGGATTAGCTTCATCCTAGTTTTTCCTCTCTTAAACTCATCCTGTGATTATTCTCGTTACTCCTTCTTTTATTTTATTAATTTTGTCTTGCATTATTCTTTGGTTTAGCCTCTTTTGATTATGCTTTGGTTTTGATTTCTTTTTATATTGTGTCTTTTATTTTTGTTCTATAAGTAAAACTTTGCATAGAGATGCTTTATTGGCCCAAAAGGGAATGTGGAAAAATAGAAAAGGTCTTTGTCACTGATCTGATATGGGTGGATGACTTGTTTTTGTATGCAGGAACCTCCCACTCAATTAAAAAAAATTAAGGATATTTCTTATACATGCATGTGTGGAATTGAATTCTTGATTTAGGTGTATGTGTTTTAACTAGTTTAAGGCTTTATGTGTGAGAAATTAGACATTTTTTAAGTTGATCAAAAGCATGTAAAAAAACCATAAATTGAAGAAAATTAACCAACAACACATAACAACAAACATAATAAAAGAGTTCACCCTCAACACTTGGGCTACGTCTCCTTGAGCCTCTGTCAATGGACTTGGCTCTTTCGGATTAAGATGGTAAATTTATTTTACAAGCTATTGCTCAACTCCAATGGTTTTTTGGTCTATACCAACGAGTTTAGAATACCAAAATACCCCTGGATTGACTGCTCAATCTCTGGAAATTGACTTAGGCTCCCTTAGGCTTGACCTTTTCTGTCGGTGTCCTTGAGCTTCCTTGAGCTTCTTTGCGGCACAAAATCTCGTATAAGTCCTCTTCTACTCCCGAAACCTATTATAATATCTACAAAACATATCAATCATCCAAAATATTCTATTCATTCTCTTGAATGAACTCAGGCTCCCCATTCTATGCCTCCAAGACCTGGTGGCACTAGGCTCCCTGAAACTTCCCTATGGATTCTTCGGCTCTAAAATTCTTGAAATTCTTATGCAAACCCCATCATTGGATTTAGAAGTTCAATATAGTTATAAATGACTATTGGTTTCCTGATAATCGCCTCTAGCTGCCCTAGCTAGGCCTCATTCTCCTATTGGCTCCTCGTGGTCCTAGTGGCCCTTAGAACTTCTTTGAAGAAAAATCATGCTCAGAAGTCCTTATATGGCTCTTAGAACCTCACCAATGGCTCTATAATGCTTGAATTAGTCAATAATGACTCTTAATTCACTTAGAATGGTTGAAAATTGAGCATTCTACACTTTTTCCCAATATCTCCTAGGAAAAATCCACTAAATGTGGAGAACTCCAGTTAACTGGAGTTAGATTAGGGCTGACCGCCAAATTTGGCATGCACTTATCCGCTCCACCAATAAAGTTGTGTATAAAAATTTATGGTTAGGGTGGTGGCCACATGCACAAGAAGTCGACATCAAATGTGCAATACAATCGACACAAGTCGATATACAGCATGATACATATTGGCAACACTCATGCATGTATTTATTTACAATGAACTTATCACAAGTTCTCTATTTACACATACAAAATCTCATGCATGTATATTTTCAACTCTTCCTTTCAAGTATAAACAAGTATATAATCCCAAAACACGTGGGTGACTATAAGAGCTGAAATGAATGATATTGCTGCAACATAACTGAGTAACATACCCATATTTTACACCTCCACGTGAAATTGTGCAACAAAAAGGAAATGCCTTCAACTGAACAACATTCACATGCAATCTTGCATCATACAACTTGTGATAATCTGTTGCAACTTGTCATACTTTCAACAGAAATTCAGGCATACATAAAGTTGAAATTTGCATGTATGTACAACGTAAATGCATGCCTAACTTTGTTAAGAAATCGAGCCATTTCTTTCCAACCCACTTCAATGGCAATTTTTCCTGTTGAACATATTCTTCTAGTTAATCATCTAGACTCACATCGATGATGGAATTTCTGGTCACATTCTCGCTAGTCTTTTAATCCTCTTGCTTCATGTGCTTGGGATGAGTGATTGGATGTAGTGTCCAACAATGGGCAATGAGATGCATCCCTTTTCCTAGAAATGTGTGTAAATATTTTGCATCTTCTGTGCAAGAGACCTTCGCTTCGACTGTTTCCTATATGCTTTCATTCTCTTCCATCATTTTGAAACTTCATGGTTACACAAACCACAATAGGAACAACAACTCTTTCTCCCATTCATGCATGCAGAATTTCCATGTTTAACATAGTCATAAACAACATGATTATTGGAAGAATTATACCTTGAATGCTGCTTTGAATGTCCATCTTTTTCACCTTCTTGAGAGGACTAACTTGAAGAGGTTCGAGCTCTCTTTTTAAGTCCAACAACATTGTTCATGTCCTTAGAGCTATCACAACTCTCTTGTTCGCCATAAGCTGCATTTCTAAAAGAATATTTTTGCAACATGGGTTTCAAAAAATTGCATTCATCTTGATTACAAACTTTTCATGTTTGATGGTTTGAACCTGCAACAAAAGTCCTTCTTGGAACTGTTTCAAGTGCCTTCATGGCTTTAGAACTTTCTCCATAAATTTGTCCATAGCCAAGACCCAAATACTTAGGCCTTTCCTCAACCATAATTGGCTCAACTATGCCTTGTGCATGTTTGCCTAATCCTTGACCTTCATAACCCATTTTCATCATAAATTTTGACCCTATTCCTCTAATTGTTTTTCAAAATAACCTACACATTTATCTTGAGAGGAAATTGAAGACAAACTTGAATCATTTATCTCTTCTTCAAGCACATGCTTGGCTAAGGCTTCTTTGACATCATGGAGCTGAATCTCCATATCATGTATCTTTTCAAGAAGTTCTTGCTTCTCTTTCTTCATAGCAACTAATTTATCTTGAACTTTAGTGCTCTCCCTTACATCTTCATACAATTGTTGCACCATATCTTTCATGATGTGAAAGTCCTACTTCATCTCTTTATCAAAGAGTCTTGCAATGGAGGAGGATTTAGAAACATCACTTAATGAAGTTTTCATCACTATTTAAATGAATTAAATAACTTCAACAACAATTCACAAAGCTTCAAAAACAATTGAAAAAGCTTAAAAAACAATTTGGTTGTAGATTTAGGCTCTTCTCTATAGCTTGTATCTCTTCTTCAAGCAGCCTCTTTTGCAAACAATCCCTCTTGTGGTTCAAGGGTTGCCTTGAGGTCCTTTGGGTAAGGAGGATGCTTTCAACCTTCTTCCTTCTTGTCCTATTTTGGACTTACCTAGCAGTAGCTCCCCTTCACCTCTAGCAAACTCAAACTTATAATAATCAGTCAATTTGCAAACAGTTAAATTCTTTTCACTGTTAAACACCCTTCAAGTCAAACAAGTAACCTAGTGCTCTGTCAAGCAAACAATATAGTGCTATGATACCAACCTGATCTGATATGGGTGGCTGACTTGTTTTGCTATGTAAGCAACTCCCACTTAATTAAAACAAATTAAGGATCTTGTTTATGCATGCATGTGTGGAATTGAATTCTTGATTCAGGTGTATGTGTTTTAACTGGTTTAAGGCTTTAAGTGTGAACAATTAAACATTTGTTTAAGTTGATTAAAAGCATGTACAACAACCATCAATTGCAGAAAATTAACCAACAACACATAAAAAAAAATATAATAAAGGAGTTCACCCTCAACACTTGGGTTATGTCTCCTTGAGCTTCCGTAAATGGACTTGGCTCCTTGGGATTAAGATGTTAAATTTATTTTAAAATATGATTCTCAATTCCAATGGTTTTTTGGACTATACCAATTGGTTTATAATACCTAAATTCCCCTCGATTGACTGCTCAATCTCTCAAAATGGACCTAGGCTCCCTTGGGCTTGACCTCTTCGGTCGGTGCCCTTGAGCTTCCCTGAGTTTCCCTGTGGAAAAACTCTCCTTGAAGTCCTCTTCTGCTCCTAAAACCTATTCTACTATCTCCAGCACATATTAATCATCCAAAATAGGCTGTTCATTCACTATAATGAACTCAGGCTCCCCGTTCTATGCCTTCAACACCTGGTGGCACTAGGGTCCCTGAAACTTTCTTGTGGATTCTTCAGCTCTATAATTATCAAAATGATTTTTAAAACCCCATCATTGGATTCATAAGGTTCAATATAGTCATAATCGACTATTGGTTTCCTGAGAATGGCCTTTAGCTGCCCTAGCTAGGCCTCATTCTCCTGCTGGATCCTAGTGATCCTAGTTTCCCTTGGAACTTATCTAAAGAAAAATCATGCACAGAAGTCCTCAAATGGCTCTGAAAACCTCACCAATGGCTCTATAATTATCTAATTAGTTAAGAATGACTCTTCATTCACTCAGAATGGTAAAAAATTGAGCCTTCTACACTTTTTCCCAATATCTCCTAGGAAAAGTACACTAAATGGTGAGAAGTCCAGTTAACTGGATTTAGATTAGGGCTGACCACCAAATTTAGCATGTCCTTATCTGCTCCACCAATAAATACATGCATTAAAATTTGTGGTTAGGGCGGTGGCCACATGCGCACCCCCAACAATTAAGTGGCTTATACTTTAGCGGAAACAACGGAATACAATATCAGAGTTTCATTAAACATACATATGTTCACAATCAACATCGGATCCCTTTTATGGGACTTCACAATATCAAACAAATTCGAAACCATAATACAAGGTGCATCACAGATCAAGAGACATATAATCTCGCAGATCGCAAGGTTTAAGATTTCGTATATTGGAAATCTTAACCCATCGCTCTTCGGCTTATTGCACATATAACTTGTCGCACTTCGCAAGTTTAAATTTATACCATTAAACCTTATTCCTTGCGAACTGCAAAGTTTCCTCCCGTGTGCTATGATATCCACCATAGTTTTTTTCCTTGATCTGATGATCCTCGTTATCTCTCCACCTCCTCACTTCGCATCACAGGTTAAACAATTTAACTTTGTGAAACTTTTTTAACAGTAAACTCTATTTTGTGCGATGTGTAATATTTCTCCACTACGATGAGATCTCTCCCATTGATCTCCCACTATTCCTTCTACAATCTAATCACCACTGTTCAGCCCTCGCTATTGACTGGATCACGACTATCCATTCCACCTACAACATTTCTATGGCTGTGAAATCCCCATTTCTATATGAAGATTTCAATACTCCATGACAACCACCAATTCGGATCCCACTCTTTTGGTCGATCTAGTTCTGAACATGTTTTGGAAAGCAAACAACAAGCCATAACTCAATAATATGAACTCAAAATTTGATGAAACAAGTTGTGTTAGAATCCTGGTGATGAGCTCTATGGTATCGTCTTGGTTTGAAGCATTTTTTAGCACTTTGAAATTTTAGCTAATCCTTAGGCCCTGCTCTCAATCTGATCAGTCACACTGCAACATTTGGAAAAATATCTTTCTTTCTTCCTTGCTTGGTTACATATTTTAGTCAATGATGTTCCAACAAAAAATACGATCCGTGTGTTAATAAATTCTATCTCGAACCATGATCTCCATGTCTATTATAGAAGCCTCATGCCTACACTTAGGTTTTTATGTTTCAGTGTTTTCAGGCTGATCCAATCAAGTAGAGAAGGACAAGGGGAAAATATAAAAGATAAAACCAATATTAGAGGTCTTATATGTGCTTCTTTGAAGGAAAAACCTCTCCTACTATCAATAAGTCAGAATACCTCTTCATTCCATGAAATAAATAAGTATCTATGCATATTCCTATATAAATAAAAAATAAAAAAGAATAAAGAGAAATGCTTCCTGTGTAGAGAGGTGAAGAAAGAGATTTCGCCAGGGTACTCTCGAGCCTCACTAGCAGTGGAGCAATGTTTTTGTTCCTGAAGTGGCTCCGTCAAGATACTATCTAGGCCCGTTGGTAGTGGAGGAGCACCACAGATGAAAAAATATACTCTAAAAATATAAAGCTCATGAAATTCATCACCCTATCCTGACTCAAAAAATTGTGTGATATTTTGTCCTATGTTTGTTTTTAATGAAGTAAAGGAATGAAGGGGCCTATGTTTATGCACGGGGTAAGTTTGGAAGCCATGGTAATCTGAATGATGAATCAAAACTTCCTGAAGAACTAGAATTTGCACGAAATAATTGACCAAGGAAGAGAAGTTGGAGTTCTATCAATGTGTCGCCAATTGTTTTCGTTGCGACAAACACCCTCCAAAATTTTGCGTACACTCAAATTATGGAGCTTACTATGGATCTTGTGATCATTCGTTTCATAGTCACTTCTTGGTCAACTGATGTATTTTTAGCTCCCTTTCTGGATTGGAAGTGTGGAAGTCACTTGCTCACACATGCGTAGTCTTTAACAAGTGCATGCGTGCATTATTTTATGAAAAATTGCATAAGCATAGCATGTTCTAATCAAAATTGTGCCTATGTGATCCGAATTGGAATATTAGTTTTGTTTTGCTAAGATCTAATTCAGAATGAAAAGAAATTTCTTGAGGATGATGAGGTTAATTGCAAGTTTAACATGAGTTTTTATGTGTTTTTAATGAGAAAAATAACATAAATAAAACGTTGAACAACAACATCTATTTGACATAAACATCACCTTAAATAATCACACAATACAATATGATGAAGCAGTTCAACCCACCTGGGATATGTCTCCTCTTTCCAGCTTCTAATGGCTTTGACCTCTTTTATTATGCTCAAAATTATGAATACATGTTTCTTCATTGCTCAATCATCTCTAAAACCTATTCCATCAGCTCCAAAATGCCCAAAAATGTCTGTCTAGCCTCTTTCTGCATCGAATTTTTCCAAAACCTGGAGAAGTTATGATCTCCCCAAGTTCCCCCACTAATCCCTCCACAATTTTCTTTAGGGTTGGAATCATCCTACAAATTCACCCTTTTTCTGCACCAATTGGATGATAAATTCCTTGTTGTTGGGTGAAATTTTTTCCTCATTAAAATGTCCTCTATGGGCTATGGCGGAAAAACATTTTTTAATTAAAGGGTCGCCAACTGTTCCGCTAACCATTGACATGTGGCCACCCCTTAGCACTAACCATAACATATATTGTAGGGGCTCGGGGCTAGCCTCCTGCCCAAGGTCCCATCGATGGCAGTGACTAGGGCTGCGGCTAGATCCCAACCCCCTCCCCCATTCCTCACATTTTTTAACAATAAAACAAAGTTATGACCATAGGTTTGTAAGGAACACAATGCAATGCACGATGGTAAGGATGGTTATTGTTTTCTATTTGGTCATGGGTTTGACCCCTTCTTACTCCATTCATACTTAACCAAAGTTTTGTGGCCTCCCGTGTTGCCAAGTGGCATCCTTCGGCTGGGTCACATGGCAGCATGTGGTTGGCCACAATTTCAACCAATCAAGAACTGCCACCACGAACTTGTCATACTGTGCCACTTCGCACTCCAAGATTTTCTGGAGGAGAAAAAATCATTGACCAATCAACCTGTGACGTAGGCATGCCCAATCAGTTGTACGGACTGCTAACTGGGCTATTTGCACAATTTTTTTTAAATTGTTTGTTTGAAAAAGTCGACAAAGCATGTTTTCGGGAGCATACAACGTCGATTTTCCGTGAAATGAGTTCCTCCAGATTCAGGATGAAGATATCTACCATTTTTTTTAGGTTTCATAATGATCAAACAAATTTTATGTCTGAGCATAATTTTGAGCACCTAATCACTCCTCTCCATTGAAAGCTTTTGGACCCAAAAAGATCACTTTCATTTGTTCAGCAGATGACGGTATAGTTCCCTCCCATTTCCAATCTCTATCCATTTCACCTTTGAAGGATTTGTGCCTTTGAGCCCCACACGAAGGTAGTCAACACTCCCTCTTTTTGATGTCCTTATTCTTTTGTCAAGAATGTTGTCTTGTTGAAGTTGATCAAGGTATTTAGGAGAAAAGTCTTCAATGGAAGGAATCTGAACATGTTCTCCTTGATCTTCAATCAATGGAGGCTCAAACAACCTCAAGTTCTCAACATTAATAATAGAATAAATTTGCATGTATGAAGGAAAATCTAACTTGAAGGAATTTTCTCCAGTCTTTTCCAAAATTTTGAAAGGACCATAACATATTGGTTTTAGTTTTTTACCTTCCCCTTGAAGCCTCTCTTTGCTAATGTGAATCCAAAATTCATCACCAACTTGGAACTTGTGATCTACACGATGCTTGTCGTGCCTTGCTATGTACTTTCCTTGGCTCTTTTCAAGCTGATCTTTCACTATTTGATGTATCAATTGATTTTTTTATATGAACTTCTTGGATTTGTCTATGTCTCTATGGCCATCAATAATAACATCCTTCCCAAAAATGAAATCCAATGGCCATCTTTACAAGTATCCAAAACATGCCTCAAATGGTGATGTTTGTGTAAAGGAGTGTTTTCCATGGTTGTAAGCATGTTGAATGTAGTGTAAGTTTTCATCCCACAACTTAGGATGCTTGCTGCAACATCCTCGAAGAATTTGTATGATGGTTCGATTAAACACCTTGGTTTGACCATCTGTTTGCTGATGAAAGGTTGTACTCTTCTTCAACTTGGTGTCCATCAAGTCCCACAAACTTGACCAAAAATTCCCAACAAATCGAGAATCTCAATCACTAACAATGGACGTGGGAAAACCAAATTGAAACCAAACATGCTGAAAGAATAAGTGAGTTGTTCTTTCAGCTATGATTTTCTTTTTACATGGCATTAATATACACATCTTTCTGAACCTATCCATACTACATAAAAATAATCATGACCTCTTTTTGACAAAGGAATACCTTCTACAAAATCCATCGAAACACTCTCCCATGGACGTGAAGGTAGATGAAGTGGTGTGTACAATCCTAACTTCCTATTGCTAGGATTATTGGCTGCACATAATGAACAAATGTTAATGAAACATGACACACTTCCAAGCATATGAGGCCAACAACAATACCTCTGAAGATGTGCCACTATTTTTCTTACACAGAAATTTCCAACAATTAGAGAAGTATGTGATTCCCTTATAAAATTCACTCTCTCCCCTTGTGGAATACAAAGCTTGCTCAAATGATACAACAATTTATTATGTACATGGTAATCAAATTCCTCTACTTGGTTTCCTTGACTCAAACTTGCATAAAAATATTGAAAGTCATTATCACATGCATATTTCTCAACATAACTGTCATGCAAAATAGAATTATGCTTGAGTAAAGTAGCTTCACTAATAATAGGCCTAGAAAGCATCTCAGAAACTTTCTTGTAAATACCTTTCTTATACCTGATGACCAAGTGGAATTATTGTAAGAAACACATCCATCGAAAGTTCCTTGACTTCTGCAACTTAGTTTGCAATTGCAAGTATTGCAATGGTTGGTGGTTGGTGTGTATGATGGTTTTCTTTCCCATCAAGTGGTGTTTCCACTTTTTCACACTTTGAACCAACACATAAAGCTCCTTGTCATAATTAGGATAGTTAATCACTACACCATGGAAATTTTTTGAATGAAATGAAATGGGCTTACCATGTTGCATAAGGACTATGGCCATGGCATAGTCGCTTGCATCAGTTTGAATCACAAAGGCCTATCTCAAGTCTAGTAATGAAAGTACTGGGGATGAATTGATATTTTCTTTCAAAGCATCAAATTATTTTTTTTGCTTGACTCCCCACTGGAAGACCTTTTTCACATTATTCAATGCATGCAAAGGAGTTGTGATAAAATAGAAGTTAGCAATAAATTTCCTCCAATATTGGGTTTCTCCCAAAAAACTTCTTACCTCAGTGACTATCTTGGACGTTGGCCAATTCATAATGACCTCGACCTTAGAGGGCTATACCCTCAACTCACCTCCTCCAACAATGTGTCCCAAGTACACTAAAGAATTTTTTCCAAATTCACATTTTGACATCTTCAAAAACAACTATTCTTTCCTTAAGACATCAAGTACTTTTCTTACATGCATGACATGTTCATAAAGTGATTTAATGAAAATTAAGATATCATCTAAGTATATGATGACAAAATCATCGAGAAATTACCTTAAAACATCATTAATCACATGCATGAAGGTAGCAGGAGCATTACATAAACCAAAAGGCATAACAAGCCATTCAAAAAAACCTTGCCTTGTTTTGAATGATGTCTTCCAAGTGAGTCTTTCAAACATTCTAATTTTATGATAGCCACTCCTTATGTCCATATTAGTAAAATAATTTGCATCTTTCAATTGATCAAGTAAATCATCTATTATAGGAAGTGCATAATCGTTATTTATTGTAATCTTGTTCAATGAACGAAAATCTATGCACATGCACCATGTTCCATCCTTCTTTGGCACCAACACAATAGGTGACACACATGGAGAACTGCTTGGTTGTATGATCCCTTTGTCCAACAACTCTTGGATTTTATTTTTGATTTCAACACTCTCCATCACTGACATCCTATACATTCCAATGTTAGGATGAGGAAAATCTTGATGCAGCTATATCTCATGTTGGATTCCCCTCTTGGGAGGTAACCCCTTTGGCTCCTAAAACATCTCATTATTTTGATTAACCACATCAATAAATTCAAATTTTAAACTTGAATCACAACCTTGTAATGCTTCATAATAAACATCATTCTTTGGTTTAATCATAAGAAGCTCATAATTATTTCTTAAATTCACTAGTCTTTTCATTTTCCCTGCATTAACTATTAAAATATTTAGCTTCTTGTGATGAGCTTTCACAATATACTCCACACCATTTTTGAAAAAGTGGTACTTTTTTCCATGGCGATAGATGATATATTTTCTATCATCAAGGTAGTGACTCCCCAAAACAATTCCTGGAATATCAAGCAGTACAACATATAATTCAACTTCATCAATGAAGTTTGTTGTGATTGCAAACCGAATAATACACTTTCTTATAACCTGAAAATTTGAATTTTTTCATATCCAACCCAATGGACATGGTTTGTGATGAGGAATGGTTTCAAATGTAAGTTTCTTAACTAAGTATTTAGATATCAAGTTTTCTTGAGACCCACTATCAAATAGTGTGTCGATTTTCCTATGTTTTGATATAACCCTCCCATGAAATAATTCAATTCTTGTTTCTTCATTTGGAGTACTAGTGTAACAATTTTATGCACTAGTGCTAGAAATGGACTATTTTCCCTTCATACCCATGCCTCTAATTTTAGTTTCATCACCTAAATCAGATCCCAAATCCTGTTGAGTGGTTGGAGCTGTTTTTTGTTTTCCTTTGTTGTTGAATTTCCTGGGCCTCATCTTTGGATGAAGCTTCCAACAGTGGTCTTCATCATGACCCTCTTTAGAACAATATTTTCATGTCATCTTATCTCCTTCCTTTTTAACGGATGAATTTTTCTTTCCCTTTCCTTTGAAACTGTTTCCTTTCTCTCCACCCTTAAATGGATTCTTTTTACCCTCTTCTGGAATATTTTTCCCTCTTGCCTCAAGGTGACTGGCTTGCACACAAACCTCATCTAAGCTAGTGGGATTGAAAAGAAGGACAGCATGCCTTAGATAGATATGTAAACCCCCTATATACTTCAACAATGTATCTTGGGAATGCAAATCAACACCTAACATAAGAGATATTTTTCTAAATTCTTGGGTGTAATCTTGCACACTTTGATCCGTAAGTTGTCTAAATTTTTGCCAATTCATAATGGATTTTTTCATATATGGTAGAGGGTAAAATTGTATTTTAATTGCAACAATGAAATTAGACCAAGAGAGTGAGATCTTGCCATTTTTATTTATCATATATTATGTCTTGGCTTCCCACCATACTAGTGTTTCACCATCCAATCTCAAGGAAGCTAGTTGTATCTTTGTATCATCATCTTGAAGGTTTTGAATTCTGCAATAGACCCCCACACAACACAATATGATCAAGGAGTTCACCCTGCGTGGGCTACGTCTCCTTGGTCTAGTTTCCAATGGCTTGGCCCTCTTATATTATGATAAAAAGTGTTAATACATGTGTTTACAATGCTCAATCAACTCTGGAACCTATTCCATCAACTCCAGAATGCCCGGGAATTCCTGTCTAGCCGGGCATTCCTGTCTAGCCTCTTTCTGCATCGAATTTGGCCAAAAATTGTAGAAATTATGATCTCCCCAAGTTTCTCCACTAATCGCTCCACAATTTTCTCGAGCGCTAGCATCATCCTACAAATTTTCCCTTTTTCCGCGCAAACTGGGTGATAAATTCCTTGTTTTCCGGGTAGAATTTTTGCCTCATTAAAATTCCCTCTATGTGCTATGGCGAAAAAAAAGATTTTTGATGAAAGGGTTGTTGACAATTCTGCTAATCATCGGCATGTGGCCACCCGTTAGCACTAACCATAGAATATATTACGGGGTCTCAGGGCTAGCCTCTAGCCCGAGGTCCCACCTGTGGCGGTGACTAGGGATAGGGCTAGAAACTCGGCCCCCTCCCTCATACCTCCAACTGCTTAATAATAAAATAAATTCGTGAGCATAGGTTTGTAAGGAACACAATGCATTGCATGACGATAAGGCCAGTTATTGTTTTCTATGTGGTCGCGGGTTTGACCCCCAATTTCTCCATTCAGATGTAATCAAATTTTTTTGGCCTCCTGTGCTACCATGTGGTGGCCTCTAGTTGGTCCACATGGCAACATGTGGTTGACCATAATTCCAATCAATAAAGAACTACCACAATGAACCTATCATACTGTGCCACTTGGCACTCTCGGATTCACCAGAGGAGAATAGAGCATTGAACAGTAAACCTACCACGTAGGCATGCCCAGTCAGTTGTACGAACTAATGACTATGTTGTTTGCACATTTTTTATTTTATTTTCCTATTTGACAAACTAGACACAACACGTTTCTGGTAGCATACAATGTCAGTTTTTCGTGAAACGAGTTGCACCAAATTCAAAACAACAAGATCTATGTGGTTGTTTAGGTTCCACACCTATATGAAAGCTTTGATTTTTGAGCATAATTTTTAGCACTTGATCACTGTGTGATGTCCAATCCATGTCAATAGTCACTGCACACTGACAACAAAAAATTCTCACATGCTAGCTGCGTTTGTACTACCATTTTGGTGAGTTTTGAAAATTGTCGCTTCCGCTCACCTTTGTTCTCGTGAGTTTTTTTTTCATGTTTCTGTTTGTCACGTTCTCTTTATTTCACTTTAATTAGTGTCATTTTCTTGTTATCTTTCTCCGACATGTGTTACTTTCACTTTTGTTCACATATCACGAGTCTTTCGCACTTTAGCAATTGTCGTATTTTTTCATGTTAGCTATCACAAAATGAATTTATTCTTGTTCTAGTGGTTTCAAGGGGTTATATTTTTGTGAATGAGTTGGTATAATCATGTAAGCATTAGTCGCACTCATTCCCAAAATTTTAATAATTCTCACACAAGTATCCTCACGGTCGTCAGAAAGTGTACCTTTAGTGTCACAATTGTCATAAAGTCATTCTAAAGTCTTTGCAATGAGGGAAATATGTTTTTAACGTGTTCTGGATGATCTATGTTATTGTGTCATCAAATTTTATCAAGTTTTTTATCACAATCAAGTCTTGTCATTATTCACATTAGTTGCATGGATCCCACACTTAGTCAAATTTGGGAAACTTCTCAACTAGAAAACCTAGCCTCATTTATCCCTCCCAAACTACGCATTTCATAGTCTAAATCCTCAAGCAATAACCTTTTTTCTTTGAACTATGCAATGCATAGTCTCTACCTCCTAGAACTTGGCATTTATTAACCTTAGTGCTCAAGCCTAGCCCCTGAGTCCCAAAACTGTGCAATCTTTATCCACAACAAAGATAGCACTATGCATTGCACAATCTCAGTCCTCAAGCTTGAGTCTTGAGCTCTTGAACTATGCAAATATGCAATGACCTAGCCTCTTGTCCTTCCAGTACTAATCATTTCGCAATTTTAGTGCTCAAGCACGGGCCATGGCCTCCAAAACTATGAAAATATTCCCTCCAGCCAAGCCTAAATCCTAAGCCTTAAGCTCGTGAGCTACACAAATATGTAATCACCTAGTTTACTTTTCTTTCTATAACTACGCAGTTGGTTGAAATAGTGAAAAATCCCTTAGCCTGGCTCAATCACTCCCAAAACTACGTAATTCTCTCTCCTACCGAATAAGCACTTCACATTGCACAATATTATGACTAAAGTCTCAACCCTGAGCACTTGCACAACACAATTGAAATCACCTAGGATCTTATGTCCTTTAGAACTGCGTAATAGGCTAATTCAGTTCCCATCCCCTTAGCCTGCCACACTAAGATCCCATATTGTGTAGTTTTCTTCCTCACACTAGCCTCAAATGCACATTGCGAATTCTAAAAGCTCAATGTTCAACCCTAGCTTCCTCATTGCAGAAATTTCTGGATTATCCACAGTGTTAAGAAACAATGGTCGATGTTTTGAATCCCAATGGGGATCCATCTTCAGGACAGGATTTTGAATAAAGAATGAAAGAAGAGCAGAAGGTCAAGGTTAATATATTGATAAGGGGAGAAAAATAGCTAACAAGATTGGAGGTCAGCTGCTCTTCTTTCAATATTAATTTGAGATTTTTCCAGATAACAGATATCATCCCAAGAATCCCCTCCATGTAGGGATATAATTATGGTTTTTCAGTTTCTGTGGTTATCGTTTACTACAAAAATTTCTATATTATCCACAATGTTAAGAAACAATGGTCGACGTTTCAAATCCCAATGGGGATCCATATTTAGGACATGATTTTCAATGAATAATGAAATAAGAGTAGAAGGTCAAGGTTAATATATTGATAAGGGGAGACGTTTCAAATCCCAATGGGGATCCATCTTCCTCAGCTGCGAAATTTCATAGTTACTAAGCCTCTTTCCCATCTTATCACCCGGTTCCAACTCAGTCAATGGATCAATATGCACCATCTTAGATTAGGGTTTTATCATACTAATGTTGTCTTTTCATGAGTGGATTGCAGATGTGGGTACTTTGTCATGCTATGGAAATATGAGGAAGAAGAGATGGAGAAGGAGGACATGCTAGAAGACACATATGGAGCTGACGAGATAAGACGATCATCATGAAAGAAGATGAAGGAAAACCAAACTATAAAATATTATGAATATCAAGATCACATGGAAGAATCCTCATCTTCAAGTCATAACAAGGAGGAAGAAGACCAACATGTACCATATTTTCAAGAAGATATAAAGAAAGAAGCAATAAGAAGGAAAACTTGGCACTATCACATCATCATGAATTTCGTGTCATCGGTGTCATGTCATGTCTTCGTACAAGTCATTGTATGTCACATCATTATTCCAGATTATGTAACTAACTATTCAAAATGTATTGTGAAGTAGAAGTACAAAGGACACATTCAGAATATGAAGAGTCATGTAAAGTAAAAAATTCATAGGAAGTCAAACAATCACGTGGGTAGTCAAAGAGACATAAAGAAGGTGAAGCATCACCTCTTGGTTATATATACACCCTCACTATATGAGAAAAATAATTTTCACCTTGGTTCCTCTTGCAAGTCATTAGAGAGACAAACTAGCTCTTCTGGGGAGAAAGGAGTGGATCCAATGCTCCACTATTGGAGATAGTGATGTTCATTATATACATGTGTCTTGGAACTTTTACTTAATAAAAAAAGGCTTCAAGGCCATCACATTATTCATGCATGAATTGTGAATATTTTTAAGACTATTATGCGGATATTTGTATTTTTTTTCTTTTCTTTCATCTATGCTAAAGTAGTTCAACTATTTCATTTATTTTAGTATTGTAACAGACCTCGTGAAAATTCCATGTAATAAAAGTCAATAAAGGAAAAATAACAAACACGGTTATGGGACACTTATTCCAAGTTGAATGTTTGGAAAAGAATCCTAGTGTGAGTTTTCATTTGGTTTATTATGGCTAAGAAAATTGTAAAAGGCTTTGAAAATGAAAAGTGGCATTAATTGGTATTTTATTTGTGAAAATAATGGAAATTATGAGAAAAGGAAGCTGAAAGGTCACAGGTTGCATGTGAGGAGGAAAATGAAGGAAAATAATGTAAAATGAAGAAAATAGAGGCCACATTGATCAAAAGGCTTCTAAGGATTATTTGGTACTTTTTGTCAGTTCAGTTTTGGAGCTCTCTCTCTATTCTCTCTCTCACACTCTTAGGCACTTAAAGTTTTCTTGGAGCATTTAAAGTTTGGATAAGAAAGGAAAAGAAGGAAAAGAGGAAGAAAATATCAAGCAAGGAAAAGCAGGATCAAGCAGCTACATCAGATTTACTTGCAGGTATCAATTTTCATGTATGATTTCTTTGCTAGATTTGGCATGCATGGTTATTCATGTGTGTTCTTCATTCTCTTCTTGTCATTGGCATTGATTTTTCCAGGTGTGAAAATGTTCTTTAACCTTTCCTTTCCATTTTCGGATAGCCACGGTTTGATGGAGTTTTCATGTTTTGGTTGAGTTGGATTTTTAGATCAACTCGAAGCTGAGTGGGGTGGTCTAAAGATTATTCACATAGGAATCCCAGGATGGGATACACAATAAATATTGGATGTGAACACCTCAATTGAGCCTAGGAATCCCTTGACCAGTGAATGGCAGGATACACTATAAAGCTCAGTTTTGGTACCATTGGTTCGGCCTAGGAATGCTGGGTTGGGATACACAGTAAATACCAAAGGGTAGAGACCTCGTAGGCCAAGGAATCCTTTGTCTGGTAATGGTGGGATACATGGTAAATTCAAGAGGTTGAGACAGACAAATTCTTCATGGTTTAGGTGGAGAGATCCAGTGGCATCCATGCTTGTTTATGGCCTAGTGATTCGATGAGGATTGCGGTAAAGCCTAGTTCTATTAATGAGGGTGAGGTGGTTTAGCCTCAGGAAGCCCTAATTTCTTCTTTTGGTTTTAAGTCCCATATGCATGCTTGGAATATGGCACATGGGTGATTGGATGGAGAGAGATTTGGCTCAGCCAATATATGGTCTGGTGAAACGTGGTAGTCCCATATCGGGTTGGCTTTTACCATCATCAATAAGAGTTTCTTCTCCTTGGTATTTTGTGTGCAAATGCACTGGTTTATATGCGGATTCTATGGTTATTTTATCTTTATTATTTTCGTTGGTTATATTTTGTTTATGACCATGTTTTATGATAGTGATGATGTATGACTCTCGTAATGTTTTGATTTTTAAATGAATGAACAAGGAATATATGACCTAATAGATGATAATGTTTCTAAGGTGATATGACACCAATGCTTCTTAAAATTCTCAGATAAGTATGAGACCCCTATGGTCATATATGTTGTTGAAACCCATAGAATGCATATTTGTGACATGTTTGAAGAAATTTTTGTCATGGCTATTCGGGGTCCAGATAAGTCCTTGTTCAAGTAATTGCACTCATACCATTGTTCCTATGTTATTTTTAATTTATGTAAGTTTCATGAAGTTTTGGGAAGTGACTCGGTCCTAGCCCTAGAATTCAGCCTAAAATATCATAGTCATTGGCATAGCACTGGAAGTAAAATGCCACAATTCCACTCATGCAGGCTCATGAGAGCGACTGGGACCCACAATCGCTTGGAGGGCTTGACAAGGGAGCAACTGGGGATTTATGAGCTTGAGTTTTTGAGTTTCCTCAAGGTTTGGTCACCTAAAAAGGTGGGGTAGCTCCTTGAGGTTCTGCTGGTTGTGGGGATAATAAGTTTGGTTGTGTTTTGTCGGTTCCACTTCCTTAAGGTGACCTAGGAGTTTAAATCAGATCATAGTATCCTCTCGTCACATGTTTACCCTGGTTGGTCAGTTACTTGGGAAGATGTGGGAGGAGGGTGTTACAAGTACTTATCTTATTTATAATGTGATGTAATGGTTGCTATCGTTGTCTCATGCTTGTGGACTATTCTGTATGATATTAGGAAAATATTTCTCACTTACTGGTTGTAGTGATTGTCACATCCTTTTGGGGACTATTCCACTGGATGTTAGACAAATCCTTCTTGTTTGCGTGTGTCTCTACTTAGGTGGCACTATTACCTCTCTCTTAGAGGTTCACTTTACTAATTCCCTTTGCAGTAGAAGAATTTTGATACTTTTGCAAGAGAACACTCACCAGACACACTTACTTTCTTTTCGAAGGCACATATGTGTTCCTCTCTTTTGTTGATAATTTAGAGCCAAGGAAAATCTTAAAGAATGCAAGGAAAATGGTCCAATACTCCAGATTGGCTCATATTCCAAATGGTGTGAGGTCTAATTGGGACTTCACATTGGGGAGACCCCTTAGTTGACATATTTCCAATACTGTCAAAAAAACCTTTAACAAATTAGTTTCGTGAAATAAAAGGAGGTTTTGAAGGCCTTACCTTTGCGCACATCTATCGAGAGTTCAATGTCCTCACTAATTAGTTTTCTAAACAAGTGATAAACATCAAGAGTAATAATTTAGTACTCAAATTTTAGAAGCTAGTTGCGAGTTTCATGTAATAACTTTCATGTATCATTGCAGGGTTTCTTATCAATTTTTGTATTGTTTGTGTTTTTTATTTTGATATAGATGTTGATTTATACCCTAAGGATTGCTTATTAGATGTTTTCTTTTATTGAAGGACTCCTTTAAGGAGCTTTACAATATGTTCTATATAATTTATAAACCAATAGTTTTTATACCTTATCTTAGCATACAACTATAAATATTTCAATGTCCTCACTAATTAGTTTTCCAAACAAGTGATTGAATTCATAAACATCAATTTATTACTCAAGAGCTCATATAAGGAGAGTGGTTGGTTGTATCTAACAATTTCATGTACTAATGTAAATTTTCATAGGGTATGTTTGTTTTATTTGTGTTAAATATTTTTCGTTTTAAGATTTAGAAAAATGAATAAATCATTAGAAAAAAAAAATTATAAATCTATAAATTATTAGAGTAATTTGAAACCTTCAAACTTCCACTATGACACCATTTAAAAAAATGAAAAACACTTAAGAAAAAATTATATAAAAATTATAGAGTAATATAATATATAAAAATTAAGTATATATAATATAAAAGTTATAAAACTTATGTACTACATACTCTGTAAATCAAAAAAAGGAGTTTTCCGTGGAATAAAAAAACTTATTGACAATATTTATTCATATGAATTGTTGTGATATATATTTTTGTTAAGCATGTTATCATGAAAATATTATATAGAGATAGATAAATTAATACTTTTAGCTATTTTCTTATTAATAATAAAATATTTGATATGATTATAATTTTTCAAATAAATAAATTTTGTGAAATTGTAATTAATTTTTAATTTTTAATTTTCAAATTAAATATTTATAATAACAATTGAAAAATATAATGTTATATTACAATTTTAAATATAAATAATAATTTTTACAGAAACATTTTATAATTTAATATTTAATGTTATATTTAATATTTTAGAAAATTGATCTTGAAATCCAATATAATGTTATTAGTTATTTTTAGTATTTTATTTAATTTACTTTTTTATTTAAAAATATATATTAATATTATAATTGGTTAGATAGTTTTGTTTTTATATTTTTCTAAATTGAGATGTTATTATCAAGATTTTGTTGGGATTTCCATGAAGTTTATTGGAATAATTTAATTTCTCCAAAGTGGCTTTCATCCATAGCTTTTCTCCATGAGGTTTGAACCCCAAACCTACTTTGAACTAAATCATTGTTAGATTAACCAATCTACACTTTATAGGTAATTTTTCAAACATATTGTTGTTCTAACTTAATTATCATGGTAATATGTTAAATATATATTGTTGTTATTTACTTTTCATCGTTTTAATTTTTATTCTATCTGTAGAGATTTGATCTCTCTTGGGCCTTGGTAGATCCAAAGTTAAGATAGATCTACGTTGGTTTAATTATTAATTACCAGCCTAGATCCATCTTAAATCTAGATATACCCAACAACAAAATGGATCAAAACTCTTTTTACTTTAAAAGTATATTTGATATCTCTTTAATAAATCTAGATTTAAGATAGATATTTTATTTTTAAAATGAAAATATTTATTAATATAAATTTATTTATTATTTTATTAATTTTAATCTAGTTATTTCAAATTAAAATATATTTATAACTTCAAATAAAAAATTAATTTGGAAAAATATAAAAGAATTTAACTTAACTTAACTTCTCTTCTTGTAATTCTAAATTTATAAAATTATAGTTTCTAAATTTTATAGAATTTAAATTTGAATAAACTAGATTTCATATCACAAATAAATTTAAACAATGAAAAAAATTAAGTGTAAGAAAATGAAAATGTTGCTAGAGATGATTTTGGAATAGACATTTTTATGTATGTCCCTTTTCATTAGACAATGTTATTTTCAAAGTTTTCATCGACGTACACATACTTACTAATCGACTTGATCAACTATGCTACTTCCAGTAAATACTATTTCCAAATATCTAACATGACATGAGATAACAAGACATTACAACATCTTTTCCATTCTCGGCTAGAAAATGCTTTTAGGCTCAATAATTATAAATATAATTATTATCTTAAAATAAAAATATTTTAATTAATAATTACAAAATATATATATATATAATTTAAGAACATAACATTATCTTTTCCATACAAATTAAAGTTAGAAAGTGTCCCTCAACACATAAATTATATTATTATAAAAAATTATATTCACATCATTAATGATACATATTATAAAAAATTATATCCAAATCATTAGTGTAGTTTTTCCATTTTTTAGCAGGCTATTTTAGTAAAATTCTACCCACTGTTAAAATTATTAGTGAATTGGTGATTATTTGTAAATTGGAGAAAAGTTCTATAAACAAACATTAGGGCAGTGGCTTCGGAATGCTGATACCCCAATATTAAATACTGAGCAAAATTTACTTCTAAAACACATATAACTATAAATCTCCTCCACAGTTATAATTTTCAACGCTCGCATAACTACGCTGAGTGACATAGAATTTGTGTGTGACTGTAATGATTGGTCTTCCCCAAACTTTTTTGGGTTGACCAAATTTCACGCACAAGTAGGGTTGGTTGCAAAGAATTTGTCTCTAGCTGGAATGATTCGCATCCTAGAAACTCTTTGGGGTTGACCAAATCTTGTTTACATGTCATTGAATGAAACAATTCCACCAAGATCAACCAGATTGATGAAAACAACATTATTACAATTGGAGTTTGGAGTTGTTTATGGATACTTCTAAATTGTTTGGATGGTCAAAAGTGGTTAGAACCTGGGTAAAAAAAATTAAAATATTCTTACGGGTTTGAATCATGTTTTTTTATGGTAAAAATGGATTCATAACTATCAAAAACCTCTAAAATATCTAAAATATTGAAGTTTGATATCCATAACCTGAATTTACAAAAATCTCTGCCAGATTTTATTAAAATCTTGCAGAAATTTCTATGATTTTCAAGAGAAAAAAAACAAACTAAAACATTTGATGAGGAAGAACCTAGATTTTCCACAGTGGACGTTTCGAATCTCCATGGAGATCCATCTTCAGGATGAATGAATAAAGAAATGAAAGAAGGACTTAGGGCAAATTTATAGAGTGAAGATTATTTTTCTAAAGAGAAGACCGGCAATAATATGTAGAAAATTTATTTTATTTTTATTTTAATGAATAAATTTGATTAATAATGATGAATGTATATAATAATGGTATATCATAATTAATAATATAACTAATAATAAATAATACTACTATTTTAATTATTTATTTTAGAACTATTAATAATAGCTAATGGTTAATTATTATAATTTAATTCTTCGAATTTTTAATAAGTAATTTAAATAATTTATATTAATTCCTAGAATTTCAATAATTTATTATTACTAATAGTGAATGTATATAAAAACATCTAATAAAAAATAATACCTTAGATTCTCATTTCTCAAAAAATATATATAAAATTTAAATCTAACCTAATTTTTTTTATTAAGTAATATTAATTGATATATATTTTGATTCCTAGCATTTCACTAATTAATAGTTTGTGATTATAAAATCTAATTATGCATATTGTAAAACCCACTTTATATTTTTATTTTTTATTATAGTTTCTTAGTTTACTATCCAAGGTACTAATAATAATTATAAGTTATTAATTAATTTAATTTTATTATAATTGAAATTGTAGTTACGAAGTGCGGGTGGCGATGCGGTAAACCATGGGAAGTGCGAAATGGCGGAAGGTAAGAAATAAAATAAATGCAAAGGGTTGTGCAGGTTTGCAAATGCGTTAGGGTATAAGGGTCCCATCAATATCGCATCAGTGGAAACTTAGTTTCAGCGAAAGGATTAAGATATAAACCTTAAATCTTGTGGGCTGTGAATTGGGCGCAAGAGGTAAGTCAACGATGGTGGTTTAAGAAATTAAATACAGAGTGGGCTCCGGTACTCTGTTTTTTGGATTTTTGTGCGAAGTGAACAAAACCTGTGGATTTGAGTCCTGAGCCTTGTCCTTCCTGCAACAAAAAATTCAATGAAGTGTGGGTTGCTGCCACTTTATTCATGGCGGTCATTGGGAGTATTTCCAACACTCCCCCTCAATCACAACTACCACCATCAATCATTCCCAGACATTTTCTGAGATAAAAAAAGCTTTTCTATCCCAATGGTTTTGTGAGGATATCTGCACGTTGTTCCTCTAACCTGCAATGCTGCAAAACAATTTCACCATTGTTAAATAATTCCCTTATGAAATGGTATTTGGCATCAATATGCTTTGTTCTCTTGTGGAAAATATAATTCTTTCACAATGCAATTGTTGAGCTGTTATCACAAAAAATTGTGGTTCCTTTGTCTTATTCATGACATAAATCCCTCAGCATCCTTCTCATCCAAACTACTTGACATGTTGCTTCTGTTGCTGCTACATATTCAGCTTCTGCTGTTGATAATGAAACTATTCGCTGCTTCTTTGAAGCCCATGAAATGGCTCCCGATTCCAAATGAAAAACATACCCCAATGTGCTCTTTCTGTCATCAACACTTCCAGCCCAATCACTGTCAGTGTAACTAATCAGCTTAAAATCATCAGTTGCAGAGTATAGAACACCATACTCCTTTGTTCCATTTACATACCTCAATATTCTCTTGGCTTCTTGCCAATGTTTCTCCTTGGGTGTCTCCATGAATCTAGATATCAAACTTACTGCGTACATTATATTAGCCCTAGTTGCAGTCAAATACATTAGACTACCAACCATGCTTTTGTATAATATTAGATTGAAATTCTTGCTGCAATCTTCCTTGCTCAAATTCAACCCCATGATAGTTGGAGTTGATAATGGCTCGTCGTTCTGCATATTGAACCTTTTTTAAAACGTCTTCAACATACTTTGCTTGGGAGATAAAAATTCCCTTTTCTGTTTTTTTTACTTCTATGCCTAAGAAAATATCTCAATATCCCCAAGTCAGTCATTTCAAACTCACTTTTCATGACTACTTTCAAATCAGTAGTGAGAGAAACATCATTTCCTGTAAAAATCAAATCATCTACACAAAAAAAAAACAATAAGTATCTTACTATCATTTTCTTTGATGTAGAGTGTGGGTTCACCATCACACTTGTCAAATCCATTCTCTATCAGGTAAGCATCAATCATGTTGTACCATGCTTATGGTGCTTACTTTAGCCCATAAACATCTTTCCACAACTTACACACCTTGTGTTCTTAGCCTTCTATCTCATAGCCAGGAGGTTGTTCAACATACACCTCCTCTTTCAACACTCCTTTCAAGAATGCTAACTTCACATCCATTTGATAAACTTCCTATTTTTGTTGTGATGCTATAGAAAATATTGTTCGCACCGTCTCCATCCTTGCAACAGGTGCAAAGGTTTCCTCATAGGCTCTTCCTTGCTACTGCTTGTAGCCTTTGAAAACTAGCCTTGCTTTTTGCCTTTCTATCTTTCCTTCAATGTTGCTATTGGTCTTATAGACCCATTTTACTCCAATAACTTTTGTTCCTTGTGGCAGGTCCACTAACTCCCATGTGTCATTCTTTTCTATTGCTCCTATCTCTTCATTCATTGCTTCAATCCACTTCTCTTCTTTGACTGCATATTCAAAATGGATTAGGTCATCAACATGACAAGATAATGAAAATATAGAATTCAGACCAACATTATTATCAATTTCTTCTTGCTCATAAATTTCACTTAAATTTATGAATCTTGGTCTTCTTGTATTTGTTGAAGATGTGTTTGGAGTTGCACTTGAACTTGAAGGAGTTGTTGATCCCTGTGGTGTGATTGGAGAAACACTTTCTTGGTTTCTCAATTTTTTTCTATTGCTTCCTTGTGGTGTGCTATGTTAAGCTTGTGTGGATGGAGGAGGAGCCACCGTTGAGGAATTACTTTCTACAATAAATTCCTCTTTGTATTCATGTGAATTACATGTCTTCACATTGAATGTTTTCTCTAAAGTTCCATCCCAAGCTTCTTCTTCAATTAACTGAACATCTCTGTTGATGATTAATTTATTGGTTGATGGATTATAGAGCTTGTAAGCTTTGGATTCATCATTGTTTCCAAGAAATATACATTTCTCCCCCTTGTTGTCCAACTTCTTCTTTAACTGATCTAGGACATGTGCATATGCCACACATCCAAACACTCTCATGTGAGTGACAAATTTCTTTGTTCCACTCCATGCTTCTTTTGGAACTCTATTCATAACACTTTTGGTTGGACATATATTAATAACATAAGCTACACAAGAGACAACTTCTGCCCAATTCTCATTTAGAAAATGCTTTGCGTTCAACATACTTCTTACCATGTCCATGATGGTCCTATTCTTTCTTTCTGCTACACCATTTTACTGAGGTGTATACCTTGTGGTAAATTACTTGTGTATTCCATGCTCCCTGCAAAAACGTAGGAAGTCTTTGGAGATATATTATCCACCTCTATCAGTTCTCAACACTTTTATGTAGTGTCCATGTTTCTTCTCAACAAGAGCTTTGTAGTGGTAGAACTGTTCAAACACTTCACTCTTATTTTTTAGGAAATAGACCCATTTCTTCCTCATGTAATCATCTATAAATGTCAAAACATAATGACTGCCAGCTAATTATGGCATTTTCATTGGTCCACATAAATCTGATTGAACAATCTCCAAAGGTTTCTTTTCCCTTATACTCTTTTTTGCTGGAAATGATTCTCTGTGTTGTTTGCCCAAGATGCAGCCTTCACGTAGGATTTTTGGTTTCTCTATGAGTGGTAATCCCTTTACCATGCCTTTTCTATGCAACAAGTTCAAACCTTTGAAATTGAGATGTCCAAATCTCAAATGCCATAAACAGTTCTCATCTTTCACTTCTTCTTGAAATATTTCTTCTGTGAAAACTTCTACAACACCTCCTTCCTTCAAGTATGATCTGATATTGAGAGGAAACATTCTATTGCTTGTCATATGCACTTTTGCAATGAGCTGTATATTTGGAGGTTTATCCATGATTGTGCACACATCATTTTAAAAAAACACATTGTAGCCCTTTTGCAATAGTTTTCCAATGCTTAGGAGGTTAAATTTTAGGCCAGGGACATAATAAAAATCTCACATGAACTTATTTCCTCCCTTCTTTGTCAGTATGTTTACTCTTCATTTTCCCATGACAGAGACCTTGCTATCAGTCCCCATTTTCGCTTCAGATTTTACACTCTCATTGTTATAAAACAAACTCTAAAAATATAAGAAAAGAGAGATCAATGCCTTAGAAATAAGTCACTTCGAGGGGGAAACCTCCAACACATTACATAAATTAACAATTCTTGGATGATACAAATGAAAAAGCCTCTTTCTATATATAGGATTCCATGGGATCACAATATAATCCTAGCCGACCTAACAATAATAATGTAAGGGCACAATAATAACAACATTGGGGTTTCAGGGGTACAACAATAACAATAGGGGGGTTACACTAACAACTATAAGGGACTATACTAGTAATATAGGGACCTAACATGCCCCTCTCCTTCAAAAAAGTGTTGTCCTCAACACTTGAGTAGCTCCGAATGCTTCCGTATAAAATTCTCATCCTCCCATGTAGAATCTTTAGTTGGTAAGTTCTTCCACGTGATGAGATACTATGAAATTGATCGATTTCGTAGCTGTCAAGTTCTTGTTTCCATGTCTGCTTCAGGTTCCAATATGATTTTTCCTTCCTCATCAAGTTCTAGAAATATTGTTTGAACTGGAAGTTTGTCACCTATAACCTTCTTTGAGCATGAAACATGGAAAACTGGATGCACTCGTGAAGAAGCAGGAAGCTCCAATTTTTATGCTATAGTACCAATATTTAGAAACACCTTGTAAGGACCATAGTACTTTGGCGATAATTTATTATCCTTCTTAGCTTGCTTGAGGGACATTTGTTTGTATGTTTTTAGCCGTAAAAATACCCAGTCTCCTACATCAAAACTTCTCTCACTGGGATGTTGATCTGCCTGTTGTTTCATTCGATTTTGTGCCAAATTTAGGTTATCCTTTAAGAGGTGGAGAACTTCTTGTTGATGCTCGATGTGATCTTACACTACTTGAACCTTGGAATTTTCTCTTAAAGATAATGTGATGGATGGTGGATGATATCCATAAAGTTCCATAAATGGGGTCATTTTTGTTGCAGTATGGAAGGAAGTGTTATACCACCATTCAGCGAGAGGTAACCATTATGTTTGCTTATCAGATACAAAAAAACAAAGATATACTTACAAAAATTTATTAAGTATCCCAGTTTGACCATCAGATTGAGGATGATAAGATGAGCTATGAGCCAGTTGAGTACCCAAACAAGAAAATAATTCCGTCCAAAAATTTCCAGTAAAAATGGGATCTTTGTCACTTACAATAATCTTTGGGTTTCCATGTAGCTTTTGAATTGTTTCCATAAATGCAGTAGCAACTGCACTTGATTTAAATGGATTAGATAATGCACAAAAGTGTGCATAATTGGTAAGTCTATAAACTACCACCATGATGAAACTCTTTCCTTTGGACTTAGGTAAACCTGTGATAAAATCCATTGAAATATCCTCCCAATGTTGACTTGGAATGGATAAATTTTGTAGAAGACCTGGGGTCTTAATTGTATCAAATTTATTTTGCTAGAAAACCAAACATTCTGCCACAAACTTTTGAATATCAGATTTAAGGCCATCCCAAAAAAATTCTTTCTTCACCCTGTGGTAAGTTTTTAAGAATCTTGAATGTCCTCCTAAAGTAGAAGTGTGCAATTCCAAAAGAATATTTTGTTTTCATTGGGAATTCTTACAAATATATAAGTGATATTTGTACCATAAGGGAAAAACCACGAAGGTGGGTTACACTTTTGTGAGAATCGGGGACGGAAAAGTCATTTTCCCAATAGTTTGGCTGAAAATTTATAAAATTTCGGCCGAACTGTCTTAGAGTTCGACTGAAATTTTGAAATTAGTTTGGCCGAAATCATTTTTTCATTTACATTGACGGTGTGGGAAAAAAAAAATTTAGCCGGAGATGAGAAAATAGCTAACTAAAGTTTGACCAAACTAATAGTTAGTTCGGCTGAACTATTAAAATAATCTGGCCGAACTTTAGTTTATAAATACACCATACCTAAAAGATGAATAGGTTTCAGGCTTATTGTTGTCATATTACCATTGTGGGATTATTGTTGTCGTATTACCGTTGTTTTCTGTTGCAGGGTCACACGCACAAGTGAGAAATTTTTTGGATTTCTGTTTTGTTTTTGTTGTGAATTATTTTCATTATTGTTCTGCCTTTTTGCTATTTTAATTTTATAGTTGTTTTTTTGTTTTGCGGGTAATTTGTAAATCGTGACGTCATCGGCCTCCTTCTTGTCTTCTCGTTGCGGGCTCGATGTCTTCTTCTCATTACGGCCTCAACGTCTTCTTCACATTGCGGCCTCGACGACTCTGAATTTCTAGATTCCTACGTCTCTGAATTGGGAAATTATTGTTTAAATGTAATTTTCTGAAGTCCAAGTTTGAGCCACTACATGACTGCTCTGTGATGACTTTGTTTGACTAGTGAAGTTTCCCGACATAAAAAATTGTTTCTAAATTTCATCCAATCAAAATATTTGTATTATATACGTAATAGCTTAGTGCTAGGTTTGCTTGCGCTCAATCTGCTATATGCAACCCTAGAAACCTTAGGAGTAATTCTTGCACAACCTGGGGAAGGGAATCTCAATCACCCAATATATTTTGCTAGCAAAAATATTTCACAACCATAGCACAACTATACAACTTAGTTATACTAGATAAGATGAAACCTCCTTTATATGGTCTGGTCACCTGGATTGTTAGTTTGGGTCTTTTATAAAGCAATTTTTTTTAATTCTCTTAGCAAGAAAGTAGTATTAGCAAGAAAGAAGGTTAGGCCCTGATAAATCTACCTACCTTATTGGTTTTACCAGCCATCAATGGCTGCCCAGAAAGGACCAACATTTCACTAGTGACCTATAACCATATTCTATCTGTTTTATATTTAAAGGCTTCAATTTCACACTTCTACATTTCATAAACTGCGATCTTCCACAGAACTTTAGGTTTGACCAAGTGCTCTTATCTCCTATTGCCTCTCTTGTGGGGAAAAATAACCCAGATAGGTTTTAGGGATGCCTTTATCAGTAGGCCCAGCAAAAGAGAAATCCGCCAGTAGCAAGCCAGTTCTTAAATCTTCACAAATTTCTAATTTAGTAATAAATAAGGCCATATCAGAGTTTATAAAAAAGTGTTATTCATTATGCAATCACAGTGATTAGTATCCCAACCATTTCAACTTCTAGTTACATATAATACTAGTGATTACAAAGCTCATAATTAGTGTAATGTTTGTGTTGCTGGTTTTCTTATACTAGTATGCTACCCTTCATCCTAGTCGATGGGGATGATGGAGTGATCTCTAACCCATTGATGTAATAAATCCAGGGATGGATGCACACTTAGATGATTGCTAAGATGCTTATGGTTCCTATTCAATTTCAATTTTCTCTGGAATAAGCTATGCCCTTGTGCGAGCGCTAACTCATTGGGCTAGCCTCTCCGTTACGGTCAAGCGCAACCTCACTAGTATTCATTAAACCAACCTTCCTCTCCCTTACAGTTGAGCGCATACTACCGCCTACCGCTACCTGTCGTACCACTACTCATTCTGGTAATGAAAGACAGTTCGAAGTGCTTTTTGTACCCACATTCCCCCTACATTAAGTAACTTAGGAACGCTCAGACTTTGGGAGATAAATAAAGCAGCCGCCATCGATCAATTAATTGGTTATGGCTTTAAAACTGGAAGGGATGCCACATATGCTAGAATATAGAATGAATGTTTCAAATTTTGATTATTTGATTCTAAAATATTCTTGCTTAAAAGTTTGAAATTCTCTTTAAATTGCAGGTTGAACTTAACTCAAATTGTAAATTTCAGAAATACCTTTTGGAATTCGATTGCTTGAACAAAGAAATCTATTGTTTTTTAGGTCATCTGTTTCATTTTAAAAATATATTTCAATTGTTTTTGAGGTCATATGTCTCATTTTTAAAATATATTTCAATTATTTTTTAGGTCATATGTCTCATTTTTAAAATATTTTTCAAATTTTCAATTTGATGTGGGTGAAAAATGTGTGGGTGTTGATGGTCTTTGCATTCATTTACATAATGTGTACCCAATTGCAAGAAAATAATTGCAAGGAATGACCTATTCAATAACTAATAAGTTGCTCCCAAAACATCCACAGACTCGAGAGTAATAACCCAGACTCTTTGAATCCTCCTAACCAAGATCATACCAAATGAGCCCAACTCTGTTGCAGGTTGAACTTAATTCTATTTTAGAATTCTGAAATACAGATGGGAGTTTTTTTTTAATTTTATTTTGTTTATCTGATCCTAAAATATTATTTCTTAAAACATTCAAATTCTCTTTAAATTGCAGGTTGAACTTAACTTTGATTGTAAATTTCAGAAATACGTTTTGGAATTTGATTCCTTGAACAAAGAATTCTATTGTTTTTGAGGTCATCTGTCTCATTTTAAAAATATGTTTCAATTGTTTTTGAGGTCATCTGTCTCATTTTTAAAATATATTTCAAATTTTTTTGAGGTCATTTGTCTCATTTTAAAAATATTTTTGAAATTTTCAATTTCTTGTGGGTGCAAAATGTGTGGGTGTTGATGGTATTCAGGCTAAATTTCTTTAAATCTTATTTTTTCCCATCTATTTTTGGGATTTTGTCTCCAAATTGTTTCTAATTAATTAGAATGCCCTCAAATACAATTTAACTAGCTGATGAACCATTATTTTTTCCCATATATTTTTGGGATTTTGTCTCCAAATTGTTTCTAATTAATTAGAACACCCTAAATTATAATTTAACTAGTTGATGAACCTTAAACTTCTTGCATCAAGTTGCATCATCCTAACCAAGATCTAATGTGCTGAAAACTAGTACAAAACAGAGTAATCACATAAAAATTCTGTTTCTAGATCACAATCTCCTGTAAAATGCAGTCAAGTGTAACTAAAAAAGATGTGAAAGTGTTGACAAAATTATATATATCCACATTTATATAAAATTTGAAGATTCGTAAATGCACTATATGACTTAATTGAATTTCACAACCATTTGGCCCTAAAGGTTAATTCCTAACCATGTGTGCCACATGGATCCACTTACAGAGTCCTATGTGGTTTTTGGTCAAGTCTCAATAAGGAATATATAATGAATGTTTCAGATTCAGATGTTACCTGGATGTTTCAGATTCACTATATCACTCTAACATCCTAGTAAACAAAATACTATCATCATAATAACAATACTTGTAGCAGCACTAGAGGGTTTTTTGGGGCCATATATTGTTAGTATATATTTATTCTCCATCTTGACTCTTATTTTTTCCCTATTCAATCTTATCCTCATATCTTTTTGGAGATTAATGTCCTAAAAGAAAACAGAAGCGTAATTAATAGGTTTCACTGTTGAACTAGTGTGATGGTATTTACATAAGTAAGTTAAGAATATTTCTATACAATGAGCATGGTTACAGTGTTACTATAGGTCAACTTTGCTCACGAAAACCTTATAAAGAAGAGTAATCATAATTTTCAAGCACAATACTTGTACAGACTATCTGAGAGGCAATCTCTAGATGTCTAGATGTATCTGCTCTTCAAGTTTTCTCCAAGCAACATACAATAACTTTGTCACCCTTCGTAGTATAATCCACATCGTACATTCATTGTTAGTTTTGTCCCTCCAACATCAGATATGGCTGTATTTTATTAATGTACCTAAATTTGCACCTTCCATGATGCTTCTAATCTTCTAAAATGTTAAAAGTGGAGTGTTTTATGATGTAATGGATATTAATAATCTAGATTGATATGGTTGTATTTTATTAATGTACCTAAATTTACACCTTCCATGATGCTTCTAATCTTGTAAAATGTTAAAAGTGGAGTGTTTTATGATGTAATGGATCTTAATAATCTAGATTAGCATCGATGTATTTTATTAATGTACCTAAATTTACACCTTCCATGATGCTTCTAACCTTGTAAAATATTAAAAGTGGAGTGTTTTATGATTTAATGGATATAAATAATCTAGATTGACATGGCTACAGTGATATGATGATAGTGTAGGTTGATTTTCGAGTTGTAAAATTCTTGTACATATCAAGGATGAATGATAGTACAAGCCAAAAATGGCATTATTATAAATTATTAAACAATTTGATAGGTGCTAAATCATACTTCATATTAAGGACATAGCTAATTTGTAATTTGAAATTTTTTTCTTAATGTTATTAGCCTATTTATACATGTCAAAGTAAAGGTTTCTAGATGTGATTTATCCCATAAACTTCAAGGCAAACTAAACAGAAAACTAAATTCCAAGGAAAACCCTGTACATTTCATTTCTCCCACAAACTCATAAAGGTGTGACTTTTGACATAACTTCACCAACCACTACCACTAGTTGTTTTAGTAAGTGCATAAAATATTTTTGTAAACCATGTACATGTCATTTCTCCCACAAACTCATCAAGCTGTGACTTTTGACATAACTTAATCAACCACTACCACTAGTTGTTTAAGTAAGTGCAAACCACTACCACTTTAAGGAAAAACGTGTACATGTGTCATCTCTCTCATACAAATTTCATTTCTATGTGATTTATTCCATAAACTATGGGGAAATATCGTTTCTTCCATATATACTATAAGACGAACTTTAAGGTAAACTATGTACATGTCATTTCTATCATAAACACTAGGCAAGGAAAACTTTAAGGCATGTCATTTGTAGATGTTATTTCTCCCATAAAATTTAAGGCAAACCATGGACATACCATTTTTCCCACAAACTAAAGGCTTTGTCCCATAAATTCAAGGAAAAATTTTAGGCCTAAAAATTGAAGTTAAAGTGGCTGAACTTCCATAGGATTTTAGTCTGTCTGTTGAGTTTTAACTTCTAAAAGTTCTAAAGGCAGAGTCTATAAACGACCAGGTAGCCTCTGGATCTCATATTTTCTGAAAGGTGACATATCCAGTAAATGCCCCTACAATCAATCTCTGGAACATATCTAAATAGAAGTTCTTGATTTTTAATATCCATAAACCACTACCAGATCTAAATAGAATTTCTTCATTTTAATATCCATAAACCACTACCACTTTAAGGAAAACCATGTACATGTGTCATTTATCCCATACATGTGTCATTTCTCCGATAAAATCTTAGGAAAAAAATTAAAGCAGGTGTCATTGTCTTTCTCCCATTAACTTTAAAGCATGTGTAATTTTTCAAGGCTTTCTCCCATTAATTCAAGGCAAATTTTAAGGGCTAAAAAATGAACTGAAAGTAGTTGAACTTCCATAGGATAGGATCCCCCAAACTCAAGGCTTTATCCCATTAATTCAAGGGAAACTGTAAGGCCTAAAAACTGAACCTAAAGTGGCTGAACTTCCATAGGATTTTAGTTTGTTTGAACTTCCATAGGATTTTAGTTTGTCTATTGAGTGTTAACTTCTACAAGTTCTAAAGGCAGAGTTTGTAAAGGGCCAGGTAGCCTCTGGATCTCATCTTTTCTAAAAGGTGACATATCCAGTAAATGCCCCTACAGTCAATCTCTGGAACAGATCTAAATAGAAGTTCTTCATTTAATATCCATAAACCACTACCACTTTAAGGAAAACCATGTATATGTGTCATTTCTCCCATATATGTGTCATTTCTCCCATAAACTATTAGGCAAAATTTAAAGCATGTGTCAATTATTAAGGTTTTCTCCCATTAATTCAAGGAAACATTTAAGGGCTAAAAACTAAACCTAAAGTAACTGAACTTCCATAGGATATGATCCCCCAAACTCAAGGCTTTCTCCCATTAATTCAAGGAAAAATTTAAGGCCTAAAATGTGAACTTAAAGTAGCTAAACTTCCATAGGATAGGATCCCCCAAACTCAAGGCTTTCTCCCATTAATTCAAGGCAAAATTTAAAGCCTAAAAACTGAACCTAATGTGGCTGAAATTCCATAGGATTTTAGTTTGTTTGATGAGTGTTAACTTCTACAAGTTCTAAAGGAGACTCTAAAGGGCCAGGTAGCCTCTGGATCCCATTATTTCTTAAAGGTGACATATCCACTAAACTCATGGAACTATGTACATGTCATTTCTCCCTTAAACTATAAGCAAGCTAATCTTTAAGGCATGTCATTTCTATATGGGATTTCTCCAATAAACTTTAAGGAAAACTTTAAGGAAAGCCACGCACGAACCATGTACATGTCATTTCTCACTTAAACTCTAGGCAAGGAAATATTTAAGGCATGTCATTTCTAGATGTTATTTCTGCCACAAAATTTAAGGCAAATCATGCACAAACCATGTACATGTCATAAATCTCCCTTAAACTCTAGGCAATGCAATATTTAAGGCATCTCATTTCTATATGTGAATTCTACCATAAACTTTAAGTCAAAATTTAAGGTAAACCATGCACATTTCATTTATCTCATGCACATGTGTCATTTCTCCTATGCATTTGCAATAAATGTTAATTTAATATATTTTAATGAATTTTTTTTAGGGATAAAAATAACCCACTAAATATGGTTGAAAAATGGAAATTATGCATAGATGTTTGTTTCTATCCCAATCCAGGGAAAGCAATGATTACATATGTGATTTGCAGTATTGCGACTAGCAAGGTCCTCTAAAGGAAAATGAATATTTCGGGAAGAACAAAAAACAATGAGGCATATTATATTGCATTGATAAAAGGCTTTTGAATAGCTAGGGAGTTGGATCAAATGGAATTTTAGTTTTCACCAATTCTAAACTTGTGTGAAACTAGATGAAAGGCGTGTACCAAGTTAAGAAGGAGAGGCTAAAACAATTGCATAGAAAATCAAACAATGTTGTTAGCCAATTTCAATTTTTTAGTATAAGACATTGTACAAATGTTATTAAGATGTATGTTGATCTTTTGCATGGGGCAATGCCAATTTTAGATTAATCAATCAAAGATGAATTAATATATGAATTAGTATTATATGGTGCAATTCCAATTCAAGATTCATCTCTAAAAGATGAATTAGTTTTGAGACACTCTTCTTCAAAAAGTCAAGATTCATCTCTCAAAGATGAATTAGTGTTGAGACGCTCTCCTTAAAAAATTATTGGTGGAAATTGTAAAATATCTTTGATACAAGTGTGTTTTGTACTTATAAATGTGTCTTTTTTAATTCCCATGTGTTTTTTTAAATTATATACCAAGTGTTCTCCCACCATGTAAAGTGCAACTTGGTGAACTTCACATTTGCAACAAGTGGTGAACTTCACATTTTATAAAATTAAATGTGAATACTTCAACAAATTTTTGTTTAAATGGAGTTTCACGCTTCTTTTTTAATGACCATGTTTTTTTTTTCAATTATATACCAATTTTTCTCCCACCATGTTTTCAATTATATATCAAATTTTCTTGAATTGAGTTTCACACATCAATTAGTGCTTTTAAAGTTGTGTTTTACATAATTTGTGTACACTAAATTACATTATATATATATATATATATATATATATATATATATATATATATCATGGAGGATGAAAGACGAAGATCAACAAAATCCCATATCTCTACGAGAGAGGGGGATCAGGGATCGAGGGATGTTCATGGTATTCAAAAATAATCTTATATCCATATATATACATACATGTGTGTATGTATGAAATTGGTTTTTTATCAATTTTGCGAGTTAAATTAGTTGTAAATACGTTTCATTTTTTGTTTTTTTAGGAGGTAGAAGGACAAGGGTGTCTAATCCATCAATGGAGCATGGCCATGATTCATGCAATTTAATCAATGAATACGTACATGTATTTATATGTATGAATGTATTTTTGAATTGATTATAAATTCATTTTTTTTTATGAATATTCCCTCTCGTCTCGTGAGGTTGGTGGTGGTACACATTCCCTTGGAGGGCTATTAATAGGTGCTGACGAATTGCGTGAAGGTGATGATATGTATTCCCCCAGAGGCCAATCAACAGATAGTCATGTTGGTTCTCAACCAATCAGTGGTTGTTCTAGTTCTCAACATTCTTAGGGTGGGCAAGATGCTAGCCAACCATATCGATGTGGCCATCAATTTGAATATTATTTTCATTCAATTTGTAAAAAAATGTTTACATGTGTTTTTTTAATATACAAATTTTTATATATTGATGCAGAGGCTGAAAATGCTGCTCCAAATGTTGCTCGAAAAAGACGTAGGATAGAATGCGTCATTAAAGAGGAAGGTTATACATCAACCACGACTTATCCATCTGAACTTTCTGATATACCTTGAAAATCAAACATACAACAATGAACCTTACAAAGGTGTCAAAATATTCATACAAAATTGAAGAGAGATCTCGTGGCTTTGACTCTCCCTGCTGAGAGTTGACAAAGCTTGGAAATAGTTACTCACTCTTTAAGCGAACTAGTAGATATGTACCTAAATCTTGGGCCAACCAGTGATACTTTTGTAAGTGATGAGAAAAATAAAGGAAACAGTGATGGGTGCCAATACATGGGAGGTTGTTAAACAAATAGTTACAACAGAAACAGGTAAGTCTATGTTTAATTTCAAAGAAGGGCTGAAAAGAAAGATGTTGAAGGTAAAATATTTCAAGCACCCTCATATAGCTCTCTATTTGTATGATAGATACCTTGCAGCCTATGGAAGACTCCCATGGAATGATGAGGTTCCACTTTCTTTTACAAAATTATTTTATGAAGAATTCTTTTTGCAAATTAAACCCAATTACAATGACCTTCCCTCTGAATTTTTTGGTCCTGGGAAAGGTCTATTATGTGAGCGTAGGGGTGCTAGGTGTGATTTTTATTTTCCTCACTGTGAGTCACCATTATTTAGTCGACCTCTTCATGTCAAAAATTTGCGGTCAGAGATGGATGCCTTTCTCAAATTAGTCGAGAAGCAAGAGATGCCATCATTGACAATGTTCAGAGTGGATTGGGTGGATTTGATATTTGTCTGAATCGAAAAAAGCACATGATAATGCACACGCTAATTTTGTGTATTATACAAATGAAGAGATAGACAACATGAGTGTTGAATATCTCATAGCATATGCAAAGAATCGCCGCAATGGTTGGCAAGATCTAATTATTCATGAGCAAGAGGGCATGGGAACAATATGTGTTAATGGTTAGGGTGATTATTTTAACACGTGTAAAATTTGTAATAAATACATATATACATACATTTATTTGTATAGATTAATGTAACAAAAATGTATCATTATATGTTAACACCATTTGCAGTTGTCACGCTTGATTAATGAAGAAGATGTTAATATCACGGTCGGAGCCTCTGGTTGAAACAATCAATATGGGTCTCACCATCAATCACACAATCAAGATGGTTCTCACCATGAAGATATGCTGGCAAATATTAGTGTTTTTTAAGTGAACATGATGATGTAAAATTATTTTTTATCTATTATTATATACATCAAATCATGATGACATATTTTTAAAATAAATAATTTTGCACACATGTACATCTATATATATAATAAAATGTTTTAACAGATTCTAATTCCGTCCGATTTTTTTGGGATGGCGGTACCTTCTTCTTCCTGTGGAGATGTGCCAAATACACCATCACAAGTATGAACAAGTTTTCACTTTTAAATATGTTTTTAAGTTATACATTCCAGCTCAAAGAGTTCCTTTAAAAAATGAGATATCTAGATCTTGAGCTATTTTAAATTTTTTGAATTTTAGATTTTTGGAGATTTTCTTTCCGAGGGACTCTTAGGAGATGTGCCAAATCCACCAGCACAACTATTAAAATTTTCACTTAAATATATGTTCTTAAGTTATAAGCTATAATTTGAATTTCAAAAGTTTTCTTCTCAATTGATATCTAGATCTTGAGTTATTTTTTATTTTTTGAATTTTACGTTTTTGGAGATTTTCTTTTGGAGCCTCTCTTAGGTGATGTGCCAAATACACCAACATAAATATTTAATTTGTCACTTAAATATTTTTTTTAAAGTTCTAAGTTATAAATTTAACTTCAAAAGTTTAATTATAAATTGAGATATAGATCTTGAGTTATTTTATACTTTTAAATTTTTTGAATTTTAGGTTCCTAGAGAGGATTTATTTTCTCCTCGAACTCTAGTGATGGAGTGTATGATGGAGATAGGAACATCCACACCATTTCAACCATTTGGACAAGTTGTCTAAACTTTTTTTTTAATATTATTGAAAATTAATTTATATATGCATTTTAATTTGAAATTTTCTAATATATATATATATATATATATATATATATATATATATTTGTACATGTATATTATACATTTTATTGTGGAAGATGTTACAGTGGGGGGAGTTTTAGTAGACAAGCAATAAACAGAGAGGGAACCTCATGAGGTATTGCATGATTTTTTTTTACATTTTGTTTTTTTACATGCAGTTCTATATATTCTCATTCAATTTTAAAACATTAAATTTTAATGTTTCTACACATTGTGTATAGGTTCCCCATGCTTTGTAGGATAGCTCGAGGATCGTGACTTTGTTGGGAGAGACACTACATCCATCTGTATTTGGTGGATGATGCACATGCGGGTGCAACATTATATTTTATAGATTTAGTCTTAAATTTACTTTTTTATATATAGTCTTGTCTAGATGCAGTCATATATAACTTGATACTTGTGACACTATATATATATATATATATATATATATATATATATATATATATATATATATATATATATATATATATATATACTTTTATTGTTCACGTGAGATACAAATTTCGGACATATTTTATGTGAATGACATTTGGTATGTGATTGTGATACGATGTTTTTGTTTTTATTGGATAGTTGAACTACATTTGGAATGTGAAGTAATGTTGTGATATAATTTGTTTTGTTTTTAAAACTCAAATTTTGGATGGTTGAACTACATTTGGCATGTGCTTGTGATATTTAATGTTTTTTTTTTAAACTCAAGTTTTGGATGGTTGAACTACATTTGGCATGTGAAGTAATGTTGTGTTATAATTTTTTCTGTTTTTAAAACTCAAGTTTTGGATGGTTGAACTACATTTGGCATGTGAATTAATGTTGTGATATAATGTTTTGTTTTTAAAAGTCAAGTTTTGGATGGTTGAACTATATTTAGCATGTGATTATTATATAATGTTTTTCTTTTAAAATTGAAGTTGTCATTTTACAAACAAAAAAAAGTTCACATGAATATATGTACATAGAAATGATTTAAGTTCATGTTTGAATATATATGTTAAAACGATTGAAGTAAAATACATACACACACACACACACACACACACATATATATATATAAGCAATGATAAGATTTTAGGTCTTGTTAGATGTGTCAAACAATCACAAAATTTTAAAATTGCATTCTATAACATATATATCCAGTATGTGAAACAATTTTCATCAATGCACATAGAAAAGCTACTTTCGGTTAATTTATTTCTAGAACATATATATCTAGTACGTGCAAAATTTTTCATCAATGCACATACAAAAGCTACTTTCAGTTAATTTCATTCTAGAACATATATATCCAATACATGCAACATTTTTCATCAATGCACATAGAAAAGCTACTTTCAGTTAATTGCATTCTAGAACATATATATCTAGTACGTGCAACATTTTTCATCAATGCACATAGAAAAGCTACTTTCAGTTAATTGCATTCTAGAACATATATATCCAGTACGTGCAACATTTTTCATCAATGCACATAGAAAAACTACTTTCCGTTAATTGCATTCTAGAACATATATATCCATTACGTTCAACATTTTTCATCAATGCACATAGAAAAGCTACTTTCAATTAATTTCATTCTAGAACATATATATCCAGTACGTGCAACATTTTTCATCATTGCACATAGAAAATATACTTTCAGTTAATTGCATTCTAGAACATATATATCCAGTACGTGCAAAATTTTTCATCAATGCACATAGAAAATATACTTTCATTTAATTGCATTCTAGAACATATATATCCAGTACATGCATCATTTTTCATCAATGCACATAGAAAATATACTTTCAGTTAATTGCATTCTAGAACATATATATCCAGTACGTGCATCATTTTTCATCAATGCACATAGAAAAGCTACTTTAATTTAATTTAATTATAGAACATATATATCCAGTATGTGCAACATTTTTCATCAATGCACATAGAAAATCTACTTTAAGTTAATTGCATTCTAGAACATATATATCTAGTATGCGCAACATTTTTCATCAATGAACATAGAAAAGCTACTTTCAGTTCATAGTAAACTAGAAATTACAAAACACGTACCACACATTTTTCATTCAATAATGAATATTATAATTTACTTTTAATAGACATGCACGTCTAAAACAAAATTGTGCAACTTCAAATTTGCATTATATCAACTATGCTAGATACACAAATATGTACATTTTGCAAAAATGACATTATGTAAAATTGTACCAGACAATGTATGAAATCGTTTAGACCAGATAATCTATACATGTGTATGTGTACACATGTATAAATTACTAGTGTGCATGTACCAAAACAATGTACATGTGCAAAAACTTGCTCAGATAACATAACAAGGAAGTTCAATTTTTAGTTGAGTTGTGGAAGTTCTAAAACATGAATCCAAAGAGAAGAAATTGTTGGGTAGTTCAATCAAAAAAATTCCAATGGAATTCCACCTTCAATGATCCGTTAATGATCGTATTTGACATTTTCCATTTCTTAATTTTCATTTTTTTCTTTGATTGAACCTTTATCAACTTTATGCGTGTTGCATACACCAAGTGACTATATTGACAACTTATGAAATCAGGTTTATAGTCTTGAAATTAAACAAAATCCCCACTTTGATTAGTTTTTTTGAAAAAATAACCTTTCAGTATAATAGATCCTCTATCATATGGAAACCCTTGATCATTATAGTTTTCTAATAATTTCATCTTTTGTTCAGTGCAACGCATCAAATAATACCTCACATTTTTGTCATTGATAGTAGGTGAAATTACAACAAAAACATCTCCTACACAATAAAACAAAATTATGTATTTAAATTTAGATCATAATTAACATGAAAAATTAAATTTTAAATAATTTTAGTATCTATTTCCATATCTCTATCATTTGAAAGCAATTCAAATGTTACCTTCTCTAACAAGATCAGAAACTCGATCACCATTAGATGATATTGTAGTCTCCTCTGATTGCATTTCTTCAAACATTGCAATGGACATTTTCCTCTTTGTATTTAGATCTGTATGTTTTCAATATTTTACATACATTTTGTTTTCACAAACATCATTGGATTATGTGTTGTCTATGAAAACATGACAAAAACAAGATTTTTTTTTTTTATCCAATGCAAACACATTTGTAGACAACTTTGTTTTAATTGAAATTTTGAGTCCCTTTTATTGTTTCAACGTCATTTCAAATCTATCTATCTACATCTTTGACCCCAATATGCCAAAAAAACCTATATCGGAAATTCAATGAACAATGTAAATATGATATCAAAATACCATCAAAGATAATCATTGTGATAAATGTACACTGTTTAAAATTGGATATCCAATAAAAATTAAATTGAATGTACCTTCGCACTTCCCTTGATTGGTTAGTCTCATGGCTTAGTGCAGCGATGCACCATTAAACAACTTCTTTAGTGTCCACAAGTTAGTTTGTAGAAGGGTCCATTTGATATCTTCAAAGTGCTCATTTTATGCATGCCCTTGCACTGTCATGTTCTCCTTTTCCATGACCAGTCTCAAAAAAATTCCAAAAATGTTTAGTGCGGGTTTTCATATGAAAACAACATAACCAAAAGAATGATCATGAAGATTTGAATTGGTCTATGCATCCATATGACCATATCCAATGTTCATTGAATTTTATTCCATGACTTTTCAAGGACTGATAAATCTTTCCAAGACAATGTTGTACAAAATATGTATCATGTGTACGATCGTCACTAATATAAAAGTGATATTCTTTAATAACATGCCAATTTTCAATGGTGCTTTCTATATCATCAACATTTTGTTTAGCATCTATATATCGAATATGGATGAGCATGGAGACTTGGTGAGAATGATATTATTCATTCTGAATTTCTTTTTGTGGAACAAATGTGTAGTTTTATGAAAAATCAATTACTAACAAAATGGTCCTTGGTGGAAAAACTTCACGGGATTTTTTGAATTGCAAGTCCTACCATCAAGCTTTATGGGAATTCTTGGTGTATTTATAAATTTCTACCTCAAGCTTTCTCAAAAAATCGATCACAAAAATTTCCTCTTAAAAATTAATTCTTTTAGCACTTGTAGTACTATTTGAACCTTGAATCGATGTATGGATATATTCATATCTCTTCCATGTCACCTTCATGCTGGATAATGATTGATCATTTATATTAGTACGATATTTGTTTTTAAACTTAGTCAAATTTCCACAATCATCGCATTTTTTACCACCAACACATTTATTTTTGTAAAATACTTCATGGCTTTCTCTTCCACATAGAATTTGAGATATGAAATCATGGATAGTAGAAGGAGGAGGTGAATCTTTCTAAAATTTTCTATCAAAATTAAGGAATGTATCATAATATAATTAAAATTCCACATGATAATGACAACAACAAGTGTTGTGTACGGTGATAGGTTTTACATACCATGGTTTCTGTTGTACAAAAGCACTGATTGAGACATCAATTTCATGATTCTCTTCTTTGAATTTGTTGAACAACTCTATCTAAGCAGTGTTCAAGAAATGTTTTGGATGTGTTTCGTACTGATTTCGTGCTATTCTTCTTCGCATCACATCGCTTGCATTTGGCGAAACATGTGAATTTTTCATCCAATATTCATAAACTATTTTTTTAACATTTTTTCCAAGTCTATCTTTGTATGGTTTCCTACAAATAGCTCTCCAACAAGAGAGTTCATCATTTACATCTATTTGCAACTGAAATTTTCAATTTTTGTGAAAAAATTTTCGTGAGGTTCCTAATGCTCATGCCATAGATTTTACCAAGTGATTATCTTTAGTACTTAATGAAACCACTGCCATATGTATTTCTCTATGTGCAACTAGAACATTTTTCTGTCTAGATATTCTAATTGAATTTATATCACTATTATATTTTGTATCACATTTTCCTTCATTTTTTTATCTTTTGTTGATTTTCGAAGGACTAATAAAGTCGTGGCTTCTTTTAATTTCCTTAATGATAGGAGACCTTTCAACAATTGGGCTTGAACTATCACATTTTCCTCTATGAAGTACGTATCAAAAATGTGATGAACACGATATTGTATAACATGGTCAGCTCTTTTGTCTCCATATATGTGAGTGTCAACATTTTGTAAGATATTATCATCGACATTGATTTCATCTATACATATTCGAATTAATATTACATAATAAGTTTACATATTCAATAAATAACTGAATTGATAAATATGTGTAATTTCAATATTACGTGCATGTGTTAAACATATATACATATACATATACATATACATATACACACACACATATATATATATATATATATATATATACCTCGTGATTCAATTTCTTCACTTGAATTTCTTTCAACATTTTCACCATCTTCAATCATTGGTTCAATATCTCTTTCACTTTCTCTTTCAAAATTTTGTATCTCATCATCAATGTTTTGAGGAATATCTCACTCTATTTACATTGCAAAATATTTTTCAAATTAGTTTATCAAATAAAAATTAAGCTTCACATTTTACACCAGGAAAATTTTAAATCTAAAATTTATTAAATTTACATTTACATACATGTTTCAATTTCTAGTTGACGTTGATTTTCCATTTCAATATTTGAGAGCATTTCTCTCTTTTTTTTGTGAGGTTCTCTCCCCTATTCTCTACATTCCTCAGGGTCTCTTGTTTGATCATATTTTCTCTTGCAATTCCTTTGATTTCCCATGATAATTGAGTATGAAGTTCAAAAAATTGCCTTCAAAAATTTAGGTAAAAACTCAATTAAAAAAAACGTCACAAAATATTTAATTTTAAAAAGAAAAACTCATTTTAAATTTTTTTCAAAAAATACATACTTCAATCCAAAACACTTACTTTAAAAAAATCCAAGAAAAAAATGTCTTATAAAAATCAAATGAAGCTCAAAATATTTCCTTCCAATTTGTGCAAAAATAATTCATTTAAAAAGTTAAACTGATTTTAAAAAATCATTATAAAAGATTTAATTCAACCCAAAACACGTACTCTAAAAAAATGTCACTTCAAAAAATACCTCAAAAAAATATTTATTGAAAATTAAGCCCAACTTCTTACAAGATGGCATTTTAAAAAATACCTCCAAAAAATGTCCTTTGAAAATTAACCCAGAAAAGCCACTAAAACATTATCATTTTAAAAAATACCTCCAAAAAATGTCCTTTGAATATTAAGCATAAAAACAATCCTTTCGAAATTAAGTCCAAAAAAATTCCAAAAAATGCCTTTTGGAAATTAAGCCCAAAAACCTCTAAAAACAAAATATATCCAAAAAAATGTCCTTTGAAAATTAAGCCCAAAACTTCTAAAAACAATGAAAATTAAGCCCAAAACCTCTAAAAACAAAAATACCTTAAAAAAAACGATGAAAAGTAAGCCCAAAACCTCTAAAAACAAAATACCTTAAAAAAAAATGAAGCCCAAAAAACATCCAAAAAATGTATCACATACCTCCAAGAAATGTCCTTTGAATGTTATGCCAACAAGAGTCCTTAAACCCAAAAAAATCATTTGTAAAATCGGACCAAATGAAGAAAAATTCGCTAGATTTGTGTTCGCTGAGTTGGTGGGTTCGTTGGATTTTATTTACGAAGACTTAAAAAAAGGTATGGTAAATAAATAAATACATCGGAGTCATGGTAAATAAATAAAACATATTTTAATACTTACTCCATAGGAATGGTAAATAAATAAAAATGTAAATAAACCAGAGGTATGGTAAATAAATAAAACTTCTATTTATATTTACTCACGTATGGTAAATAAATAAAAATATAAATAGACTAGAGGTGTGGTAAATAAATAATACCGCATTTTATAATTACTCCAAAACCTCTTTGTATTTAAGAAAACACAAAAAGGAGGTTCTATTTAGGTGAAACCTATGGAAAAATACCATGGGACCAATTATTATTAATACCATGGGCTAAACAATATGGGACAAATACCGTATTTATAAAAGAGGTATGGTAAATAAATAAATATAAAAGGGGTATAAAGAGGTATGGTAAATATATAAAAATATATCAAATGTGATTATAAATCAACATCTAAGTATATACCAAGCCTATAGGCCACATACATGGTAAATAAAAGAGGTATGGTAAATAAATATAACAATAAATAAACGGGGTGTAAGGTAAAAAATAAAACCTCTTTTTATATTTACTCCATAATCTTTATATTTACAAACACTCATAATAGAGATTTTACTTAGGTGAAGACAATAGGCCAAATACCATGGGCCAAATTATTATTAATGTCATGAAAAAAAAAGCATTACTAACGCTAATATTAATATCAAAAGTTTATTATTAAATCTAATATTCATACTAATATATTATAATATTAATATTATTGAATTTAGTTATTTTGGATTAATACAATATTAAATTTTTATATTATAATATGTATTAATATATCATGATATATATTAACTCTAGATATATATGGGAGAGGAGAACAAATAAAGTGATAGAAGTGGAGAAATGGGGAGTGACAAGGGAGAGATAAATATAAACTGAAGGAGAGGGGAGAGGAGAAATGAAGAGAGAGAGAGGTAGAGGAGTCAGAGAGGTAGAGAAGTGTAAGAGACGGGGAGGGAGACACAAATATGGAGGAGGGTGAGAGAGAAGGAGAGAGGGAGGAATATAATGATTTGATTAGAGGAAAGATAGAGAGGGAGAGAGAGGGAGAAGGAGGTAGGAGAGAAAGGGGGAGAGAGGAGGGGTGACAGAGAGGACTTGAGAGAGAGGAGGAGAGAGGGAGGGATAGAGAGATGGAGTTCGACGGGGAGAGAGGGAGGGAAGAAGAAATACATATAGAGTGAGAAGTGGAGTAGAGAGGGAGTGACAAGGGAGAGATGGAAAGAGTATGTGTATGTTTAGGGGTGAGATAAAGAAACATAGAAGGAGAGATGGAGAGAAGAGTAGAGAAAATGAGAGAGGAGGAGAGGGGGAGGGATATAGTATGATAGGTAGAGAGAGAGAGATGGGGGAAGAGAGAGATGGGCGAAGAGAGTAGATTGGAGGGAAAAGAGAGAGAGAGGGAGAGGATTGAGAGAGAGAGAGAGAGAGAGAGAGAGAGAGAGATATGGGGGAAGAGCGAAGGATGTAGGAGAGAAAGGGAGAGAGAGGAAGGATGAGAGAGAGTAAGAGTGAGCGTCGTAGGAGAGAAATGGAGAGAGAGGAAGTATGAGAGAGAGGAATTGAGAGATAGGAGGAGAGAGGGAGGGAGGGAGGAGGAGAGAGGGATGTATAGAGAGATGGCTTTGGAGGGGGATAGAGGGAGGGAAGAAGAAATAGATAGAGAGTAAAAATAGAAGAGACAGGGGGAGTGATAGGGGAGAGAAGGAGAGAGTGTGTATGTTTGGGGTGAGATAAAGATAAAAATAAGGATATATGGAGAGAAGGGGGAAAATAAGGCATGAGGGAGATATATAGTAACAGAGATGGAGGGTGAAGAGAGAGAGAGAGGGACATGATATAAAGTGAGAGAGGAAGGAAGAGAGAGGATGTGAGAGAGTGGAGAGAGGGAGGGAAAGAGACATGGAGTTGGAGGGGGGAGAGAGATTTGGGAGGTAAGAAGAAAGACATAGAGAGAGAAAGGTGGAGAGAGAGAGAGGGAGTAATAAGGAAGATGGAGAGAGAGGCAGAGAGAACAACAAGAGGAAAGAGAGATAGAAGCAGGGGAAAGGGAGAGAAGGGGATGATAGAGATATATATGGAAGGTGAAGAGAGGGAAGAAGAGAGAGATTAGGGAGGGAAATAGATATTGATAGATATGGTGTGGGAGAGTGTTTGTGTTTGGGGGGTGAGATAAAGAGACAAATAAGGATACATACATACATATATATATGGAGAGAGGAAAGAGGGAAGAATATTTCTTGAACTAGATGCATTGATTTCAGTGTAAATGGTGATTTCTAATGCTAGTTGATTGCTTGCACTAGATGCATTGATTTTAGTATAGATGGTTATTTCTAATCCTATTTGAGTGTTTGCACTAGATTCATTGATTTCAATGTAGATGGTGATTTCTAATCCTATTTGATTGTTTTCACTAGATACATTGATTTCAATGTAGATATTGATTTCTAATGATATTTGATTTCTTACACTAGATGCATTGATTTCAATGTAGATGATTTCTAATCTGATTTGATTTCTTTCCTGATTTGATTGCTTGTGCTAAATGCATTGATACCAATGTTGATGGTAATTTATAATCCTATTTTATTTCTTTCACTAACTGCATTGATTTAAATGTATATGTTAATTTCTAATTATAATTCAAATGTCTTGCACTAGATGCATTGATTTCAGTGTACATGATTTATAATCTTGTTTGATTGCTTGCACTCAATGCATTGATTTCAATGTAGATGTTGTTTTCTAATACCAATTTCTTACTTGAACTAGATTCATTGATTTGAATGTAAATGTTGATTTCTAATCCTATTTGATTGTTTCCAATAGATGCATTTATTTTAGTGAAGAAGTTGATTTCTAATCTATTTGATTGTTTTCATTAGATGCATTGATTTCAATGTAGATGTTGATTTATGATTTGATGTAATTGGATGTATGATGGTACATTAATTTTAAAGTGATTATATTAACAATGTGCATTGATTTCAGTGTAAGCACACAAATTTAAGATAAAGATTTAAATGGTTTATAATATGAAAATATGACAAATCTAACAAGGGTGAAAATAAGAATAGTAGGAAAAATTGTTTGAGATTGATTACAATGAAGACTATTTGTAATTGACAACATTCTTATTATTCACATTTTCTATCATTCAACACTATTATTGTCATTTTGCATTTAGAATTTGTATTTCATCTTTGTTCATCATTAAAGTTATTAACAATATTTATCATCTCAAAAAACTGGGCTAACTAAGAAAATCTAAAATTAAAATGATGAAGTTAATATTAGACATATTTAACATATTTAAAATGATTATATTAACATTAGATATTATTACATATTATTGATAAAAAAATGTATATCTTCGATAGTTTTTCCTTAGCTGAACATGACTGAAACCATCCCAGATCCATATTATCTCCATATCTATCAATTTGAGGGATTGGAAGTTAAGATGGGTCTAGGTTGGTTGTGACAAGATGCAAATTCTACAACCTTGTAACCTTGTATTGATGTGTAATGTTGTCTGTGTAACGTTTTCTGTCGTTGATCAAAATAATATTTAATGTCAGCTCATAAAAAAATTTAAATAATTGTATAAATAAAAATTTAATGTCAACTCCTAAACAAACTTTAAATAATTTTACAAATAAACAATTAGAAAACTATTAACCCAACACAGTTAGATCATTATTATTATTCACATTCTCTAGGTTTGTGTTTCAAAAAAGAGGTATGGTAAATAAATAAATCATCTTTGTATACTTACTTCAGAGGTATGGCAAATAAATAAATATATAAATAAAAACTAGAGATATGGCAAATAAATAAAAATTCTTTTTATACTTACTCAGCTATGGTAAATAACTAAAAATATAAATAAACTAGAGATATGATAAATAAACAAAACCTCTTCTTATATTTACTCCATAAACCTCTTCATATTTAGCCAAATACCATGGCACAAATTATTATTAATACCATGGGCTAAACAATATGGGCCAAATACGGTATTTATAAAAGAGGTACCGTAAATAAATAAATATAAAAGGGGTATAAAGAGGTATGGTAAATACATAAAAATATATCAAATATGATTAGAAATCAACATCTAAGTATATACCAAGCCTGTAGGCCACATACATGGAAGATAAAAGAGGTATGGTAGATAAATATAAATACAAATAAATGAGATGTATGGTAAAAAATGAAACCTATTTTTATATTTACTCCATACTCTTTATATTTACAACACTTAAAAAATAGGTTTTATTTAGGTGAAGCATATGGGCCCAATACCATGGGTCAAATTATTAATAATACCATGCAAAAAAAAAAACATTATTGGCCCCAATATTAATATCAAAATATTATTACTAAATATAATATTCATATTAATATATTATAATATTAATATTATTCAATTTAAGAATTTTGGATTAATACATTATTAAATTTGTTATATTATAATATATATTAATATATTATGATATAAATTAACTCTAGCTATATATGTGAGGGTAGAATAAAGATAGTGATAGAGGTGGAGAGATGGGGAGTGACAACGGAGAGATAAAGATAAACTGAAAGAGAGGGGAGATGAGAAATGAAGAGAGAGAGAGAGGGAGAGGAGTGAGAGAGGTAGAGAAGGGTAAGAGAGGGAGATGGAGACACAAATATGGAGGAGGGTGAGAGAGAAGGAGATAGGGAGGAAGAAAATGAGAGGATTAGAGGGTAGAGAGAGAGAGAGATGGAGATGGAGGTAGGAGAGAAAGGGAGAGAGAGGAGGGGAAAGAGAGAGGACTTGAGAGAGAGGAGGAGAGAGGGAGGGATAGAGAGATGGAGTTGGAGGGGGAGATAGGGAGGGAAGAATAAATGCATAGAGAGTGAGAAGTGGATATAAAGAGGGAGTAACAAGGGATAGATGGAGAGAGAGTGTGTATTTTTAGGGGTGCAATAAAGAGACAAATAAGGAGAGATGGAGAGAAGAGGAGAAAGAAGTAGAAGCGGATGGAAGAAGAGAAATAAGGAGAGAGGCAGAGAGGAAGGGATATTGTAAGAGAGAGAGAGAGAGAGAGAGAGAGAGAGAGAGAGAGTGATGGTGGAGAGAGTGGGGTAGGAGAGAAATGGAAAGAGAGGACTTGATAGATAGGAGGAGAGAGGGAGGGAGAGAGGAGGAGAGAGGGATGGATAAAGAGAGGAAATTGGAGGGGGATAGAGGGAGGGAAGTAGAAATACATAGAGAGTTAGAATCAAAGGGAGAGAGGGAGTGTCAAGGGAGAGATGGAGAGAGTGTGTATGTTTGGGGTGAGATAAAGAGACAATGAAGGAGATATTGAGAGAAAGGGGTAGAGAAGGCAAGAGGGAGGGATATAGTAACAGAGTTGGAGGGTGAAGAGAGAGAGAGAGAGAGAGAGGTGGGAGAGAAAGGGAGAGAGAGGAAGGAAGATAGAGGATGTGAGAGAGTGGAGAGTGGGAGGGAAAGAGATATGGAGTTGGAGAGGCAGAGAGATGGAGGTAAGAAGAAAGACATAGAGAGAGAGAGGGAGTGATAAGGAAGATGGAGAGAGAGGCAGAGAGGTCAACATGAGGAAGGATATATATAAGTGGGGGATAGGGAGAGAAGGGGAAGATAGAGATATAGATGGAAGGTGAAGAGAGGGAAGAAGAGAGAGATGAGAGCGGGAGGGAGGGACATAGATATTGATAAATATGGTGTGGGAGAGTGTGTTTGTTTGGGGGGAGGGGGGTTGAGATAAAGAGAAAAACAAGGAGAGATAGTGGGAGATATAGATATAGATAGAGGGAGGAAAGAGGCAAGAATATTTCTTGCACTAGATGCATTGATTTTAGCGTAGATGGTGATTTCTAATCCTATTTTATTGCTTGCACTAGATGCATTGATTTCAATGTAGATGGTGATTTATAATCGTATTTCTTTCCTTGCACTAGATGCATTGATTTCAGTGTAGATGGTGATTTCTAATCCTATTTGATTGCTTGCACTAGATGCATTGATTTGAATGTAGATATTGATTTTTAATCATATTTGATTGCTTGCACTAGATGATTTCAATGTATATGATTTATAATCCTATTTGATTTCTTCCACTAAATGCATTGATTTTAGTGTAGATGGTGATTTTTAATCCTTTATGATTGCTAGCACTAGTTGCATTGATTTCAATGTAGATGTTAATTTCTAATTATAATTCAGATTTCTTGCACTAGATGCTTTGATTTCAGTGTAGATGATTTCTAATCCTATTTTATTGCTTGCACTAAATGCATTGATTTTAGTGTAGATGGCGATTTCTAATCATATTTGATTGTTTGCGCTAAATGCATTGATTTCAATGTAAACATTGGTCTCTAATCCTATTTTCTTACTTGAACTAGCGGCATTGATTTGAGTGTAAATGTTGATTTCTAATCCTATTTGATTGCTTCCATTAGATGCATTGATTTGAGTGTAGATTTTTTTTCTAATCTTAATTGATTTCTTTCATTAGATGGATTGATTTCAGTGTAGATGTTGATTTTTGATTTGATGTAATTGGATGTATGATGGTGCATTAATTTTAAATTGATTGGATTAACCATGTGCATTGATTTCAATGTAAGCACAAAAAATTATTGATAATGTAAATTGATTTTTTTGTTATAGTAATTCAACTTATTAATATTGAAGAGCAAGAGAGACAAGGTATGATGTTTACTACATGTAACCCCCTGTTTTTATTTTAACCATTGTTTTATAAAATTGTTAAGCTACATTATAAATGGATAACGAATGGGGTATTCGTTATTATAATTTATTACATAACCATTTTGTTTGAAGAAATTAATTTAATGATAATTTCTTTGAGTTAAGAAAAGTAACTATTTGGTAGATATTCCAAGAACCCAGGGAAAAGAGGTTGAGACAGTTATGGCAGTTACCTTTCCAAAAGGATTTAAAGGAAAATCCTAAGTGGGAAAGGGGTTCTGTGTAGAAGGAGGTGAGGGTTAAGCAACAGGTGGTTTCTCTGAGCTATCTAGAGCTGGTGTGTGAACAAGTGGAACTCAAAAATTTCCCAGAGAGGTGAAAACTAGATAGTGGTGCCAAGGTCTAACATCTGGTCCTAGGAAAATACCTCAGTCCTGGTGTGGACCAATGGGGGAGTCGAGGACATAATAGCCTCACTGAAGATTGAGAGGACCGACAGTTACTGGGAAACGAATCCCTGGAACATGTATTTCAGTGTCCTGATTTTACTATTTTAATGTTATATTAATAGTGCATAGATTAACAATGTATTAAACTACAAGAATACATAGTAGATAACAATACATTTTAACTTGCAAAAATGAAATTCTAGAGAAACTTATGCATTGTTATTACAATAAAGAGTGAAGGAATGACATAGTGCATTTGTTATAGAAAAGAATGCTAAGTAACCATGTATTTACATTATGAATATGAAATATTAGAATCATGGTTCATTTCAAATTCCAGGCTAGATTTTAATTTTGCATATACATTTGGAATAATTAGTTGTTAATACCAGTGATGAAATGGATGCTAAAACAGAGAAACTAAAACTACATTATCCCATAGTATTAAACGGGGTCTTCAATTTTCTGTCATAAATATTTATGTACAGCCTCTATGTATAACTATAGCAGCAAGTAAAAAAAAACTGGTGGTTACCACCTACGATGAAAATGAAAGAACGTTCAACACAAAATGTTTCACACATCACACGGTACAGTAAGTAAACCCAAAAATTAACAACTAGAAAACCTTAAGTATCAATGTATATTTATTACGTCTGAAAAAGTGCGAGGACAATGACCGTGGGTTTATAACCAAAACCCAGGAGGAGGGTCGAGTATTCCGGTCGCATTTGCTAGCAAATGGAGTGCAAGAGAACGCACTGTGGAAAGACAAATATCACATGTGTTCAGCCAAGAAGATTAAGCCGATAGTGCAAAAAGTCCGACTGTGAAAAAGAAAATAAAGAGTGGAGCCTCACAAAACTATGCCATATAACTTAATAACAATTAATGATAATGAGTAAGGATTTAAAACTGTATATTACATCCACAGATAAAACTTCGGTAAACTGGGAATGGGAAACAAGTTTTACTTGTGCCTGCAGGAGTGAATGGTTGATAGAACCTTGAAATTTTCAAGCGTCTCTGGACCCTCAAACCTGTTCTTACATACAGTCATGGTGTTATAAACAGTAAAGAATAAAATGTCACCATAGGGTAAAGACACGAAATTACATTACATGCATAAATGATAAATAGTAGCCTCACTTACTTGTGGTGCCTAAGTGGTCAAGCGTCTGAGCTGGAGCTAACACGGGAACCTTTTAGCTTAATAGAACCCATTCTGGAGAGGTCGGGTAGAGAACTAGCAGGAGTATTGCTAAGAAAAACTTGTGCAACGAGAAGTCCCACACCAGAGAAACTCAAACTCGCACCTAAGCATTTGATTTAAGAGGAAAAACAAATAGGGTTACAAAACTGACAGGAAATTTGGAACCTTACCTTCATAAACAGCTGAGAGCGAGCAACAATTTCCTGTCAGTGGCATCTAAACCATGGAGGAGCCTCATACTAATAGCCAGGTGGAACCCGCATGTTGTATAGCTATGTTCTGCCCTCTGTGGCAGAAGGAATGATTCGAGGGAGGGAGGTTAGGGGTGGGTAGTTACCCAAACCCTCCTCCTCGGTCTTTTGCACGGTTTATTTCCTCTGAGGGGATCAGACAATCCAACAATAGCCCGAGAATCAAAGCATGGATAGGTGTAGGTTAATCACTGAGACAGATGGCAATAAATTTTCACCTTTAATATCTTTTAATTCATTATAGTCATAAGTACCATAATTATAAACAAGGCGATAAACCCGGTATAGGGTGGATCCTCATGTATCACTTCTCAAATTTTCTGTCCAAATATTTAATTAGTGAAAAGATCCTCGGAGGAGATCCTAGACCTGAACTAAACATGATTAGTTTTAATGTTCGCACCGAATAAATAAATATGCATAACTATCTTTAGAAATATGACACAGGAATAAAAGTAAGGTTTATATATATGGGTTTCAGCCATGTTGCATTTACAAGTATGTTTGAATGGTAAATATTTTTAATTTTTTTTATCTTGTGTAATTTCTATGAAATAAGTGTGATAGTTGTTACAAGTGGTATCAGAGCGTGGTAATACGTTGGGGCCAAATGGGCCAAACAAAATAACAGGATTATTCTTCATTTGATATTATCTTTTTTTCATAAATTTTAAATGTTGGATCTGTGCAAAGTATAGGAACATATTTTCGTCAAAGCTATAATGAGGAGAGGCTATCGTCAGCAGACACCTAGAAACACAGGGGAAACCCATCCTATGTCCAACCCGGAGGTCAATCCCGAAATGTGGGTGAAATTAAGCATAGACCAGCACCAACAAACCAACAAAATGTTGGCAGCCCAACAAAAACAGACAAATAGATTACTTTAGACTGTGTAGCAACTCCAAACAAATATGGTCAAAGTTCGGGGTGACAATGAAATATTGATGATAGAACACGAAAAAATATTAAAAATTGTATCGGACCCGTAGAATCACCCCAATTCAAAACCCATTCCGAAAAGGAACACTCTAGAAGAAGGTCAACAACAACAAGCCGTGGATGATAATATGGAAGGTAGTAGAATGCCACAAAGTAATAAGAGTCGAACTTACCATGAGGCTAAATATGGAAATGTTCTGGAACAAGAAGAGTTGAAGAAAAAAAGTGAAGTTACAGGGTGAATTCAGGAAGATCAAGCCCCCCACCTTCGATGGAGAGGCCAAAGAGATGGCAGAAGCTTGAATTATAAACATGAACAAGTACTTTCAAGTTTACAAGTGTAACAGTAAATTGAAACCTTGTTTATCCATTTATCAACTGCGGGAGAAGGAAACATTATGATGGGAAGAGGTTAAGAATGTGCGAGGAATAGAAGACCAAAATGTAACTTGGGATGAGTTCTAACAATATTTCAAGGATAAGTATCTGACAAAAAATTTCTATGATGAAAAGTCCCAAGAGCTTCATGATCTGAAACTAGGACAAATTTCCATGGATGAGTTTATTACCAATTTTACTTGTTTATTATGATATGTGATGTATCTGCGCGATGAGAAGGCGAAAGTCCAGTGATTCTTGAGTAGTCTGCCATTACATATGAAGGAAATTATTGAGTTTTTTAACCCAAGGACTATGGATGAAGTGATAAGAAAAGCACGTATGTCCTATCAGAAGTCCAAAGTTAAGGGGGAAGTTGGGAAAACTTGGCCACCTTGAAAAGGACAGAAGAGTTTCAACAATAAAAAAAATAACAGATCTGGAAACTACTGAAACGCTACCAGGAACCCACTGAGTAAACAAAATGGAAGAATTCAATCGAATACCAAATGGGATGGCAAAGAGTGGCATACAGAAGCCTCTAGCAGACCTGAAATTGGGCCATCTCAAAAACCATCGTTGAAATGTTGGGGTTGTGGGGAGGCACATTACTTTAAGAACTGTCCACATCGAGGAATAAGTGAGGTGGCGCAGAACTTGCAAGAGGCATCAAATGTGGTGGACATGGCATGGAACATACCTAGAATCAATGTAGCTCTAGAAGATCAGCAAGCAAATTACCAACCAACCATGATAGAGTTATAAGGTATAATAAAAACCCAATCTGTTTCTATTTTAGTGGATCCTGAGGTTAGCTTGAGCTATATACACCCTCGTATAGTAGAAAGTTGTAAATTACAGAACCAAAAATTCAAGAATCCTTGGTTAGTTCAACTAGCTACAGTGGAAAAATACGGATAAATTCTAAAGTGCCAGATTGTGAGTTGAATGTAGGGAATTAGCAAATTTCTATGGAACTCAACATTTTACCCCTGGGATATTATGATGTACTACTAGGGATGGATTGTTTGGAGAGGAACTGGTGACTGGTGGACTGTAAGGACAAAGTTATCTACTTTAAATCAAAGGATGGAACAAGAAAAGAGCTGAAAGGTATTAAGAAACCATTACAGTTGCGGCCTATTACAACATCTCAGTTGAGTAAATGCTTAAGGAAGGGATGCCAACTTTATGATATACAAGTGGGATTCACCAACTCTAAGTACAATACTCTTTTGCTGGAAAATATTCCCATTGTGCAAGAGTTTCAAGACGATTTTCTTGAAGAAATCCCAGGGCTACCACCAAGAATGGACATAGACTTTACTATAGAGCTAATACCCGAAGCAGCACATGTATTCCAAACTCCTTATAGAATGAGTGTGCCAGAATTAACCGAGTTAAAAATGTAGCTACGGGAATTAATGGATAAAGGCTATATTTTTCCAAGTGTGTCCCCGTGGGGAGCACCATTGCTGTTCGTGAGAAAGAAATATGTCACTATGCGCATGTGCATGGACTATCAACAACTCAAAAAATTGAATGTTAAAAATAAATATCCTGTGCCACACATATATGACCTGTTCAGTGAAGTCAAAGGAGCTACATTGTTCTCCAAAATTGACTTAAGATTAGGATACCACCAGATCTGAATCAAAGATGAAGATATAAGTAAAACAACCTTTCCATAACCAGTATGTCCATTATGAATTTGTGGTGTTACCTTTTAGATTAACTAATGCACCAGCCACCTTTATGAGCTTAATGCATGGAATATTTCACCCGTACTTGGATAAATTCATTCCAATTTTTATTGATGATATATTAATTTACTCCAAGAGTATGGAAGAACACAAGGAGCATTTGTGCATTGTATTGAAGATGTTAAGGGAACATTACCTCTATGCTAAGTTTAGTAAGTGTGATTTATTCAATGAACAGATTCAATATTTGGGGCATGTGATTTCTACGGAGGGGATTGCGGTGGACCCAGAGAAGATAAAAACCATCATCGAATGGATGGTGCCAAAAAAAGTGGCAGATATACATTCATTTATGGGTTTGGATGGCTATTATCGATGATTTATCAATGTATTCTCCAAAATAGCTTTTCCCATCACCTCCTTGCAGCGAAATGAATGAGTCTTTAAATGGACTCAGGAATGTTAGAATAGTTTTGAGTTATTGAAGGAATTGTTAACTACTACTCCCATTCTCGGGGTAGCAAACTTGAGTAAATAATTTGAAGTCTACACAGATGCTTGTAAGGAGGGGGTAAGACCAGTTTTGACTCAGGAAGGGAGAGTCATAGCTTATGAGTCCAGGAAGATGAAGGAGCATGAGCATATGTATTCTGCTTATGATTTGGAATTAACTGTAGTAGTAAATGAATTACGAATATGGAGACATTACCTGTTGGAGAAAATTTTCATGCTGAGAACTGATCATAGCAGTGTGACTAGCTATTTTAAACAATCTGACCTAAATGCATGCCAAGCTAGATGGAATTATTTCCTAAGTGAGTTCGATTTTTACATATAGGATGTGAAGGGTAAAGAGAACTGAGTGGCAAATGCACTAAGTAGGAAACTGCATGGCGTCTACAAACTCTACTTGAACCAAATTGAGTTCAAGTTTCAAGACCAGATATTGGAAGCAGCTAGTAAAGATCTTGAATACCAGATCCTATGGCAGTAGGAAAAAGCAAACAAGGAGAAAAAGAAGCAATCTGATTTTGGACTCAATGATAAGAAATTTCTGATTTTCCGAAAGAGGATATATATACCAAACCAAAGCAATCTGAAAAGAGTTATCCTTGATGAATATCACTGGCGTTCCTATGAAGGACATCCAGGATACCAGAAAATGATAATTTTTATTAGAAAGGATTATACCTGGCCGGGAATGCGGAAGGACATTGCAGAATATTTGACCAAGTGTCTAGAATGTCAGTAGATCAAGGTTGAACATTAGCATCCGCAAGATTGCTTCAGCCTACTCCTGTACCTGAATGGAAGTGGGAAGTTATCTCCCTTGACTTCATCATTGGACTACCAAGAAATAATATGCATAATGATTCAATTATGGTGGTAGTTCACAGACTCAACAAAGTGGTACATTTTATTCTCGTCCAGTCTACCTATAAGACGGTACAAATTGCTGACATCTTTATGAGAGAAATTTTCTAATTTCATGGTATCCCCTGAGTAGTGATTTCATATCACGATGTGAGATTCACTTTGGCATTCTCAAAGATGCTATTTAGTGGTTTGGGGACACAAATATAATTTAGTACTGCTTATAATCCTCAAACTGATGGGAAAATGGAAAGGGTGAACTAGATTCTTAAGGACATGCTACGCATGTATGTAATGCAACAACCAAAAAAGTGGGAAAAATATCTACATTTGGTTGAATTTAATTACAACAATGGATATCATGAATCTCTTAAGATGAGCCCCTTTGACGCATTATATTGGAGGCAATGTTAGACTCCAACGAACTGAAGTAGTCCATAAAATAAATTGATGCTTGGACTAGACGTGTTGGAGGAAATGGAGCATAAAGTGAAGAAAATCAGGCAGAAATTGAAGGTTTCTCAGGATCGGAAAAAAGTATATGCTGACAGAAAAAGGACTTTATGGGAATTTGTGGTTGGGGATCACGTGTATGTGAGAATAAAACTGAAGAAAAGCACACTGTGGTGGAACACATGTGCCAGGTAGGCCCCTAGATATTGTGGGCCATTCGAGATCTTGGAAAGGGTAGGACCGGTGGCCTATCGATTAGCCCTAGACAACCATATTTTAGTACACAACATATTTCATGTGTCATTACTAAAGCATTATGTACATGATTCCAAACATGTCATACATTTGGCAGGGTATGCATGTAAGTCAATAACACAATGCAATCAGAACAAAAATTAGTTTTCTAATTTAAACTAATCGAAAAATCTTGTTGTGTGCAAGTAGAACCGGACAACGAGTTCCTGGTAGAACCGCAAAATATTCTATAATAGAGAGAAATAATGCTCTGGAAGTGATTCATTCCCCAATTTAAAGTGCAGTGGAAGAAATTTGGCCCGGAGGAGGCTACTTGGGAGGACGAGAATGTTATCCATGAGGCTTATCCAGAGTTGTTCTCAGGGAATAGGTAACACCGAGGATGGTGTCTATTTCAGCGGGGGAAGGTGTAACCCCCTGTTTTTAATTTAAAAATTGTTTTATAAAATTGTTAAGCTACATTCTAAATGGATAATGAATGGTGTATTCGTTAATATAATTTATTACATAACCTTTTTGTTTGAAGAGATTAATTTAATGATAAATTTATTTAGTTAATAAAAGAAACTATTTCGTAGATATTCCAATAACCTAGGGAAAAGAGGTTGAGATAGTTCTGGAAGTTACCTTTCCAAGAGTATTTAGAGGAAAATCCTTAGTGGGAAAGGGGTTTTGTGCAAAAGGAGGTGAGGGTTAAGCAACAAGCGGTTGCACTGAGCTGTCTAGAGCTAGTGTGTGAACCAATGGAACTCAGAAATTGCCCAGAGAAGTGGAGATTGGATTGTGGTTCCAAGGTATAACTTTTGGTCTCAGGAAAATGCCTCAGTCTTGGTGCGGAACAAGGGGGGACCCATGGATTTAATAGCCTCGATCAAGGTTGGGAGGACCGAAAGTTACTCAGAAACGAATCCCTAGAATATGTATTTCAGTTTCCTTTTTAATGCTATATTATTAGTGCATTTATTAACAGTGTATTAAACTACAAGAATACATACTAGATAACAGTACATTTTAACTTGCAGAAATGAAATTCTAGAGAAATTGTTGCATTTATATTACAGTAAAGAGTGCATGAATGACATATTGCATTTTTTATAGAAAGGAATGCTAAGTAGCCATTTATGTACATTATGAAGATGAAATATTAGAATCATGGTGCATTTCAAATTTCAGGCTAGATTTTAGCTCTGCATATACATTTGGAATAATTAGTTGCTAATACTAGTGATGCAATGCATGCTAAAATAGAGAAACTAAAACTAGATTATCCCAGAGTATTAAACTAGGTCTTCTATTTTCTGTCATAAATATTGATGTACAGCCTCTGTGTATAACTATAGCAGCAAGTCAAAACAAACTGGTGGTTACAACCTATGATGAAAATGGAAGAACGTTCAACACCAAATGTTTCGCACATCACATGGTACAGTAAGTAAAACCAAAAATTAATAACCAAAAAACCTGAAGTATCAATGTATATATATTACATCTACAGAAGTACGAGGACAAAAACCATGGGTTTAAAACCAAGACCCAGGAAGAGGGTTGAGGATTCTGTTCCCATCTACTAGCAAATGGAGTGCAGGAGAACACACCATGGAAAGAGAAATATCACGCACGTTCAACCAATAATATTAAGCCAACCGTGCAAAAAGGCCAACTATGCAAAATAAAATAAGAGTGGAGCCTCACAAAAATATGCTATATAACTTAATAACCATTAACAGTAATGAGTAAGGGTTTAAAACTGTATATTACATCCATAGAGAAAACTGGGCCAAACCCTCACATAAACCAATCCGAACATTCGGAATAAACATAACGAATACTTCAGTCATATATATAAGAGAAAACAAGGTTTTGTCATGCATAAACAGTCCAGGGTTCTACATAAAACATGGATATTTATAATCTTGAAAAGAGGGCAAGCCCAGGTGGGAAATATCCCCTAAAAACACTCTACGACAAAGCTGCCATGTTACGGTGGGGCTGAGAACGTCCTTTCAAGGGAAAACCCCTTTCCTGGATATGGAAAAGAGGAATAAAATTTGTTTATTGCACTAAGGTTCAAGGGTCGGGTTAACCGAGGAGGAATGGGAAATAAGACTTACTTGTTCCCGCGAGAGTGAATGGTCAATAGAACCTTGAAATATTCAAGCGTCTCTGGACCCTCTAACCTATGCCTACATAGAGTCATGGTGTTATAACCAGTAAACAATAAAATCTCACCATAGGGTAAAGTCATGAAATTACATTACATGCATAAACGATAAATAGTAGCCTCACTTACCCGTGGAGCCGAAGTGATGGAGCATCTAACCTAGAGCTAACATGGGAACCTTCTCGCTTAATAGAACCCATTCTAGAGAGGTCGAGTAGAGAACTAGTTGGAGACCTGCTAAGAAAAACCTGTGCAACAAGAAATCCCACACTAGAGAAACTCTAACTTGCACCCAAGAATTTGATTTAAAAGGAAAAACAAACATGGTTCTAAAACCGACAGGAAATCTGGAACCTTACCTTCATACACAGCCGAGAGCGAGCAACAATTTCCTGTCAGTGACATCTAAACCATGGAGGAGCCTCATACTGATAGCCAGGAGGAACCCTTGAGTTGCGGAGCTAAGTTTTGCCCTCTGTGGCAGAAGGAATTATTTGATGGAGGGAGGTTGGGGGTGGATAGTTACAGTAACCCTCCTCCCCAATCTTTTACACTGTTGATTCCCTCTGAGGGGATCAGACTATCCAACGATAGCCCATGAATTAAAGCATGGACAGGTGGAGGTTAATCACTGAGACACATGGCAATAAAGTTTCACCTTTAAGATCTTTTAATTCATCATAGTTTTAAGTACCATATTTATAAACAAGGCGATAAACCGAGTACGGGGTGGATCCTCATATATCACTGCTCAAGTTTTCCATCGAAATATTTAATTAGTGAGAATATCCCTGGAGGAGATCCCAAACCCAAACTAAACGTGATTAGTTTTATTGTTTTCACGGAATAAATAAATATGCATAACTATATTTAGAAATATGGCTAAGGAATACAAGTAAGGTTTATATATATGGGTTTTAACCATGTTTCATTTACAAGTATGTTTGAATGGTAAATATTTTTAATTTTTTTTTATCTTGTGTAATTTCTATGAAATAAGTTTGATAGTTGTTACACTACAACAACTCTAGCTAAAGTTTTAAATGGTTTACAATAATATGAAAAGATGACACATGTAACAAGGGTGACAATAAGAATGTAGAAGAAAATTGTTTGAGAGTGATCACAATGAAGAATATTTGTAATTGACAACATTCTTATTATTCAAATTTTCTATCATTCAACACTATTATTGTCACTTTTCATTCAAAATTTGTATTTCATCTTTTTTCATCATAAAATTTATTAATAATATTTATCATCTCAACAAACTGAGGTAACTAAGAAAATTTAAAATTAAAATTACGAGGTTAATCTTAGACATATCTAGCATATTTAAAATTATTATATTAATATTATATATATTTACATATTATTGATAAAAAAAATCATATCTTCGATAGCTTTTCCTTAGCCTAACACTACTAAAACCATCCTCGATCCATCAGAACACTACTAAAACCATCCTAGATCCATCTTAAATCTAGATCTGTCAAAGATGGATCAAATATCTTGTGGTGCAAACCTTTCTTCAATTTTTTCACTCAAAAAAGAGGCTAACATCTCAAGAGATTTGATCCCTCTCGGTGCTTAATAGATCCGGAGTTAAGATGGATCTAGGTTGGTTGCGCCGAGAAGCGCATTCTAAAACCTAGTATAATGTGTAACATTGTCTGTGATCAAAATAATTTTTAATCTCTGCTCATAAAAAAAAAATTAATGTTCGCTCGTAAAGAAAATTAAATAATTGTATAAATAAACAATTATAAATCTATTAACCCAACACAATTCCATCATTATTATTCACATTAGTGAGATTTTTGTTTGCTTAGTTGTTGGGTTAGTTGGATTTTATTTACCAAGGTTGAAAAAAGAGGTATGGTAAATAAAAAAAATATAAATAAACAGAAGGTATGTTAAATAAATAAACATATTTTTATACTTACTCCATAGGCATGGTAAATAAATAAAAATATAAATAAACCATAGGTGTGGTAAATAAATAAAAATATAAATACACTAGAAGTATGGTAAATAGATCAAACATCGTTTTATATAAATAAACCTCCTTATAAACTAAAAAAGAAGGTTCTATTTAGGTCAAACCAATGGGCCAAATACCATGGGATAAATTATTTTTAATACCATGGGCTAATTACTATGGGCCAAATATCCTATTTATAAAAGAGTCATGGTAAATAAATAAATATAAAAGAGGTATAAAGAGGTATGGTAAATAAATAAATGTAAAAGAGGTATAAAGAGGTATGGTAAATAAATAAATATAAAAGAGGTATAAAGAGTTATGGTAAATAAATAAATATAAGAGTTATAAAGAGGTATGATAAATACATAACATATATCAAATATGAGTAGAAATCAACATCTAAGTATATACCAAGCCTATGGGCCAAATACCATGGTAAATAAAAGAGATATGGTAAATAAATATAAATATAAACTAGAGGTATGGTAAAAAAAAAACCTCCTTTTATATTTACTCCATAATCCTCTTTATATTTACGAACACTCAGAAAATTAATACCATGCAAAAAAAACATTATTAACCCTAATATTAATATAAATTTAATATTATTCAATTTAATATTCATATTAATATATTATAATATTAATATTATTCAATTTAGTAATTTTGGATTAATATAATATTAAATTGTTATATTATAATATATATATATATATATATATATATATATTAGTATATCATGATATATATTAACTCTAGATATATATGGGCGGGAGAACAAAGACATAGTGATACATGGAGATATTGGGAGTGACATGGGAGAGATAAAGTTAAGCTCAAGGAGAAGGGAGAGGAGAAAGGAAAAGAGAGAGAGGGGGAGATGAGTGAGAGAGGTAGAGAATGGTAAGGGAGGCAGAGGGAGACAGAAATATGTAGGAGGGTGAGAGAGAAGGAGAGAGAGAGAGGGAGGTATGATAGAAAGGGAGAGAAAGGAGGGATAGAGAGATGGAGTTGGATGGGGGGAGAGGTAGGGAAGAAGAAATACGTAGAGAGTTAGAAGTGGAGATAGAGATGGAGTGACAAGGGAGAGAAGGAGATAGAGTGTGTATGTTCAGGGGTGAGATAAAGAGATAAAGGAGGAGAGAGAGAGAGAGAGAGAGAGAGAGAGAGAGAGAGAAGGAGAGTGATGAGGGGAGAGATGGGGGTAGGAGATAAATAGAGAGAGAGGAAGGAAAATAGAGATGACTTGAGAGATAGGAGGAGAGAGGGAGGGAGAGACGAGGAGAGAAGGATGGATATAGAGATGGAGTTGGAGGGGGAAAGAGGGAGGGAAGTGGAAAGCCATAGAGAGTGGTAAGTGAAGAGAGAGATGGAGAGAGTTTTTATGTTTGGGGTGAGATAAAGAGACAAATAGGGAGATATATAGAGTAGGGGGCATAGAAGGAGAGAGGGAGGGATATAGTAACAGAGTTGGAGAGAGAGAGAGAGAGAGAGAGAGAGAGAGAGAGAGAGAGAGGTGGGCGAGAAAGAGAGAGAGAGGAAGGAAGATAGAGGATGTTAGAGAGATGAGAGAGGGAGGAAAACATATATGGAGTTGGAGGGGGGGAGAGATGGAGGTAAGAATAAATATATAGAGAGATAAAGGTGGAGAGATTGGCAAATAGGACATTGGGAGGAAAGAGAGATAAAAGCAGGGGTGAGTGAGAGAAGGGGAAGATAGACATATAGATGGAAGGTGAAGAGAGGGAAGAAGAGAGATATGGAGAGAGGGAGGGAGGGACATAGATATTGATAGATATGGTGTGGGAGAGTGTGTGTGTTTGAGGGGGGGTTGATATAAAGAGACAAAAAAGGAGAGATGGAGGGATATATATATATATATATATATATATATATATATATAGATGGAGGGGGGAAAAGGGAAGAATATTTCTTGCACTAGATGCATTTATTTTAGTGTAGATGGTGATTTATAATCCTATTTGATTGCTTGCACAAGATGCATTGATTTCAAGGTAGATATTGATTTCTAACGATATTTGATTACTTGCACTAGATGCATTGATTTCAATGTAGATTATTTATAATTCTATTTGATTGCTTGCACTAGCTGCATTGATTTCAATGTACATGCTCATGTCTAATTATAATTCAGATTGTTTGCACTAGATGCATTGATTTCAATGTAGATGTTCATTTCTAATTATAATTCAGATTGCTTGCACTCGATGCATTGATTTCAGTGGAGATGATTTCTAATCCGATTTGATTGCTTGTAGTAAATGCATTGATTTCAGTGTAGATGGTGATTTGTAATCCTATTTTATTGCTTGCCCTAAATGTAGTGATTTCAATGTAGATTTTGGTTTGGAATCCTATTTTCTTACTTGAACTAGATGCATTGATTTGAGTGTAAATGTTGATTTCTAGTCCTATTTGATTTCTTCCATTAGATGCATTGATTTTAGTATAGATTTTTTTTCTAATCTTATTTGATTTCTTTCATTAGATGCATTAATTTCAATGTAGATGTTGATTTCTGATTTGATGTACTTGGATTTATGATGTTACATTAATTTTAAAGTGATTGGATTGGCAATGTGCATTGATTTCAATGTAAGCACAACAAATTCTTGACAATGTAAATTGATTTTTGTGTTATAGTAATTCAACCTATTAATATTGGAGATAAAGAGCAACAAGGTATGATGTTTACTACAACAACTACAGCTAAACATTTAAATGATTTACAATATGAAAAGATGAAAAATATAACAAGGGTAACAATAAGAATAGTAGAAGAAAGTCGTTTGAGATTGATCACAATGAAGACTATTTGTAATTGACAACATTCTTATTATTTACATTTTCTATCATTCAAAACTATTATTGTCACTTTGCATTCAAAATTTTTATTTCATCCTTTTTCGTCATCAAAGTTATTAAAAATATTTATCATCTCAAAAAACTGAGGTAACTAAGAAAATTTAAAATTTAAATGATGAGGTTAATCTTAGACATATTTACCATATTTAAAATGATTATATAAATATTAGATATATTTACATATTGTTAAAAAAAAATTCATATGTTTGATAGATTTCCTTTAGTGAAACGTGACTGAAACCCTCCTAGATCCATCTTAACTCTGGATCTATCAAGTGCCAAGATGGATCAAATCCCTTGAGCTGCAAATCTTTCTTCAAGTTTTTCACTCAAAAAATAGGTTTGCACCTCGAGAAATTTTGATCCCTCTTAGCGCTTGATAGATCCAGAGTTAACATGGATCTAGGTTGGTTGCGCCGAGAGGTGTATTCTATATCCTAGTATGATGTGTAACGTTGTCTGTCAGTGATTAAAATAATATTTAATGTCGACACATAAAAAAAATATAAATAGTTGTTTAAATAAAAATTTAATTTTGTCTCATAAAAAATGTGACACTCGAATTTGGTATTAACTAGTTGTTAACTAGTAATATGACATTTTAGTTATTATTTTAAAGAAAATACTGAAACATTAATTGTTTTCTAGAAAAGGTTATTTTTTTGGTTTTATTAGAAATAAAAATTAGTTATGGAAAAGCAGCTCCATAAAAAGTAAAAAAAACTAATGGTAAAATTATTCTAAGAACTGAGAAGTGATTGGATAGATTGAACAATTACCTACTCCTTTGAGGATAAAAGGCACATCCCAGTAAGGAAAATGGGTTTTGTTCATTAACTAAAGAAGAGAGTGAGGAATTTCCTGAGCTAGTAGAGACCAATGGAAATCACTGAGCGTTCCTGAGAATTTCTGATACTGACTGGACTTGGGGTCCTGAGGTCACAAAAGAAAATTCTATCAACCTGTCCCTCTCAGGTGTCGAGCACGAGGGAAAGAGAAGGACGTAATCACCTCTCTTGATGGTTTTTGGACATCATGAGCGGATTGCACATTCAGATAAAAAACTGTGCATTTCAGTGAATTAAATAGGAATGATATTATAGAATATGTACATAGGTATGTGTTTAACTAGATTCAAGGACAACAATTTTATGAAGGAAAAATGTTTGAAAGAGAATGGGTTATGTAAATATTTATGAATTAGCAAGTTATTTATGAGTACTATAAATTATATGTGAACCATGCAATTTTTTTTTGAGTTCAGTAATTATGAATGTAAGAAGGAAATGTTATAAGGGAAAAGCTGTATATGGTCACCCTTAAGTAAATACAGGAGTTTTTGTGTAATCTTATTACAGGAAAAGTAAACATCTTAGTAAATTACACTATAATGATTAAAATCTATTAAGATAGGTAAACAGAAATAGCAAACAAAAGAACAAATATGTGGTTGAACAATTGATAAATATAGTAAAACTCGAAGCAAGAATGTCGAACTATAGAACTCTGTCATTTCAAACTATTTAGGAGTGAAATTTTGGTTCTAGGTACAAGGTGGAACCTCAACCCAAAACATATCATTATTCTTACCTAACTATACATGGACAAGAATTAGAGGTGGTCCAGTCACCTAAAAAAAAGTAGATAAAAATCCTATGTTGGTAATCTTAAAAGAAGGAAAGAAAAAAACTATGCAAAGTTAAAGATTATCATTTTATATAAACTATATAGTACGTAGATAACCAATTACAGCATAAGTGGAATCAAACCCAAGTTTCTCTGCAACAAGATACTGTGGAGAAATAAAATATAAGGATTGGCCAGAGGCTCGGTATTCACCTTAGCAATTAGTTAACGCAATATTTCATATACTGAATATATAGTAGCGAGTATATGTATAACCGTAAAGAGACCATAGTCATAAAAACAATATGAATTTCTTGAAGAATTCCAACACAATAGTTCAAATGAGAAACTGCGTAGAGATAGTCCAAAAGATGAAAAATAAGTGCTTATTGAATCATACTTTTCAATTTGTAAAAATACATACACGGAGTCTGGGAGATTCAATCGAGACCAAAAGGATTGGTTTGGAGGAAACCCACTTAAAAATACCATAGAAAATTGAAGAAAAGTATAACCGTGCTACATTTACAGAAAACTCCAAGCAAATGCAAGAAATCTACCTTAAGCTTTCTTAAGCTAGAAAGGAATCACTAAGGAATATGGAAGGCTCTGTAATATTGTAGACAAATACAAGGCAGTAATATACTAAGCATGCCTGAAAAGAGGAGAGGTCTTGATGGAAAAGTAGTTTGACATAAGAGTACCTGGAAGGGCAGCATCATACAGTTAGCAAAAAACTCAATGCTAAAGATTTGTAGAAAGTCCCTGCTTCTGGTAAAGAGGGTACATGCAACATCAACAAAATGAATCATTAAGAGTTGGCACAATGATTATAAACCGAGGTTTAAGTTCAAAGATTAATTGAGAATGAAAAACCTGCAACCTTGTTTACCTAAAATGATAAACCTCCACATGATAAGCCGAGCACCGAGATGGAAGAGTGAAATCCTGGAAAAAATAATTTGAGGATTAAAAACTTCATAGATTAAATGCAAAGAAAGAAAAGAGCGTCAAATAAGATAAAAAAAGGAAGATTAACCTCATAACTGAGCTATAAGTATTACCTACGTGGGAGAAATGAGGGTTTGAGTGGGAATGGTCTGACAAATTTCATTGAAAACAGAGGTAGAGAACTTGCCCAAAATCTCAGTGAGGTGTAGAAGGCGGTGTCAACTCCAGCTTATGAATAACATCAGAGAACTAATAATGTTTTTAATGCAACCCAATGGTGGTTCAATCCTTGTAAATTCATTCATTAGTTTCCTTCATTACCCGTCGGAGAGGAACATCTGTTCTATGGCTTTAAACCCTTAACTAGTTGCAGACCAAACTCAATGCATGAGTAGTGTAAAAATGAGGGAAATGGATAGGGTTGCTAGGTTTTACCATGTCATTTCCCACATAACACACCCACTGTAGATCTCAAAGGATCAGACGCTGTGTAGAAGGGCAGGTGGCCCATTAAAAATTGAACCCAATCCAAAGAAATCTCACAACTGTCACGATATTAATTTTCCAAGACATGACAACAGAATAATGGTACAAACAGTATACGAGGCATTTATTAAATAAGTGATGGACATCTGCCGATGCAAACCATAATCCTAGTTAGTAGTTGGGTTATGGTTTATTTTTAGAATATTAAATTTAATATGTACTTGTTTACATTTAAGCCTAAAACCTTATTATTAGGGTAAGTAATCTTGCCATAGAAGATTAACCTTGTAAGTGTTAACATTAATGCAAGAAGTAAATTTTTTTTAGCTTGTATGTTACAAGTGATATCAGAGCAACATTCACATGCTGGGACCATTGGGGTCACTTAGCAAGTTTAAAATGTGTGTATACTGATGCACAGAAAATAAGTAGTACTACAAAGGATGATATGAGAAGGGGATCGACACAACAAACACCTCAGATCACCGGGGAACCTACACCCAAAGCACAACCAGAAATGAATCCTGAAATGTGGATTCAGTTGAGTGTAGATCATCACCAGCAGACTAGTAGAATGCTGGAGGAACAAGAACACCAAACCATCAAACTCTTAAGTACTGTGTAAAATTTGCAGGAGGAAATGGTCCAAGTAAGAAGTGACAATGAACGTATGATGCAGGAGTAGGAAAGGATACTTAAGATACTTTCCAACAAGAAGAATCAAGGGGTGTTACAACCTAGTCCTGATAGAGATATGCAAGAAGAGAAAAAATGACAAACCAAGGACCAACCACAGATAGAATGGGCAGGATCCCTTCATCGTGAAGCAACAAGAACAGGAACTATAATGAAGCAGAGTCTAGTAATGTGTCAGATCGGAAAGAAATTAAGAAGAAAAAAGTGGATCTTCAAGGTGAGTTTCGAAAGATAAAACCACCTACATTCGATGGAGAAGCTGAAGAGGTAGCAAAGGTTTGGTTTATAAATACGAATAAGTACTTTCAAGTGTACAAGTATGGCATTAACTTTAAAGCCAGATTGACCATTTACTAGTTGAGAGAAAAAGTCACTCTATGGCGGGAGGAGGTGAAGAATGTTCGCATCATTGAAGATCAATATGTGACATGGGAGTCATTCCAGAAATAATTAAAGACAAATATCTAACAAAACATTTCTATGATGAAAAATCCAAAGAATTCCATGATTTGAAGCTGGGCTAGATGATTCTGGATGAGTATATTAAAACATTCACCTCCCTATTAAGATATGTTCCTTATCTCAGAGATGAAAAGGATAAGGTTCAAAGGTTCCTGAGTATTTTTCCAACCCACATGAAGGAACAAATTTAATTCGTAAATCCTAGGACCATGGATGAAACAATTTGCAAGGAAAGAATGTGCTACCAACAGTCCAAGGCAAAAGGGGAAGTGGGAAAAAGTTGGCAACCAAGAAAAGGACAGAAAAATAGTTCAAACTTCAAGGGTTCTAGAAGCAAAAATTTTAAAAATTCCGTGCGAAGTTCCGCAAGCAAACAATTTGGCAGAAATCATAAAAAAAACCCGATGGCCTGTTGAAGAGAGGCCTACAGAGGCTTCTAGTAAACTTGAGCAAGGAAAAATTTCCAAACCACCCCTGTAGCGTTGGGGGTGTAGTGAGGCGCATTACTACAAAAATTACCCATAGCGAGGGAGAAGTGAAATAGTTGCTAATATTCAAGAAGCTTCTAAAGTGGGAGAAATAGCTCGAAATATACCCTAAATCAATGCAACATTGGAAGATCGTTAGGAACATTATCAGCCAATGATGATAGAGTTGGAAGGTAATCTATTTTTTCTGTCTATTTTTATTTTGGTTGACTTAGGTGCAAGTTTAAGTTATGTAAACCCAAAAATAGTAGAATTATGTAAATTAAAAGGTCAAAAATTCAGAAATCCTTGACTGGTACAGCTAACCACAGGAGAAAAAATAAAAGTAAGTGCCAAAATTCCAAACTGTACTTTGGAAATTGGAGACTAGCAGTTAAACATGGATATGAACATACTAGAATTAGGATCCTATGATGTTTTGCTGGGTATGGATTGGCTAGAGAAACATTGGAATTTGGTGGACTATAAAGAAAATATTATTTACTACAGAATGCAAGATGGAACACGAAAAGAGATTCAGAGAATCAAGAAACTACTACGGCTGCGTCCTATTATAGCATCTCAAATGAGTAAGTATATGTGGAAGAGATGTCAGATTTATGCTATCCATGTGGGATATTCCAATTCCAAGGAGAAGTCCCCTATGATGGAGAACATACCAATGGTACAAGACTTTATGTATATATTTCCAGAAAAAGTACTCAGATTACCACCAAGAAGACATATTGATTTCACCATTGAGTTAATTCCAGGAGCATCACTAGTGTCGAGGCCTCCTTACAGAATGAGTGTTCCATATCTAACTGAATTAAAAATGAAATTGCAAGAGCTGCTGGACAAAGGATACGTTCATTCGAGTGTGTCCCCTTGGGGAGCACTAATTCTGTTCGTAAAGAAGAAAGACAGAACCATGCAGATGTGCATGGATTATAGACAGCTCAATAAATTAACAGTAAAAAATAAATATATTTTACCTCGGATTGACAACCTGTTTGACCAGGTGAAGGGGGCCATAGTATTCTCAAAAATAGACTTAAGGTCTGGATACCACCAAATCCGAATTAAGGATGAGGATATCTACAAGGCTACTTTCCGTACTAGCTATGGGCATTATGAGTTTGTGGTACTACCCTTTGGTTTAACAAATGCGCTAGTGACATTTATGAGGTTAATGCATGTTATATTTCGCCCCTTCTTGGATAACTTTGTGCTAATATTTTTTGATGATATTTTAATCTATTCTAAGAATCAGGAAGAATATAAGGAGCACCTAAGAATAGTGTTGGAAATTTTAAGAAAACATTAGTTGTACGCTAAGTTCAGCAAATGTGATTTCTTCAAAGCAGAAATCCAATACTTAGGCCATGTTATTTTAGCAGAAGGGATAGCTATTGATCCAGATAAAATTAAGGCAATTATGGAATGGTGAGTTCCCCAAAATGTGGTGGATATCAATCTCTTATGGGATTGGTTGGGTACTACCGAAGATTCATTGAAGGGTTCTCTAGAATTTCTTTTCTAATCAACTCCTTGTAGAGGAAAGGATTATTCTTTAAGTGGATGAATGAGTGCCAGAATAGCTTCAAAAACTTAAAGCATCTGTTGACCACTGCACCAGTGTTGAGGGTAGCTAACCCCAACAAAGAATTTGAGCTTTGTACAGATGCTTGTAAGGAGGGAGTTGGGGCAGTTTTATCACAGGAAGGAAAGGTAGTGGCCTATGATTCAAGGAAGTTAAAAGAATATTAGCAAAGATATTAAGCCTACAATTTGGAGTTAAAAACAGTGGTATATACACTCTGGGTATGGAGACACTACCTACTGGGAAAGAAGTTTGTATTAAATACTGATCATAGTAACCTAACCATTTACTTCAAGCGAGTTGATATTCCTCCCTAACTGAGTTTGATATGGATATTCAGCATGTGAAGGGTAAGGAAAACCGTGTGGCGAATGCCTTCAGTAGAAAACTACATTGTGTTTATGAGCTTTGCTATAACCATATTGAATGAAAATTTTTAGATCAAGTAAAAGAGGAAGCACGGAAGGATCCTGAATACCAGTTTCCATGGCAACAAATGGAAAAGGACAGAAATCAAGGAAACACTTCTGAGTATGGAGTTAGTAAAGAAAATATTCTAACCTTTATAGAAAAGATATGTATATACCAAACCGTGTGGATCTAAAGGAGATAATCATGAATTAATATCATCGTAGTAATTATGCAAGACACCTAGGATACCAGAAAATTTTGACTGCAATTAGAAAAATATATTTCTGGCCTGGTATGCGAATAAACATTTCTGAATACTTAAACAAATTTTTGGAGTGTCAACAAGTCGAGGTGGAGCATCGACATCCAGCTGGAATGTTGCAACCCATACCAATACCAGAATGGAAATGGGAGGTCATATCCCTAGACTTCATTACACGTTTTCCATGATTAAAGAGGAAAAATGAATCCATTATGATGGTGTTTGATAGGTTGATTAAGGTTGCACATTTTATACCTATACAACCTACTTACAAAACTATACAGATTGAAAATATTTTTACGAGAGAAATTTTCAAACTGCATGGTATCCCAAAGACTCTTATTTCAGACAAATATGTGAAGTTTACTTCAACATTCTGGAAAACTTTGTTTGTAGGTCTGGGGACCTAGATAAATTTCATTACTTCTTATCACCCCCAGACGGATGGGCAAACTAAACAGGTAAATTAGGTTTTGGAGGACACGTTGCACATGTACGTGATGTAGCAGCCAACCAAATGGGAAGAATATTTACACCTAGTTGAATTTTCATACAACAATGGTTATCAGGAGTCTCTTAATATGAGTCCTTTCGAAGCTCTATATGAGCAGAAATGTCGCACTCCCATTAGTTGGAGCATCCCCGAAACTAAGTTAATGCTTGGACCAAAAATGCTGGCTGAGATGGAATCGAAGGTAAAAAAGGTCAGGAAAAACCTAAGAGTTGCACAAGATCGGTAGAATATATACGTAGATAAGAAAAGGACTTATTGAGAATTCGAGGTGGGTGATCATGTGTATGTGAGAATCAAACCAAAGAAGAGCTCCTTGAGATGGGCCTCTTGTGCTAAGTTGGATCCGAGGTTCTGTGGACCTTTCTAGATATTGGAAAGGGTGGGGCCTATGGCATATCGATTGGCGTTTCCCAACCAAATTCGGGTGCACAATGTGTTTCATGTGTCCCTGCTAGAGTGATATGTACATGATCCAAAACATGTAATCCATAGGTAGGACATTCAGGTAGGTTAGAGATAGAAAAATCCTAACTTGAAACATAAATTTTTATGTGAATTTGACAGAAAACATTGCTATTTGCAAGTAGAGCCAGATGGCGAGTTTCTAGTGGAGCCTCAACATATAATCAACTGGATAGAAATTATGCCTCGAAAATGAGTCATCACCTAGGTTAAAGTGTCGTGGAAACACTTCATCTCGGATGAGGCTACTTGGGAAGACGAGACATTTGTATGTGAGGCTTACCGAGGGATATTTCTTGAGCTGGAGTGAAACAACGAGGATGGTGTTACTTCTAGGGGGGAAGTTGTGACAATTGAATTTGGTATTAACTAGTTATTAACTAGCAATATGACATTTTAGTTATTATTTTAAAGAAAAGAATGAAACAACTATTATTTTCCATAAAAGGTTATTTTTTTGTAGTTATGAGAAATAAAAATTAGTTATGGAAAAGTAGTTCCATAAAAAGTAAAAAATATCGATGGTAAAAGTATTCCAAGAACTGATAAGTGGATGGACAGATTGAACAGATACCTGCTCCTCTGAGGATAAAAGGAACATCCCAGTGAGTAAAATGGGTTCTGTTCATTAACTAAGGAAGATCGTGAGGAATTTCTTGAGCAGGTAGAGACCAGTGGAAATCACTCAGCATTCCTGAGAATTTGTGATACTGATTGGACTTGGGGTCCTGAGGTCACAACAGAAAATTCAGTCAACATGTACCTCTCAGGTGTGGAGTACGGGGGAAAGAGAAGGACATAAGCGCCTCTCTTGATGGTTGGGTGGACATCACCAACAGATTCCACATTCAGATAAGTAATTATGCATTTCAGTAAATTAAACATGAATGATGTTATAGAATATGTACATAGGTATGTGTTTAACTAGATTCAAGGACAACAACTTTATGAATGACAAATGTTTGAAAGAGAATAGGTTTTGCAAATATTTATGAATTAGAAATTTATTTATGAGTACTGTAAATTATCTGTGAACCATGCAATTTTTTTCTGAGTTCGGTAATTATGACTATAAGAAGGAAATGCTATAAGGGAAAAATTGTATATGGTCACCCTTAAGTTAATAAAGGAGTGATTGTGTTATCTTACTACACGAAAAGTAAATTACACTATAATGATTAAAATCTATTAAGATAAGTAAACAAAAATAGCAAACAAAAGAATGAATATGTTGTTGAACAATTGATATAAATAGTAAAACTCGAAGCAAGAATGTCGAACTATAGAACTCTGTCATTTCAAACTATTGAGGATTAAAATATTGGTTATGGGTATGAGGTGGAACCTTAACCCAAAACACATCGTTAATCTTACCTAACTATATGCGAACAAGAATTAGAGGTGGTCTGGTCACCTAAACAAAAGTAGATAAAAATCATGTGATGGTAATCTTAAAAGAAGGAAAGAAAACAACTATGCAAAGTTAAAGATTATTTTTTTCTATAAAATGTATAGTATGCAAATAACCAACTACAGCATAAGTGGAATCAAACCCAAGCTTCTCTACAACGAGATACTATGGAGAAATAAAATATAAGGACCGACCAGAGGCTCGGTATTCACCTTAGCAATTAGTTAAAACGATATTTCATATACTGAATAGATAACAGCGAGCATATGTATAACCGTAAAGAGACCACAATCATAAAAACAATATGAATTTTTGGAAGAATTCCAACATAATAGTTCAAATGAGAAATTTCGTAGAGACAGTCCAAAAGATGAAAAATAAGTTCTTATAGAACCATACTTTTCAATTTGTAAAAATACATACACGGAGTCTAGGAGATTCAACCAAGACCAAAAGGATTGGTTTGGAGGAAACTCGCTTAAAAATACCATTGATAATTGAAGAAAATTATAACCGTACTACATTTACAGAAAAATCCAAGCAAACACAAGAAAGCTAACTTCGGCCTTCTTAAGCTAGAAAGTAATCACTGAGCAATATGAGAGGATCTGTAATCTTGAAGACAAATACCAAGTAGTAATATACTAAGCACGCCTGAGAAGAGGATAGGTCCTGGTGGACAAGAGATTTGACATAAGAGTACCTAGAAGGGAAGCATGGTACAGTTAGCAAAAAATCAGCGCTCAAGATTTGTAGACAATCCTTGCTTCTGGTTAACAGGGTACCTGCAACATCAAGAAAATAAATCATTAAGACTTGGCACATCGATTATAAACCGAGGTTTAAGTTCAAAGATTAACCGAGAACGAAAACCCTGCAACCTTGTTTACCTGAAATGATAAACCTCCACATGATAAGTCGAGCACCGAGATGGAAGAGTGAAAGTCTGGTAAAAATATTTTGAGGATTAAAAAATCCATAGATTAAATGAAAAGAAAGAACAGGGTCAAATAAGATTAAAAAAAGGAAAATCAACCTTGTAACTGAGCTAGAAGTATTACTTGTGTGGGCAAAACGAGGGTTTGAGCATGAATGGTCCAGCAAATTTCATTAATAGCAAAGGTCGAGAACTTTCCAAAAACATCAGTGACATGGAAAAGGCAGTGTCGACTCTAGCTTGTGGATAATTGCAGAGAACTAACCATTCCCGGACCACAGCCCAAGGGCCGTTCAATATTTGTGTAAATTGATTCATTAGTTTCCTTCGTTACTCGCTAGAGAGGAACATCTGGTCTATGGCTTTAAACACTTAGCCAGTTGCAAACCAAACTCAACGCATGAGTAGTGTAAAAATGAGGGAAATGGATAGGGTTGCTACGTTTGACCATGTCATTTCCCGCTGAACACACCCACCATAGATCAAAAAGGATCGGACGGCGTGCAGAAGGGTAGGTGGCCCATTAAAACTTAGACCCAATCCAATGAAATCTTACAACTATCGCAATATTCTTTTTCCAGGACATGAAAACAGAACAATGGTACAAACAATGTACGAGGCATTTATTTAATAATCGATGAACATCTGTCGGTGCAAACTATAGTCTTAGTTAGTAGTTGGGTTATAGTTTTTTTTTCGGAATATTATATTTAATATGTACTTGTTTACATTTAAGCCTAAAACCTTATGATTAGGGTAAGTAACCTTGCCATAGAAGATTAACCTTTGAAGTGTTAACATTAATGCAAGAAGTGATTTTTTTTTTTTTTTTATCTTGTATGTTAGAAAAAACTTTAAATAATTGTATAAATAAACAATTAGAAATATATTAACCCAACATAGTTCGATCATTATTATTCAATTTTTTTCAATCATTATTATTCACAGTGGCTAGATTTGTGTTTTCTCTGTTCGTTGGATTTTATTTACTAAGGCTCAAAAAAAAGGTATGGTACATAAATAAAACTTACTTTTATACTTATTTAGGTATGGTAAATAAATAAAAATGTAAACAGACTAGATGTATGGTAAATAAATCAAACCTCTTTTTATATTTAGTCCATAAACCTCTTTATATTTAAGAAAACTCAAAAATGAGGTTCTACTTAGGTGAAGGCTATGGGAAAAATACCATGAGACAAATTATTATTAATATCATGGAGTAAATACTATGGGTCAAATACTCTATTTATAAAAGAGGCATGGTAAATAAATACATATAAAAGAGGTATAGAGAGGTATGGTAAATAAATGAATATAAAAAAGGTATAAATAAATATAGTAAATACATAAAAATATATCAAATATGATTAGAAATCCACATCTAAGTATATATCAAGCATGCCCACCAAATACAGTATTTATAAAAGATGTATGGTAAATAAATAAATATAAAATAGGTATAAAGAGGTATGGTAAATAAATAAATATAAAATAGGTATAAAAGGGTATGGTGAATACATAAAAATATATCAAATATGATTAGAAATCAACATCTAAGTATATTCCAAGCCTTTCAGCCAAAGTTTTATTTAGGTGAAGCCTATGGCCCAAATTATTATTAACCCTATGCAAAAAAAATTATTAACCCTAATATTAATATCAAAAGATTTTTATTAAATCTAATATTTATATTAATATATTATAATATTAATATTATTCAATTTAATAATTTTTTATTAATGTACAATATTAAATTTGTTATTTTATAATATATAATCATATATAATCATATATATTAACTCTAGATATATATGGGAGGGAATAACAAAGACCGAGTGATAGAGGTGGAGAGATGGGGAGTGAAAAGGGAGAGATAAAGATAAAATAAAGGAGATGGGAGAGGAGTGAGAGAGGTAGGGAAGGGTAAGAGAGGGAGAGGGAGACACAAAGATGGAGGAATATAATGAGACGATTGGAGGGCAGAGAGAGAGAGAGAGAGAGAGAGAGAGAGAGAGAGGAGGGACGAGAGAGAGGACTTGATAGATAGGAGGAGAGATGGAGTAGGAGGGGGGTAGATGGAGGGAAGAATAAATAGATAGAGAATTAGAAGTGGAGATAGAGAGGAAGTGACAAGGGAGATATGGAGAGAAAGTGTGTATGTTTAGGGGTGAGTTAAAGAGACAAATCAGGAGAGATGGAAAGAATAGGAGAGAGAGGGAGAGAGGAGGAGGGAGGGAGGGATATAGTAGCATAGAGAGAGAGAGAGAGAGAGAGAGAGAGAGAGAGAGAGAGATGGGGGAAGAGAGAAGGAGGTAGGAGAGAAAGGGAGAGAGGAAGAATGAGAGAGAGGACTTGAGAGAGAGTAGGAGATTGATGGGGGAGATAGGGGGTAGGAGATAAATTGAGAGAGATAAAGGACAATAGAGAGAGGAGTTGAGAGATAGGAGGAGAGAGGGATGGAGATAGAGAGGGAGAGAGGAGGAGAGAGATATGGATAGAGAGATGTAGTTGAAGGGGGACAGAGGGAGGGAAGAAGAAAGACTTAGAAAGTGATAAGTGAAGAGAGAGTGGGAGTGACAAGGGAGATATGGAGAGAGTGTGTATTTTTTGGGTGATATAAAGAGACAAAGAAGGAGATATGGAGAGAAGGGGGAAGAGAAGGCGAGAGGGAGGGATATAGTAACAAATTTGAAGTGTGAAGAGAGAGAGAGAGAGAGAGAGAGAGAGAGGTATGGGGGAAGAGAGAAGGAGGTAGGAGAGAAAGGGAGAGAGAGGAAGAATGAGATAGAGGACTTGAGAGAGAGCAGGAGATAGGGGGTAGGAGATAAATTGAGAGATAGGAAGGAAGAGAGAGAGGAGTTGATATATAGGAGGAGAGAGGGAGGGAGAGAGTAGGAGAGAGATATGACTATAGAGATTTAGTTGGAGGGGAATAGAGGGAGGGAAGAAGAAAGACATAGAAAGTGATAAGTGAAGGGAGAGTGGGAGTGACAAGGGAGAGACGGAGAGAGTCTGTATGTTTTGGGTGGGATAAAGAGACAAAGAAGGAGATATGGAGAGAAAGGGGAAGATAAGGAGAGAGGGAGGGATATAGTAACAAATTTGAAGTGTGAAGAGAGATAGAGGGAGAGAAAGGGAGATAGAAGAAGCAAGAGAAATGATGAGAGAGAGTGGAGAGAGGGAGGGAAAAAGATATGGAGTTGGAGGGGGAGAAAGAGGGAGGTAAGAAGTAATACACAAAGAGAGAAATGTGGAGAGAGAGAGGGAGTGATAAGGAAGATGGAGATAGAGGCAGAGAGGATAGCAGGAGGGACGAGAGATATAGGCGGGGGAGTGGGAGAGAAGTGGAATATAGAGATATATATGGAAGGTGAAGATATGGAAGAAGAAAGTGATAGAGAGAGGGAGGGAGGGACATAGATATTGATAGATATGATGTGGGAGAGTGTGTATGTTTGTGGGTGGGTTGAGATAAAGAGATAAACAAGGAGAGATGGAGGATGATATAGATATGGATGGAGGAGGGAAAGAGGGAATACTATTTATTGCTCTAGATGCATAGATTTCAGTGTAGATGGAGATTTCTAATCCTATTTGATTGCTTGCACTAGATGCATTGATTTTAGTGTAGATGGTTATTTCTAATCATATTTGATTGCTTGCACTAGATGCATTGATTTCAATGTAAATGGTGATTTCTAATCTCATTTGATTGTTTGCACTAGATGTGATTTCAATGAAGATATTCATTTCTAGTGATATTTGATTTCTTGCACTAGATGGATTTATTTCAAAGTAGATTATTTCTAATCATATTTGATTGCTTGCATTAAATGCATTGATTTCAGTGTAGATGGTAATTTCTAATCCTATTTGATTTCTTACACTAGCTGCATTTATTTCAATGTAGATGTTCATTTCTAGTTATAATTTAGATTAATTGCACTAGATGCATTGATTTTATTGTAGATGATTTCTAATCCTATTCGATTGCTTGCACTAAATGACTTGATTTCAATGTAGACATTGGTTTCTAATCCTATTTTCTTGCTTGAACTAGATGAATTGATTTGAGTGTAAATTTTGATTTCTAATCCTCTTTGATCACTTCCGTTAGATGCATTTACTTTAGCGTAGAATTCATTTTCTAATCTCATTTCACTACTTTCATTATATGCATTGATTTCAGTGTAAATGTTGATTTCTGATTTGATGAAATTGGATGTATGATGGTACATTAATTCTAATGTGATTGGATTAACATTGTGCATTGATTTCCTTGTAAGCACAAAAAATATATTCACAATGTACATTGATTTTTTTGTTATAGTAATTCAACCTATTAATATTGGAGAGAAAGAGAGAAAAGGTATGATGTTTACTACAACAACTCGGGATAAAGATTTAAATGGTTTACAATATGAAAAGATGACAAATCTAACAAGGGTGAAAATAAGAATAGTAGAAGAAAATCGTTTGAGATTGATCACAATGAAGAGTATTTGTAATTAACAACATTTTTATTATTCCGATTTTCTGTCATTCAACACTATTATTGTTACCTTGCATTCAAAAGTTGTATTTCATATTTTTTTCATCATTAAATTTATTAACAATATTTATCATCTCAACAAACTGAGCCAACTAAGAAAATTTAAAATTTAAATGACGAGGTTAATCTTAGACATATTTAGCATATTTAAAATTATTATATTAATATTACATATATTTACATATTATTGGTAAAAAAATTAAATATTTGATAGATTTTCCTTAGCCGAAGATGACTGAAACGATCCTAGATCCATATTTATGTTAGATCTATCAAGCACCAAGAGGGATCAAATATATAGAGGTGCAAACCTTTCCTCAAGTTTTTCACTCAAAAAAGAGGTTTGCACCTCGAGATATTTTATCCCTCTCGGCACTTGATAGATCCAGAGTTGATATGGATCTTGGCTGGTGAATAATAAAGTGGTGAAAGCCAAAAACTCCCTTGCCAATTGCATGGATGAGTTAAGGAAGAACAAGGACATGGAGTCTAACTTAGTCAAATTAATGTCTACTTTGAAGCGAATGACCAATAGCCTTCACTCAAAAAATGAAATGGTAACATCAATTGTCCAATCCGGAGTCGAATAAGTCATCAAGGAAGCGAAAACCATCACCATATTTACGTGCACTTCACTTGTAACTACTTTTTCCTTCAATGCACCATGTCGGTCCTTTATGTCGAGTGCAAGCTTTCTTAAGAAGAAGAATAGAATCGTTCCTAGCCCTCTTCCTCGTCTCATGGACATCAACAGCCTGACCAACATGATGTAACAGGAGATAAAGAAATGGATATCAAGGACTCCATCCATGAAGTTAGCATGTCCATCACAGAGTTGGCCAACGTTCTCACACACATCGACCTCGACCAGAGAATGAATGAGCTCTTTAAATTTCTTATCTCTAGCAGGGTAGCACTCTTGAACAATATTAGTACACTCTATTATGGTCCTATAATAATAGGGATCATAATTTTGGATTAACTATGTTAAGTCTTGTAATATTGTACATACCTTTGCTTTCTTCAAATGTTTTCCGATATTAAAAAATGAAAAGAGGGCGTGTATTGAAAGAAAAATCAAAGGACCCATTATCACAAAATTGCACCTAATAGGCTACTAATCAAACAATATCATGTAACTGTTTCAAACAAATCTTGTGACTGAAGCTTAGCCTCTTAAGTCTGAGAGGGCTCTCTCAAAGGGTTAATGATATTGAATAAAGATGTATTTAGATGGCTAAGTCTATTTGGAAAACAACTTTCTTGTGATGAGTATAGGTTGAAAATAGTATCAGTTTGCAAACATTGGGCTTATGGAGTCAACAATTTCGGTGATTCAGTAGTAAGTTCACTTGACATGGAAGCTGAGGTAGGTAAGAGTTTTTAGCAGAAGTACACACACATGAAATAGGAAATCACACAATCAATTAATCTATAAAGGAAGTTAGAGAATTACATGAATGAATTCTGAGTATTAAAGATGAAAACCACTGCAAATAGTACACATCAAAGATATAGATAAGATAGGCACGAAAATCTCAATCAGAATCTTAGGTTGATCAGGAAACAAGTCTCTGCATTACTGAAAACAGTCAATTTACATAAAGCTGCAGTATTGCCAAAAAATCTCCAACCCTTGAGAGATTTGACTCTTTTCCCTTTAATAGAACTGTTACATGATGAGATGATCTGCCTCATGGCTAGATTCACCGAGTTTTTTCCTAATGACACCTTGCATAACCATAAAACTCTATTTAATGAGAAAATGACAGCTATCCTACTTGAGAGTCCTTTTCCTAATAGGACCCAAACTGTTCATTATTACAATAACAACCTTATTTCCTAAAAAAATTACATCTTTGAAAAATATGACTTCACATGTTCGAATAGAGTGTGATGGGACTCATCACTACATGACATCTTAATTGACCTCCTCTAAAACTGGAAACAAACCCTGTTTTTTAGGCAAACTAATCCTTATCTTCAATGAAGGGTTTGGCTGATGAGTTGGCTTCACCACGTGGTATTTAAGCTTTGGATGACTACTGGAAAGATCCTTTCAACCTTACAAAGTTTCCAGCTGTCCAAAAGTGCACAAAAACCTACTCATATAGATTCAAAACATTATGCTACGAAAGTATGACAATTTCGTAGCGTACTTTCGTAGCATTATAAAAATGACTTTTTCCATCAATATTTCTAGTTATTTTCTCCTGCATGATGTGCATTATGCCTTAATGCATCTTCCATACCATTTTCACCTCTTGAGAGCTCCAAAAACCAGTTCAAAATGAAAAAAGGAAAGCTATAGTAGTTTCATAGCATTTTGTTGTTCTTCAAGCCTAGCCACACTATGAAACTGCGGAAAACAGTCAAAATTCCAAAAAAAAATGTAGCTTAAAAAATATACCTTCTAAGTGTAAAAGCCTTGTTTATAACTATCCATTAGAATTCAAAATCATAAACCAGCTCACATTATGTTTCTTCAGGGGTTTCTTCCTCATTGATGGTGAGTTGAGCAATTGGCTCCTCAACTACTGTCATTTTAAGTCCTTTTTTCTCCAAATCCTCATGGATTAATTCAAGCTGTTCCTGGAGGTCCTTAACCTGATATTTCAACTTTTTGTTGGTGGATTTATAATGTATGTTCGTTTTCCTGACATTTTTGACCTATTTCCTCAAGGGAATGGTCCATTTGATAAGTTGATGTGTATTATCTAGAGTCTTGGAAACACTGTCAACCTGCTCTTCCCACATTTCCTTCATCTTTTAAAACTAAACCTTCTCTACATTGTGTTTCCTTGCTTCTTTCTTCATAACAGTAATTTCATGGTTGGCTAACTTCAATTGTTCTTCAAGGAGTTGAAACTTTGTTTTTTCCATCACTTTTTCTTTTCCTTTCTTTGATTTGCTAACTGTATCTTTCTTTGTAGGTGATGAAAGGTTAATGACGTCTTGTGTTGGATGGACTGTGTCAATAGGTGGATGAACCTTTTTACTGCTTTCTAATATCTTTCTAGCATGCCTTGTCATAGGCTTTCTGGCTTGGAACATAAAACCTGCATCTTCTCCTTCAAATTCTAATTTCTTTGCAGATTTCGCCTTTTTTAGCTTCTATCCACCTTCCTCTATGTCCTCAGCCTGGACTATAGGAGTTTATTATATGTCAATGGCATGAAATATGTCGTCTAGACTTCCTTTAACTACTGCTCTCTCTTCTTCATCCACTATTTTCTCTTCTAAGGCCACTATTTGGCTCGTTGTCATCCTTTTGGTTCCTTGTTTACTCACAACTTGTTTTTGTTTTGCAAGTTTGACCACTTTTGACTTCTATTTTGTAGGTGGAAAATTTGGTGTATCAAAACTCTGCAATTGCTCTGTTTCCATCATGATTGGTTCACTTGGTTCTACTCTTGCTAGTTCACTTGGTTCTGCCATCAATGGTTCACTCTGTTCTGCTACTAAGGGTGATGGAATTCTCCTAGGTTTAGGGGTTCTTGAAGGAGTAAGAGCATCCAACTCAAAACCAATAACAAACAAAAAAGCGAAGACGAGTCTCTGCCTAGTCTTTGGAGTTCATCTAAAACCATTAGTTTCGTTAAAATATGATGAAACAATGAAGTCTCGCTCCCTTCAAAATTTACTTAGACCTTACTACCATTTTTGATAAACTTCTATGTAAATAGAAAGGCAGATCAAGAGATATTTTACCAGTAAAGTGAAGGAGTATCTTGAAATGGTATGAGTAGACTTTATGGTATATTCCTTCACAAGTAAAATACTTTCGGATGATGATAAACAATTTTGAATAGTTATCCTTCATGCAGCTCCGTGGAATGGCATTAGTGAGGTCCATTTCACTTTTTTCAGGCTTCATAAACTCTTTGCACTGCTCCATGGTAAACTTGAACCTTTTGAACCACTTCTCTTGTCCCCTTGGAATCCCTGTTGCTACTGCAATGACCTTTGGTGTGATGAAAATATTAAGCATCCCCACTTTGGTAGTTGTTACACTGAAATTTAAGGGAAATTATTTCGAAACCTGTACATGGAAACCATGTAATATTTCACAAAATTGTAAGCAACCTGTCCTTCTCAAGATTTCCACAATTGTTGGGTCTTCATTGATTAGATTCATATATGTTGTTTCATATCTCATACATTGTCCACCCTTATTTCTCTTTCTTTTTTCTGCCATGGTTTCTTTAATGTCTTCTCAGCCTTGCTTGATAGTCTCTAGCCTCACTTGATAAACCTTTTGAAAACACAAGCCACATATTTGGCTCAATGAAATAGCTCTCCAAAGCTCAATATCACGCAAAGAAGAAATGACTAAATTAGGAAAGATTTTGAAGTTTGATGTCCACTTCATAACACAATGATGACTCATACATGCCTAAAATGGTGATAATGACTTCAGACCTGACCATGTACCTTGATCTTGTCCATCAATGACTCGAATGGTATCTGATTTACCCTTTCCCAATGATTTTATAACACCTAACAGATAACTTGACAAGGCAGATAGGAAACCACACTTTCATAGCATATTTAGTGTAAATCTGGGTGTTTTTGCTACAAAATTATCAGCAGTTTCATAGCGAAAAGTGACATTTCTCAGTGTATTTCGCTACGAAACTGTGGTTTCTTAGCTAAAATGACCATTTTGGTACAAAGACCTTGGTAATTGAAATATGTTATAAAATTATGAATGATGTGACATGAGGGGATTTGAAAGTAAGTGGGTTTAGACCTTTAGGTAAGCTTAAACAAGAAAAATTTAAAATTTCCCTTGAACAAGAATATAAAAAATTTAATCCTCCAACCCTACCATTGACACATGAATCTATTTAACTTTTTCAAATCATGCTTCATTTTTTTGGTGATAACAGGACCAAAATAAAAGAAGATCAAAAAAGAATATAAAGAATGAAACCCACAACAAGAAACAAAAATAGATCTTGAAAGTGTTGCACATTCGAATGCCACTACTCTTAGTTTACTTTATGCAAATAAAAATCATGTGCAGCTTGTCCAAAATGCCACAATTCATGATGATCATACCGTTTAATCTTGATTCATTTATGCTTTTAAATTTCATGTCATGATAGTTAGTGAATAAAGATCTGACCAAACCATTTAATCTTGGTAGATCGGTAGTTAGGTAGAGAATAAAAATGAGCTCATCAGTTTAATTTGAGCCATTGGAAGTTATCAGGTTAGAAATAGCTTAGTTTTCTTATCAAAATAAAATAAAGGGTCAGCAAGCTCAAATGCACCCAATAAATCAAGTAAAAACATTTAGGGTAAATAAAGGGTAGGTAGGATGATTTTACAAGCTATGAAAGGCATCATATGGTTGATATTTTATCACTAATATCCTTCTAAACACATTTCCTTTGCTAAAATCCCTATTTTCCACTCCTGGAAGTCATTTCCCCTTGTAAAATACCCCTTTCCCTTATTCTAAACACTTTCCCTTCCTAAAACCTCTTTCCCTAGTTAAAAATCCATTTCCCTTTGAAAATTCACTTCCCCTTTTACTAACTCCCCTTTTCCATTAAAACATGAAAAACCTACTTATCCAAAGTTTTAAAGTGCTAAAGTATTATTGGGCCCCACTTCCCTTTCTAATTTAATTCCCCACTCAATATAACACCTCCCTTTATTTTTATTTTAACCTATAGTTTTATATTTCATTAAATCCCTACTATCATTGTAAAACCCCACATATAAATTTCCCAACCCCACCACTTGAAATCCTTCAAATTATCCATTCACCTGATCCTATCCAATAAGATCTAACAGCCCATGAAGCATTTCACGCCCCCGACAGTCCAATGTTTAAAGCAGTTGGGTGGGGGGGTACGAAATGGGTGGTTTTACACCCCCGCCGCTTTTCCACACAAAACTTCTACAATATATCGCACCCCCCATCCTAAAACCACCTAACCTCCTTTTTGGATGCAATAAACTGCCAACACGTCACCGCTCCTTGCGATGAAACCATTGTTGTTCAAAATAAATCCCTGTGCCATTGCAATAAGCCCTAAAGTTTAAAAACAACAATAAAACCTTATTGTTTCATTTTTACTTGACTATTGTAGTTTATTTATGAAAAAATACCAAATAAGCCTTTGCAGACCGAAATTGAAGCCTATTGCTGCCAGAACCCCATCCAAAGACCAAAACTTCAATTTTCTAGGTAATCCTAATGTGCCCGACACTATTAATTAAGCATAAAAAGTAATAAATTAATAATATAATGAATTAATGGCCTCCTAGAGTATTATATCTGTAAATCCTCTGCAGCCACCTATGGTAGATGTTGACCACACCCCTCTTGCTGATAAGGACTTCAAAATCAGTGATATAGTCATTGATTTTAACCTTTTAGAGCTCCACTGCTCGAACCATGAAAAATTCATTGACTAGGAAGATGATATCCATATGTGGCATTCAAATTTTCCTAAATACCTTTTCCCTCAGACCTTTCAACTCCCTGAACTTATTAGACTCTGCCAAATCAACTATTTACCTAATTTAATTGCCCCAGACCAGCAGATCCTTTTCACAATTACTACTCAATCTATCAATCAGATGTTACAGATCCAGCCAAAGCCTGATGAAGTACCATTATCAATTGAAACCATTATTGTAACTCTATCTGAAGCTATACTTTCCCAAAGGATTCCAAATATTAAAGACTTTCCTTCCTCCATCAGTAGAAACCCCAAAAAGTAATCCTTCATATTTAGTTTCCATATTTTCAGAGAGAACCAGATAGATTGTCACAATGTTTTCATGCATTTTAAGGTTTTTTACTGATGAACATGTAGATGTATCTACCCTAGGTTTCTTATCCATATTTTTCCGAGGTCAACCTCCAGCTTCAACATTCAATTTTTCTGAATACCTATCAGATGCAATCTATGATCAACTGGTCAAATTATCGGAGGAAGGAGTATTTAAATACTCCTCAGTTCTATTCCATTTGTTCTTATGTTTCAAATAAGAAAGGTTTGAAGTTAGCCTCCAAAAACCGGACATAGAGGGTAACCCCCAATCTGTAGTCTTTCAGACATACTTGATTAGAAAGGATTCCACATAATTCAACTATAAAGACTTCATTGGTTCATTTTTTTATCCAGTAGTTAATATCCTGGAGTCAGTGAAGAGATAAAGAAAGCGTTACAATTATCAGATCGAAGTAAAACATGAGACTGGTATTTATACCAAAATCATAGAGAAATTAGGGTGTATGGAAGCCAGCCTAAATACCTCCCAATGAGGTTATTTTCATTAGAATATATCAGGAAAATCCTGAATTCAGATGAAGTCAATTTCCTTTTAGCAAAGAAGAAAACTCAATTCAATATTAAGAACCAGTTGGGGCCTTTCATTTGCAATAATAGGGATGCTGGTCCTCAAGAAGATAAGTGTTTACAAGATTTCAAATTCAGTAGTAGTTTCAAATGGCAATATGATCCCTTGGGAATCATAAGTAAGTTAAGAGTAAATTTCAAATTGACCCCTTTTATTCATGAGCCAAAGCCTGGTGTTGAAAAGTATTCCAACCAGTAAAAATGGTTGGAAAATACTTTATGAGAGGTGGAGAAGTAGGTTGATACTAGTTCCATCCTGCTGACTCCAGCCCCACAAGACAAGAATTCAAAGAGGGCAAGAGAGGAAGGCTCTTATTCTGCAGAGACTACTTCTGATACCACATTCAAGCTAATGTACAGGAAAAAGGAAAAGCTAAATCCAGTGATAGAACATGAAGAAATAGTTGATACAGCTGAATTCATTGATACAAATATAGTGGTCAAAGATGATGCACCTCCAACAGTTTCAGAAGAAACACACCCACCATCAACCTCTAGTGCACAAATAATTCAGAAACAACATAGTGCATAGGTTTCATCATCAAGAAAACCAGTGGATAAATAAAAAGGTATAATGGAAAAATACAAAGAAATCAAAATGAAGAATGAAGCATTGAAAGCTGTAACTTATGCTCAGTATTGGAAACAAACTCCTAGTGACCAAAACAAATTACTTTCATCTTTTGATTACAAAACTAGAAAGATGAAAATGATATTTTTACAGCCAACAGTGCAGGCTCCAAAATCATCAGCAAATTACAAGAAAACATCCTTTGAATTTCTTGCTAAAGATGTGCATCCCATAGATCAGATTGAGTTTCATAAACAAGATGGAGAAATTATCTATTCCACTATGACACACAAGGCTTTAAGTGTCCAAAAACTTCAGAATTCTCTATAAAATATAAGAACACAGTTAAAACTAGAGAAATATTCTTCACAAGAAAAGGATAACAAGATAAAATCACTTGAAGAATTGGTCATGGAGGTTGGATATAATCCAAAGGATATCAAAACAACATAAGAGCTTATCAAGAAGAAAAATGCAGACATAGTTGCATTGAAGAAACAGCTTAAGTTACCAACAATAGAACATCCACAAACTAAAGAAGTTTTGGAAAATGAAAATCAGAAGGATGAAATAATGAATCTCATCATTCAATTGAAAGCTCAACTGAAAGAGATGGAAAATGAAATGGAAAAATTAGTGCAGGAAAAGAAATCCAACATGGAAGCAGTTCTTGCTACTGCCATTCCTATAGCTTCTTCATAAGTTCCATTACGCACAACAGTCACAACTACTACAGTAGTTCCAATGACAATAGAAGTTCCAGTAACCTCACATCTACCACACCAGCAATAGCATCTTCCCATCCCACTGATGAGGTGAGTAAATTGGTCAAGGAAATGCAAGATATGTCAATTCAAACTACTGAGATCAATAGGCTCAAAGAACAAGTGAAAAATATAGAATATGAAAAGAAATTGGCTCAAGTAATGCATAAGGCTGAAACACAGAAATCCAATAGATTGAATGACAGGATCTTGAAAAAATAGAAAAGGAATTGACATTACCAGAGCCTTTAGCCCAAGAAAAGCAACAATTGTGGGTCAATATCATTAACTCTGTTAATGATATTCGGCCTTCTATCCAATTTGAGAAGAATGATTTGACAAAATAAGCAACGCAATTCAAAAAGTCAAAGAAGAGCTTGGAAATAAACCAGAGGAAGCCACTGAGATTATAAAGTTTCTTAATTAAAAAAAAAAGCATGAATTAAAAGAACTTGGAATAAGTGACAAAACATAAATCATCTTAGAGGTGAATAAATTGATTTCCAAGATAAATCTAATGACACAACTTAAGGACAAATGTAAAACTATGGAGCTTACAATGAAAATATTCATGAACAAGTTTGATGTTTTGAGACAAAAAGGTGTACCTAATCCATTAGTAATCAATGATATACTAACAAGGCATGAATATTATGATAAAAAGATGAGAGAAGTGGCTAAAGAAAATTCCAACATTCCTCATTGAAAGGAATTCCTACAGGAAAAGTACTCTTTCAAATCTTTGAAAATATTTTTTACTTTCAGCATGAGGTAAATCAACTTTTTGTAAAAAAGCCTACATTTACCAAGTATACTGAGGAAGATGAGATTTAGAGGAGGATGGTAAAAATCATACTTCCAGATGAAGAAGCTTGTGAAAATTTGTGTGATTTATTGTGACAGGTAAAAGTAAAAACAGATAAAAGAGAGACAAGGTTAAAAAGAAAACAGAGCAGTCAGGGAAAAGAAAATTCACAAAGTTAAAAAGAAGATAGATAAAGACAGACAAAGACATATGAAGACAATTTAAAGAGAATTCACAGGTTAGAATGGAAGATAGATGAAAGATAGCCAGCGTAAAAGATACATCCAACGTAAAAGATACAACCACCATGAGAGATAAGATAGTATAAAAGAAACAAACAACAAATCAAAAGAATAGGGACAGCTTGAATTTAGTTAAATATGTGTCTTTGTCTTCTTGCATGAAGATATTTTGTTTTCCTAGAATAAATCCTAAATCAGTTGATAGGATATTTTGTAATAAGTTGTATAAATACTTCATCAATTTGAAGTATTGAGTGTGGATTCCTGAATATTTCTATAGTTGAATTGATCTACTAACTGAGGGTTCATTGTACCCTTTTCAAGTTGACAGACAGGACAAGTAATAAAGGCATTTCTTTACAGGATTAATGTTTTGAGCTACTTCAGTGAAGTATATTTCAACTGTTCATATTATTTCCTTAAGTATTCCATAAACTTTCATGTTTTCTAAATTTAAATGTTATAATAGGAATTTTATTGCAGAATTTGTTTAAATACACTATGTTCTGAACTATTATTAATTTTAATGTTTTCTTCTGATATATAGCTTTGAGAATCCTTAATTTCTCTCTGATGTCGATTGACCTCTTTCACCTTCCTTCATCATATGGTTTAAGGAATCCTTAACTGCTCCTTCATCCCGATTAAAAACCACTTCACCATTAAACCTTTAAGATCTGATTTTGCTTAGCTACCCTGCCTTGTAACACTTCCTTTAGAACTTGATTTTGTCCTATTTTCTTGATATATTGACTGCATAGGCCAATGGAAAATAAAAAGACACCTATCCATATAAATTAGTAATTCCACCAAAAAAATAAAATAAAACCAAATCAATCTTACATAACTAGCCTAAAGTCAATTAAAACAACAAAGTTAAATCATTAAGAGAGAGCCCTATCTAAGCATTAGGAAGGCTAGATCCTAATCTCCAATAGTGGTTGATAGTTACCTCTATTATTTCGTTGACACAACATAACAACCCTAGGGAAATTTCAGAGTGATAACATATTGGCGAATCTACTGGGGAAATCATTCCTCAGTTCAAATAAACCTTGAAGGTAACATATTGGTGACTCCACTAGGGAGACCAGTCCTCAGTTCAAATAAACCTTAAAGGAAACAGTTTTCATCACCTTTTCACCTTAAATATGTTTTAGGGATGTTAAAATTTATCATTAAAAGTTAAAATCTTGGCTTCAGAAATAACATACTATACCAGGGCTCATCCTGATCCACAACCTTCTATAATTGTTTATGATCCTAACAGAATTTTAAGAAAAACTAAAAAGGAAGAAAGTCTAGGAAGTAGCAGTCAATTAATCAAAGAAAATTCACTTCCTAAAGAATTATCAAGCTTACAGGATATTCAATTTGATTTATCATTTGAGCATTCTTTATTTAGAACCAAATCCGCAAACTCAGTCTATGATATTGTAATAAGCCCTAATTTTACTCAATTTATTGAAAAAAAGAAGGAAACTATACAAATTGACTTAGATCAGCATGTTTTAGAGACTTTTGATAAACCTGATATTTTGACCTCAACTTTGATTAAGGATATAGACGAAAACTATTTTCAATAGTCTGTTGAATTAGCTGCCCTCATTGCTGCTACCCCTAAGCATTCTACAATTCCTTCAGAGACTATAAATATAGCTTTATTTAGTACCACCTCATCTATAATATCCACCAAAATTCATTCCACATAACAATTCATCCCCAAGCTTCCTCTTCAACCTAAAGTTTTATTCTCATATTCAAGTGTTCCAAGTACATATTCTAGTGTTCCAATTACATCTTCTATCACTTCAAGCTCATCTCCAAGCACTTGAAGCTCATCTCCAAGCACTTGAATCTCATCTCCAAGCACTTCAAGTTCATCTCCAAGCACCACCACTTTACCTCCTAGCCAAGCTAGAATCTTAGCCATGGTAGCCAGATATGCCCCTTTGGTCTTACAAGCTCCTTTACATGTCATGCCACAAGATTACCAGAGTAAAAAATTTCAGTTTGATGGTACTGGTCAATATACTTCTCAACAAAATGTAAATAAAATGACTGATTACTTTGAATTACATGAAATCGATGAGGCCGATGTACAAATGAGATTGTTTGCTCAAAAATTAGCAGGAGAGGCTAAGAAATGGTTTAAATATTTATCTGCTAACCATATTTCTGATTTAGGTGCTTTTCATCAATTATTCATTAATAGATGGGAAAGAAATAAAAACCCTTTACAGATATTATTTGAATATGAAAACATTAGGATCTACTAATGAATCTATTCAGGATTACTGTGCTATGTTTAATAACATCTATAATGAAATTCCAGTGAACATCAGACCTCCACCAGACTTGGTCCTAATCAAATTTCCTAATGGTTTTGATGCTGACATGTCATATCAATTCATAGAAAGAAACCCTGCAACATTAGAACAAATGAAAAGTGATGTATTTAGTGTAGAAGCTAGCTTATTAGCTAAAAGAGCTAAGATGATGAATGAAAGAAGAGTGGCCATTAAGGATGAACCATCCACTTCAGACATTAAGATGGATACTTTAGCTAAAAGTATGGAAAGACTAATGGATAGATTAGAAAACATGAAAAGAAAACCTGAGTTGGAAAATCAACAAGGTCCTCAAATTAGAAATCCCAACTTTAGGAAAAATCCTAATACTAGTAAGTCAAGAGAAGTAGTACCTGATCAACAAATTAGGCCATATTTCCAAGAAAAATATGCTAAGATTTCACAACAAAATGATGAAGACCATGACACCCAAATAAACTTGATGGGAATAAATGATGATAATACTATTTTTCTTACCCAAGAAGAACAAGAATTATATATTTTACAAAAATTATAGTTAGAATATAGAGAGTCCTTTGACTATAAACAAGGCTATGAATCTACTCTCTATGAAGCTCATAAACAATATAGCCTTAGAAGTAAGAAGAACACAGAAGCTCCTACTAATAAAATAGTCCAAACCCAGACTAAGAAAAAAGTAGAGGCTCCTGTAACTAGAACTCTACAAATTCTCCATAGAGAAACCCATGATACTTCAAGCCCAAAGACTGTAGACATAACATCCACTGCCACTCAAACATAAATAGTTGCTAAAATTTCATCTACTGCACAAAATGTTCCAGATAAGAAAATTGAAAGTAAAATAGTGGAAACACAAACTGAAATACCAAGTGTTGATAAAAAAGAAAAAAATACACAAACTACAGTTGGTAAAGATTAAATCATTTACCTAGTTAAAACTCAAGTACCATTCAATATTCAAGTTGATATAGCCAAATTGAAAATACCAGTTCCTTTAACAAAACTAGTGAGAAATGATTCATACAAATCCCAAATCACTGAAACACTGAACATAATTGAAGGAGAAGATGTTGTTAACCTCAATGATGATCAACCTAAGTTATTATCTGGTCCTGAAGTTAATGGTAAACATCAACAAGGAGGTGTCCCTCCATTCTACATTAGCTTGAACATTCATGATAAAATATTACACAATGAAATGTTGGATTCTGGAGCATCTCATAACTTAATACCTAAGGCAGTAATGTAAAAATTGAATATAGACATCACTAGACCATACAAAGATGTGTTTTCCTTTGATTCTATTCAAGTTAAATGCCTTGGACTGATAAAATACCTGTGTTTAACTCTAGTCCAGTGCCCAACAAAGAGTATTGTTAAGGATATTGTAGTTGTTGATATCCCTCCAAAATATGGAATGTTATTATCTCTCTCATGGGGATCAAAATTACAGGGATCACTGCAATTACATATGTCATATGCTACCATTTCTATATTTGGTTAGCAAAGAAAGCTTTAAAAATAAAATTTGATGAAATATATGGTCAGTAGTGCAGAAAAACCATAGAATTATCTTATTTGTTCCCTACATTCTGACATGGGCTCTTTTATCCTATGCAATTCAGACACTGGTAAAGATAAAATCACTATTGTAGAACATAAACACAAAGAAATTAATAGTGACAATATAACTCATGATTCTATGTGGCATTTATATTTTGATGGTTCTGTAAATATATTAGGAGCAAGAGCTGGAGTATGGATTTAAAACTTAGAGAATTATCATTTAGAAGGACATGCGTTCAAGTTAAATTTTAAATGCACTAATAACATGGCAGAGTATGAAGCATTAGTGTTAGGACTGCAAATTGTAAGAAAACTTGGAGTCAAAAGTGTTTCTGTCATGGGAGACTCAAAACTTATCATAAAACAAATCAAACGAGAGTATCTTGTGAATAATCCTAGACTTAGCGAATACAAAGAAACCAATCTTGACTTGATAAATTGTTTTCTTGAAATTGGCTTTGTTGTTGTTCCAAGAAAGTAGAATATGCAGGTGCATAGTTTGGCTACTTTTGCCAGCACATGCAGGTTACCTTTTCAGCCAAATCATCACTACATTACTGAGGTAATACATAGGCCAATCATACCTGATAATTTGAAGTATTGGAAGATTTTTTTCACAAGACTCACAAATCTATAATTTCAAGAATTTTGAGGGAGAGTTTCAAAACTGTAATATAGACACTAATTGTACATTAGATTATACCATAAATAAGGAGATAGATATAAATGATGTAGATAAAATATAACCAACTAAATTCACTAAAGTAGAAATAGAAAAATTAGAAGTAGTAGAAATAGAGGAATCAATAAACCATGAATCAGAGATTTTAAACCTTGAAGACAATATTTTTCCTAAGTGATTAGCCCCATTAGAATACATTTTTGACTCCAATGATGTAGCTAGAAAACCCAAAATGGGGCCCCTAAGGTTAGACATAGAAGAATGTAACATAGGAATAGAAGTAAAACCCAAGCTTATCAAAATATCCAAAGAATTACCTTCATCTAAAAATTTGAAGTACATTAGTTTGTTTAAATAATTTCAAGATGTCCTTGCATGGAGTTATGAACACCTCAAGTCTTATGATACCAACGTTATCCAACATAAAATACCAATCAAAGAAAATAAGAATCCCTTTAAACAAAAGCTTAGGAGAATTAACCCTGTTCTTATTCCATTGATAGAAAAAGAAGTTAAAAGGATGTATGGGACACAAATCGTAGCACCCATTAGATATTCTGATTCGGTCTCTAATTTAGTCCCCACTAGAAAGAAAATAGGGGAAATCAAACTCTGTGTTGATTTTTGAAAATTAAAGAAAGTGTCACTGATAGATAACTATCCTCTCCCCAAAATGGACCACATTCTATAGAGGGTAGTAGGGTCTTCCAGAATATCATTACTTGATGAATTTTCTGGATACAACCAAATCCTAGTCCAAGTTGAAGATGACGCAAAGACTGCATTTACCACTCCTTGGGGAACTTTCATGTATTTTAAAATTCCTTTTGGACTGATGAATGATGGAGCTACATTCCAAAGAGCTATGGATATAGCTTTTGCAAAGGAAATTCATGACTTTTTAGTCATTTAT